>JAVSCE010008224.1:0-328407 GCA_032199065.1 Smutsia gigantea | reverse complement strand
GATACAGGACAAGAGAGATTCATGCGGATTTTTCAGTTTCTGTGAGAATCAAGCTGACACGGTTTTGGTCTCGGATTAACAGAACAGACAGCTCAGTATATATTACGTCTATTTTAGGCAGCCTGAGAGTGCAGCCTAAATTGCCATGAATTCTGTGCACTAAGGAGAAGAATCTGAAACAGATTTTCCCTCTGTTTGATGTCAGAGCCCCTCATACTCACTCACTGGCAGGTGTGTACACTGTGGGAGGTTTGAATGCTCTGGTTTTGTCTACATGGTTTCTCCTTGTCCCATTTTTCAGGGACCCATCATTGGACGACATAGTGCATGTTTTCCTCTTGATGGTTGTTTATTTTGAACCATCGTGAACTAACCTGACTTGATGGATTTAGTGGAGAGATTTATTTATTTATTTATTTTAAGTTTATTTTGATATCATTAATCTACGATTAAATGAGTAATATTATGGTGATTACACTACCCCCTTCATCAGGTGCCCCCCCAACCCCATTACAGTCACTGTCCATCAGCGTGGTGAGATGCCATAGAGTCACTACTTGTCCTCTCTGGGTTGTACAGCCCTCCCTGTGCCCCCCTAACATTACATCTGCTAATCGTAATGTCCCTTTTTCCCCCTTGCCCCTCCCTTCCCACCCATCCTCCCCAGTCCCTTTCCCTTTGATAACTATTAGTCCGTTCTTGGGTTCTGTGAGCCTCCTGCTGTTTTGTTCCTTCAGTTTTTTTTTTTCTCAGTTCTTATACTCCACATATGAGTGAAATCATTTGGTACTTGTCTTTTTCAGCTTGGCTTATTTCACTGAGCATAATACCCTCTAGCTCCACCCATGCTGTTGCAAATGGTAGGATTTGTTTTCTTCTTATGGCTGTATAATACTCCATTGTGTATATGTACCACATCTTCTTTATCCATTCATCTACTGATGGACACTTAGGTTGCTTCCATTTCTTGGCTATTGTAAATAGTGCTGCGATAAACATAGGGGTGCATCTGTCTTTTTCAAACTGGGCTGCTGCATTCTTAGGGTAAATTCCTAGGAGTGGAATTCCTGGGTCAAATGGTATTTCTATTTTGAGTTTTTTGAGTTACCGCCCACAGTGCTTTCCACCATGGTTGAACTAATTTGCATTCCCACCAGCAGTGTAGGAGGGTTCCCTTTTCTCCACATCCTCGCCAACGTTTGTTGTTGTTTGTGTTTTGGATGTTGGCCATCCTCACTGGTGTGAGGTGATATCTCATTGTGGTTTTAATCTGCATTTTTCTGATGATTAGCGATGTGGGGAATCTTTTCCTGTGCCTGTTGGCCATCTGAATTTCTTCTTTGGAGAAGTGTCTATTCACGTCCTCTGCCCATTTCTTAATTGGATTATTTGCTTTTTGTTTGTTGAGGTGTGTGAGTTCTTTATGTATTTTGGGTGTCAACCCCTTATCGGATACGTCATTTATGAATATATTCTCCCATTCTGTAGAATGTCTTTTTGTTCTACTGATGGTGTCCTTTGCTGTACAGAAGCTTTTTAGTTTGATATAGTCCCACTTGTTCATTTTTGCTTTTGTTTCCCTTGCCTGGGGACATATGTTCATGAAGAAGTTGCTCATGTTTATGTCTAAGAGATTTTTGCCTATGTTTTTTTCTAAGAGTTTTATGGTTTCATGACTTACATTCAGGTCTTTGATCCATTTTGAGTTTACTTTTGTGTATGGGGTTAGACAGTAGTCCAGTTTCATTCTCTTACATGTAGCTGTCCAGTTTTGCCAACACCAGCTGTTGAAGAGGCTGTCATTTCTCCATTGTATATCCATGGCTCCTTTATCATATATTGATGGACCATATAAGTTTGCATTTGTATCTGGCCTCTCTAGTCTGTTGCATTGGTCTATGGGTCTGTTCTTGTGCCCGAACCAGGTTGTCTTGATTACTGTGGCTTTGTAGTAGAGCTTGAAGTCAGGGATCATAATTCTCCCTGCTTTATTCTTCCTTCTCCGGATAGCTTTGGCTATTCGGGGTCTTTTGTGGTTCCATATGAATTTTAGAACGATTTGCTCTAATTTATTGAACAATGCTGTTGGTATTTTGATAGGGATTGCATTGAATCTGTAGATTGCGTTAAGCAGGTCAGCCATTTTGACAATATTAATTCTTCCTATTCAAGAGCATTGGATGAATTTCCATTTATTAGTGTCCTCTTTAATTCCTCTTAAGAGTGTCTTGTCGTTTTCAGGGTGTAGGTCTTGCACTTCTTTGGTTAGGTTTATTCCTAGGTATTTTATTCTTTTTGATGTGATTGTGCATGGAATTGTTTTCCTGATTTCTCTGTCTGCTAGTTCACTGTTAGTGTATAGGAATGCAACAGATTTCTGTGTATTAATTTTGTATCCCACAACTTTGGTGAATTCAGATATTAGTTCTAGTAGTTTTGGAGTGGATTCATTAGGGTTTTTTATGTACCCTATCATGTCATCTGTCCCTGAGTTGTTGAGTATTTTCCTGTATCTCTGTGAGCATGTTTATGATTTTTATTTTAAACTCTCTTACAGGCAGATTTGTGAGTTCAGTTTCATTTTGTCCTTTTTGTGGGGTTTGTGATATTTTGTTCTGAACCAGGTTCCTTTGATGTTTCATAATTCTATGCGGTGCGCTCTTGTACTCTGGTACCCAGCTGCTGCTCAGCCCCTAGAGTGAGGTTGGGTGTCATAGGGGAGCGGCGCTGGTGCCTTGGGGCAGGAAAGAGCTGTTTCCTGATTCCCGGTTGCAGTGCCTGTCTCCAGTATCAGCGCCAGTGGGCCGAGCACACAGGTGTAAGCCTCTGTGCTTGGCGTCTTTAGCTGTTGTAGGTGGGGCCTCTGGCTGGTCTGATGCCAGTGCAGTGACTGCCGGTTTGCGAGCAGGTGCCGGCAGGCCGAGAGGAATGTGAAGCAGGCTACGTGTCACAGTGGAGCTGAGTAGGTGGCCAGGGGCATGGGGTACCTGAAGCTCCTCAAAGTTCCCAACCCACTAGGCAGAGTGCACCCAGCCAACCTTGTCCACCTAGCCCTTCTCCTCCATAGCAAGCTCCGTGCAAACCCCACCACTTGAGCAGCCCTCTCGCTGCTAGGAAGCCTCTCAGACCACCTGCCTTTCCTTTATTCAGGGCAGCTGGATGTAGATCCCTGTCCTCCACAAACTGCCGGAATCTCAGTCTTTCAAGCACCTCACCTGTTCCAGCTCCCCAGCCTCAGCAACCTCCAGAGCACCACACAATGTAGGTCTGTGGTCCAAAGAAGACCTCCAGGACTGGGTGTTTTGCAGGGCTTCTGTCCACTCCCTGCTCCATTTCTCTTCCTCCCGCCATGAGCTGGGGTGGGGGAAGGGCTCAGGTCCTGCCGAATCAAGGCTTTGTTCGTTACCCTGTTTTGTGTGGTCTCCTCTGTTTGTGGGGCTAGTTGTATTAAGTATATTTTCACACTGTATGTGGTTTTGGGAGGAATTGTCTGTCTCACCTCTCATGCTGCCATCTTGAATCTCGTCCTGAATTTAAACATTAAAAAATTTTCAGAATGAAAGGCTAAATTAAAAATAATGCAAGAGTGGATGAACAGAATGGATAATACCTGAGAGAAACAAGCAAGAAAGGGAAGAAATGTTTAAAAATCAAAAAGATAAAAGAATTCTAGGGACATGGCAGTCTAACAGGATAGGCAAGAAAAGGACAATTCTGAGAAGAGTGACGCAGACACGCCCACAATTTTAGTACCCCATGCAGGGACGTTCCAGATCAGTGGGACGGGAAGTCAGTATGTTGTGATGCACCCGTGTTGGGGTGTACATAGTTTCTCAGGAACGATCCGCAGTGTGGCAGAAGCAGGTGTCTCTGAGGAGGGAGGGAAATGGGGGGCTGAGGGCCTTGGGGAAAGGGGGTATTTCCATGGCTTCCCTTCTGTGACTTTCTAATGCTCTAGCACATGAGTCTGTTACCTCTCAAGTCTGATCCCTGATTTCAAACCGCAGCTCCTTCCTTTACCAGCTCAAACTTGGGCAAATTCTCTACACTCTCCTTATCTGTGAAATGGGGTGAATAACTTAGCTTGGTGTTGCCTGGCACAGAATAAACTCTCAATAAATGTGTTTTACTAGTGGAAACAACCCAGATGTCTGTCAGCAGATGAATGGGTAAACAACTATGGTAGAGCCACCCAATAGAGTACTATACAGTCATACAGAGGAATGAGCTACCGACATATGGTACAACGTGGATGAATTTTGAAAACATTAGGCTAAGTGAAAGAAGCCAGACACAAAAGTCACATACTGTATCATTTCATATATATGAAATGTCCATATAAGCAAATACACAGACAGAGAAAACAGTAGAGGCTGCCAGGGTCTGCAGAGTGGAGGGAATGGGGAGTGCCTGCTAATGTATGTGTAAGGTGGGTTCTTTGGAGAATGATGAGAATGCTGTGGGTTAGGTAATGATGATGTTTGCACAAGCTTGTGAATGTGCTAAATGCCACTGATTTTACTAATGTTTCTAGAGGTGAACTTTATGGGATGTGAATTATATCTCAATAACTTTTATAATGTAAATTACCAATTTTCCCAAGGTGATTATCTGCTGTTCTCCTCTCCCCCTCTCCCCACTCCATTCCCTTTCATGTCTTGTCCCTTGCCCTCCCTGGGGCTGCCCCAAGGGGCCTTCTCAGGAGCGCCTCTGGACCATTCTGAGCCTTCGGCCTGCAGTTGGTGGCAGGGCAACCCAGCACGCACACACTCCCATCGCTTGCACCTGGAAGAAACGGATGCTTCCAGGGAGATATTTCTCATGAGCTTACATTGTTAGTGACGTTTACAGTGGGCTGCATGCACCCAGGGTTGATGGAGGAGGACGGGTCCTGTCCAATTAACATTTAGGTCCCTCCTGAAGTGTGATCTGGTCCACCGTTAAGCTCTAAGTGCCGTGCTCTGAAAGCCAGGTTGGCCACCTAAGGGCGCTTGAAATACCGAGGACTTTGGAGGCTTATAGGCGTCAAATCGAGGCCTTGCCCCTCCCCATGCAGGGTGACCTCAGTCCATTGCTGAACCTCACTAGTGAAGCAGCACAGCGATACAGGCAGTACTGTACTGTGCTCTCGGGCCTGGTGTGCAGGTGTTGAATAAATGGGGATTGAAATCCCTGCTGCGGGCGGGCCTCCTGCTGCAGCAGTGCACTGGGCTCAGTCCCGGAATAGCTCTGAGGCCCTGCCATTCATCTGGCAGATTTGTCTCTGATTCGTACTCACGTTCCCCAGCCATTATCATACATGGATTAGGCAGCCCAAAGTTCTGGGGTTGTGTCCTGAATCCCTTTTTTTCTAAGAACTTAGCTGGTGGTCATGAGACATGATGTCAGCCCTCATGAGAGACTTTTTACATTTCTCCACTTCAACCTGGACACATCTCCTGCCCTCTTCAACTGTTCAAAGGTCAACCCTGACGTTTAACCCTGACTGACGTGCTTCTTACTTCTGCCATTTCCCGCACGCCCGCTCCTTTTAATAAACCTGTACCATCTCTCCCCCTTTGACCTTCCTGACCCGGGGCCCAGTTCCTTCCTCTCTCCCCAGTTCTTCTCCCTTTTCCCTGACCTGCTCTCTGTCCACCTTCCAGGTCTGTCTTTCTCATACTGCCTTTCATCCCCACTCCCACCAAAGAGAAACCACAGTTAAAAGCATATCAAAACTCAAAAGACCTCTTTATTACTCAGCTATTAATTCGATTACATTTATTGTTTTATTGTTTTGAAACCTATCAGAATAAATAGAGGAACTCATATCTATCTATCTATGTGTGGAAACTTATATGTATCTATCTACCTGTGGAATCTTATATCTACCTGTCTATGTGTGGAAACTTCTATCTACCTGTCTATGTGTGGAAACTTCTATCTATCTGTCTACGTGTGGAAACTTATGTCTATCTATCTATAGCTGGTAACCAAGGTGGCACCAACAATCCCATCAGCTCTTACATTACGTAGCCATAGTAGTCAGCCATTTTCATTTCCTTTTCCCTCTCAATGAAAGCCTGTACTTTCCCCAAAGTGGTGTATTTGGCAGCATTCTCACGCTCTAGCTGAGCCCACCTCTTCATAGCCTCCCGCTCTGGCCTCTGCACTTCTGTGATGGGCTTTGACATCACTGGCCCAGAAATATCGGGTTTCCTCCATGGACGTGGTTGGAAGCAGAATTCTTGGGGTGGAAGCTGCGTTTGAGGCTTGGGTGGAGGCTGGTGCTGGGGCACAGCAGTGGGAATGGGCTCCTGCTGGAGAGAAGTGCCAGATGATGTTCTGTAGGGCACAGGTCTAGAAGCAGCAGACTGGGTGACACTAGGCTGGGTGGAGTTGGTCGAGATTGGACCCAGAGATGAGCAGGCATCATCTGTCAGATGTGCAGGTGCTTGCCGGGACGAACTGACTGCAGTATGTCGAGGTGCGTCAGTAGATCCAGGCCGGGTAGAGGAGGCCAAAGTTGGCTGGTGTGAAGCCAGAGACTGTGGCCTCCAAGGAACTCGACGAGCTTGAGGCTTGTCCTCAGTCAGAAAAGGCAAAGGCACCAACGTGAGCTTCCCAGGAGGTGGCCGTTCATCCAGGGATGGAGATGGACACTGTTTTCTGACACTGGCATCTGGTGTCTGGGCTTCGGCATGAGGTTTCTCAAGACCTTTACCGTCCTGTGGAGTATTCAGCCACGGTTTGGTGGCCGGGGGTGGCCTGGGGTCTTTGGGGTTCCTTGAATTTCCCAAGGTCTGGGAAGAAGAGAGTCCAGTTTCCTTATCAGTCTTCTTCCCCAGTGCATGAAAAACCTGCACAGACTCCAGCATGTGCATGGCTAGCCTGCTTCGAGGGTTTTTAAAGTTCTCTTGGCTGAGCTCAGGTGGTTGATTTTTCTTCCTCTTCATCCTGGGAATGGTTGGCTTTTCTTCTGCCCTGACTCTGCTCTCGGACTGCTTACCCTCTTCAGCTTTCTTGCAGTTGCTTTTTCTGGTATGAAGATGACCGGTCACTGGTCACTTGTGATGATCCGAGTCTGTTTACAAACAACTCCGTGGAAACCCCAAGATTCTGCAGGTGGTGATGGGTTGGTGGGAGAATGATGTCACCAGCAGGCAGTTGAAAGGTACAAGGTAGCCAATAGGGAGGTTGGAATCCCAAGTGGAAGACAGGATTGGATGGAGGAAGTAGTAGGTGAGCTAAAACACCACCTAAATGGCTGAGCTCTGTGAAGGTGGAATCCTACAGGACAGGTGTGACAGCCTCCCTTTCCCCCAGGATCTCATGTTAGGGAAATCATCTCAACATTTCTTTATAGATGTTCATTGATAAAAAAAAATCTAATAATTATTTATAATATATTTTGTGACATACACTACACATTTTAAATTATATGTACTGTTGATTAATATCCTTAGGAAGGAGGAGCATTTAGGTTGAACGGTTACATTTGTTCTGAAATCGTATCAGTTGATCTGCTGAATGAACTTGCCCTTTCTTAGGAGCACAGGAAGGGATTAAGGAGCTCCTTTTGTAACCTAGTCCAAGAATTGGATGAATTTGTTGAGTGCACCTTGTGAGGAAAAATGTGGTCCAAGGATCTTTCCATTTGGTTTCTTCTCCTTGAGTCCTGTCTTCCTTGGGCTGGGCCGGGCGAAGCCAGGTCGCACTTGCCTCTCTCTTGTGGTTTCCTCATTTTCTTCATTATAGGCATTATTTGTGGGACAAGCCTTGCTGTGGCATTGTTCCGCTCATGGATGTTACTTTCTGTCAACTTCCAGCAGCAGGGCTGCTCTTTCTCAGTGCCTGCTGCTTCGCAAAATGAACTCTGCCCGTTAGATGCAAACGCCAGAGAGCTAGAAGGCGCCTCTGGTGGCAGACCTTTCCTCTCCAGCGTTTGGTTGCAGTTCTTTTGCCCACGATTTGTTACCTCTGGCTCCTCGGGCTGCACAGGCGTCCTGCCGTCCCCCTCTTTTATACACGAGAGGCATCGCTGCTGTTTTCCCTTGTCCTTCTCACCCCGTGTACCCAGTGTGGCCGCCAGAGTGGCCTCCTCCCGCCTTGCAAACAGCCACTGTAGAATCTCGGATCCCTAGGATTCTCTGCCTGCCACGCTTGGGCGCAATGCGGGCAGGCTGAGGAGAACAGTTCGAGAAAGAGGCGGCCCTTCCTGGAGACTAGGGAACAGGCCAGGTGAACAGATACAGGACAAGAGAGATTCATGCGTATTTTTCAGTTTCTGTGAGAATCAAGTTGACACGGTTTTGGTCTCGGATTAACAGAACAGACAGCTCAATATATATTACGTCTATTTTAGGCAGCCTGATAGTGTAGCAATTGCCATGAATTCTGTGCACTAAAGAGAAGAATCTGAAACATATTTTCCCTCTGTTTGATGTCAGAGCCCCTCATACTCACTCACTGGCAGGTGTGTACACTGTGGGAGGTTTGAATGCTCTGGTTTTGTCTACATGGTTTCTCCTTGTCCCATTTTTCAGGGACCCATCATTGTACGACATAGTGCATGTTTTCCTCTTGATGGTTGTTTATTTTGAACCATCGTGAACCACCTGACTTGATGGATTTAGTGGAGAGACTTAAAAGGGGTCTGGGAAAGGGTCGTTTTGGTGAGTCCCAGTGTGCCCGCAAACGCAAGGACAGATGCCTGCAGTCAGTGGCTTTATTGCTCCTGTTTTTTTCGCGTGTTTAGTGGAACTCACTAAGGGCTCTGTGAGTGTGACGAAGCGAGCTAGGGCTGAGTTGCTAGCGATCTGTATATGTGGTGTAAGCTGGTTTGGTGGAGGAAATCTGTTTATCTGTTCCTTGGTTGTACGCTTTTAATGGTGCCTAGACTGATCTATCTGGGGACATTTCCAGTGTGATTAGCAGGAGGTATGTGATATGAGGTTCCACGAATCCACATGGTAGAGTGTAGACGGGACTTCTTTTTCATTTATTGGTTACATATTCACTTGTAGACACATATTTCACTTGTAGACTTACTTTTCCTATTAGGAGATAAGAGATTTTTCTATGATGGTGGGTGATGCTTATCTGAGAAGGGATTGTGAAGAGTACTGAAGTTTAGAGATACAACTTAAGCTTAGAAATATTTCTCAAGGTTTTCTCCCTAAGCTTCATATCTCAGACAGCCTTCTTCCATGATATTAGTATGTAATGTGAGGCTAATGACATTTGGTAAATGTCTGCAAGCCCCACCAGTCTCTCTCTTCTCCGCTTCCATGGGAATCAAGGGCATCGATAGGTATTTCAGGTTAGTTTGGTTGTGTAAGATTGGGGTAAGTGTGGTAAGACAAATTCTGGTAGCAGTGAAATGTTTACATATTAAAATATTCTGTTCCATCATTCAATTCTTTTTAGGCAAATCCTTGATTAGGCCTTTCCTGGTTCCCAGCCTTTGTAACTATTTTCTTTCCAAAGATACAGCTGTTTGATGTTACCTGCAGGCTGAACATATTTTAAACTCTACAAGAATCTTAAGTGTAGGAGGAAGAACCTAAAGAGCTTTCGTCTAACACTCTGGAACTTAGCATTAAGCACTACCCTGACCTAAAGACTTATTTTTATGGCTAGGTATTGTCCCATACGCCCACTCCTGTGTTTCATTCTCTTCGGGATAACTGGGACTGTCTTGGTATAACATAACAAGTCCATCCACCCCTGAGGCTCTTCCTTACTCTCTCCTTTGTCACTTTTTGATTTGATTAAAGACTGAAATCCCTTAAACCCCTGGGGTTTGGTGCCTGGGTGTCCTGCCAGCTAACAGTAGATTTCGTTAGTGTCAATTACTTGGTTGTTCAGTGCTCCAGATATCCCTCATTCCTATATTTTCCATTCCACTACATACCTATTAAGGCATCCTTGTACCTCATGTGGAATGCAGTCACATCCAGAGATCCCATCTTTGTTAGTTCGCATACTTTCTGGAAACCCTGTTATGCCTCAGTCTGGATTTTCTTGTGTCAGCTATAGCTGAGTTTGTTTCCACTTCGAGCTTTATCTTTTATCAAACTGGAAGTGCAAGATCAATATAGTTTTCCTAGTTTCTGAAAGATTTATGTCACAGTTTGTATATTGTCATGTCTGTAGATATTTGTACCATTTGTTCTTTTTGGCTCTACATGCCTATTGTTTCATGAATTCTAATATTTTATGATTTTATTCTAAGAGGGTATATTTTCGTGAATTCTAAAAGAATATTTAGCACCAAATTTGAATTGCTTAATTGTGACTTTGCAAGCTATGTTGGGCTAATTTATATCTTTTCTTTTTCCAAATATCAATTTACTAACATTGACTCGCTTTTAATTATTATAATTAAAATTGTAAATGCATGTGGATTTAAACTTGGTCAGAATATGACTGTCCCATCAATGTTAAAGCCAGTGGTCTTTTTACCCAGTGATTGATTGATTGATTGATTCATTCATTCAATAACCCAGACTTCTCTGACTGTTTTCCCATCTCTAAATGGTTGCAAAGAACACTAATAGTGCATGTAAGGTGCTTTCAGAAATTAGAAAAAAAATTCACTCTTGTAATT
The DNA here is from genome assembly GCA_032199065.1 of Smutsia gigantea. Lineage (NCBI taxonomy): Eukaryota > Metazoa > Chordata > Mammalia > Pholidota > Manidae > Smutsia > Smutsia gigantea. The sequence goes on along the minus strand of JAVSCE010008224.1, from coordinate 317,816 downwards.
TTCTACAGTTTAGTGTGGCATTTCGTACTCTACTCTGCCTTCAGACATATGGTGGGACATGCTGCCTTTGCTGTCCCGCTGTGGCAGAATTCAGAGTTTTTCTAACAAGTACAGGCCCCTATGCCTGATGCTGTGTGCAGATTTCAGACTCAAGCTTCATTCTTTCTTCTCTATTATTTCTTGATACTTTCTAAAATGTAAAGACGTAGTTGTACACCTCTTGTATGATACCTGGCACATGACAGGAACCCAAAAGGAGTTTCACTAAGAGTTAGAAGGTAGGTTGATACAATATTTTTGGTGAGTAGTTAGGCAGTATCTTGTAAAATTTTAGGTTTTCATATCCTTCATTCCAACAATTCTACTATGAGTTTAGATATATTTGTATACGTGTATAAGGATGTTCACATTGCAGCCTGTCTTTAAGGAGGACAGAAAACTGAAAACAACTGAAAGTTAATCAGTATTGGGCAGATTATGTAAATGGTGGTACTTATAATCAGTGGAGTACTTTGCAGCCTTTAGAAAGTGGAGAAATGATGTTTGCAAAAATTGACCAGAAAAATCAGCATCTAGATAGATTGAAGAATATACATATCTAGTATGAGGCTTTTATATGATACAGAGGACACCCATATATGTTCAAGTAGGTACTTATGGATATGCATTTTTTATTAGGGTATTATTGTTATAAACTCTTATGAAGGTTTCAAATGAAAAACAGTGTGGTTACTACATTCACCCATATTATCAAGTCCCCACCCATTCCTCTTTGTAGTCACTGTCCGTCAGTGTAGTAAGATGCCACAGATTCACTGTTTGCCTTCTCTGTGCTCCACTGTTTTCCCCATGACCCGCCACACCATGTGCACTAAACATAATACCCCTCAATCCCCTTCTTCCTCCCTCCCCACCTGCCTTCCCACACCCCTCCCCTTTGGTAACCGCTACTCCCTTCTTGGAGTCTGTGAGTCTGCTGCTGTTTTGTTCCTTCAATTTTGCTTCATTGTTATACTTCACACATGTGGGAAATCATTTGACACTTGTCTTTCTTTTCTGCACCTGGCTTATTTTACTGGGCATAATATCCTCCAGCTCCATCCATGTTGGTGAAATGGTAGGATTTGTTTCTTTCTTATAGCTGAATAGTATTCCATTGTGTATATGTACCACATCTTCTTTATTCATTCATCTATTGATGGACACTTAGGTTGCTTCCATATCTTGGTTGGCTATTGTACATAGTGCTGCAATAAACATAGGGTTGCATATGTCTTTCTGCCTCATTGCATTAAATATATCATGCCACTCCCTTCTGGCCTATAAGGTTTCTGCTGAGAAGTCTGATGATAGCCTGATGGGTTTTCCTTTGTATGTGATCTTTTTTTCTCTCTCTGGCTGCTTTTAATAGTCTGTCATTATCCTTGATCCTTGCCATTTTAATTACTATATGTCTTGGTGTTGTCTTCCTTGGGTCCCTTGTGTTGGGAGATCTGTGCACCTCCATGGCCTGAGAGACTATCTCCTTCCCCAAACTGCAGAAGTTTTCAGCAATTACCTCCTCAAAGACACTTTCTATCCCTTTTTCTCTATCTTCCTCTTGTGGTACCCCTATAATATGAATAGTGTTCCATTTGGATTCGACACACTGTTCTCTCAATATTCTTCACTCTTAGAGATCGTTTTTTCTCTCTGTGCCTCAGCTTCTTTGTATTCCCCTTCTCTAATTTCTATTTTATTTGTTATCCCCTCCACCTAATCTGCTTTTAATACCCTGCTTTGTGTTCCTCAACGATGGATCTCTGTCTGAAATTTGTTCCTGATTTCTTGAATAGTTTTCTGTACCTCCATGAGCATGTTTATAATTTTTGTTTTGAAATCTCTTTCAGGAAGATCTATTAGTTCAGTCTCACTCAATCCTTTTTTTGGTGTTGTTGAGATTTTGCTTTGAACCAGGTTCCTTTGACATTTCATATTTGTATGTGGTGCCGTCTAGTGCCCAGAAGCTCTACTCTCTGTAGCTTTTCAGCCCCTTGAGTGATGTTGATTGTTGCAGGTGAGTAGTGATTTTGCCTGGGGGGAGGAAAGAGCTGTTTCCTGATTTCCAGCTGCTATGCCTGTCTCCACTGCCAGAACCAGTGGGTCAAATACACAAGTGTAAGCCTCTATGCTTTGCGTTTGTAGCTGCTGTAGGCAGGGCTTCCCTTTGGCTGGCCTGATGCCAGGTCAGGGTTTGCCAGTTTGAGAGCCAGGTGCAGGTTGGCCAGCAGTTAGGTGCAGCAGGCTCTGTATCACAGTGGGGTGCCTTGGAGCTTTGTACACAGCTAGGGGGATGGAGCGCCTGAAGATTGTGATAGTTCCCAACCTGCTGGGCAGAGTGCACCTGGACAACTTTGTATACCTGTCCTTTCTCCTGAGCAATAAGCTCTGTACAATCCTTGCCCCTTTAGCAGCCCTCTCGCTTTTAAGAAGTCTCTCAGACTGCCCACCCAGAGCAGCCTAACTGGGTATGGATTCCTGTTTTCCACAAGCAGCTAGAATCTCAGTCTCTCCAGGTATTCTGCCTGTCTTAGGTTTCCCACCCCACTAATCACCAGAGTACCATGCAGTGTAGTTTCATGCTTCCATAGGTGATCTCCAGGGCTAGGTGTTCAGTAGTCCCAGGCCTCCACTCCCTCCCCACTCTGTTTCTCTTCCTCCTGCTGGTGAGGTGGTGTGGGGAAGGGGCTTGGGTCCTGCCCTGTCATGACTTTGGTACGTTACCCTTTTCTGTGAGGTCTGTTCTTTTCTCCAGGTGAATGCATTCTGGCACAGCCCTCTTTCCTGTTGCTCTTTCAGGATTAGTTGTATTAATTATATTTTCCTATTATAGGTGGTTTTAGGTGGAGGTCTCTGTCTCACCTCTCACGTCACCATCTTTAATCCCCTCGCCTTCAATTTTTCAAAAGACAGGTTATCTTCAGAAAATGTATTTCAGGGAATGTCTCAGAAAGGTAAGACCTTATCACAAATGACTTATTTGACAGGAAGAGTTAATTTTAGAATTTTGCTTGAATTCCAAGCAGTGTTTGATTGAGAAAGAATGGACGGTTTGGGAGGTTAGAGGCAGGTAATATTCCTGTTTGCTGTTCTTGAACCAGTCTGGTTGTGAAGATGTCAGCGAGATTTTCTTGTGCTGTTAGACTTTACATTTATGTATATTTGCAAGACAACAGAGAAATCTCAAATTCTGACTGTAGAAATATTATACAGTCAATGCAGAAGACTTAGAAAAGAAAAAAACCCAAATCTCCCCAAATATCAACACCAAGAGATAATCATTCTTTTAGTTTTTATTTTGAACTGATTTTATCCTTATAGAAAAGTTACAAATATAGTTACAGGAAAATGGTGCCCCCAAATATCCATGCCCTAATCTCAGAAGCCTCTGAATATATATTGGGTGGCAAAAGAAACTTTGCAGATGTATTTAAGGTTAGAAATGAGAACTTTCTCTGGCTGAAGTCAGAGACATTCAAAGCATGAGGACTCAACACATTTTTGGTAACTGTGAGATAGAGGGGGCCTGTGCAAGTACCAGAGAGAGGCCTCTAGTACACAAGGGTGGCCCTGGGCTGATAACCAGTGAGGAAATGAAACATTCTTCCTATAGCTGCAGGGAACTGAATCATGCCAACAGCCCGAGTGAGTTTGCAAGAGGACCCTGAGTCCCAGGTGAGAGCCTTAGTGTCTATGGATACCTTGATTTCAGCTGGGTGAGACCCTCAGCAGAGCATCTAGCCATTCTGTGCCAGACTTCTGACCTACGGAACTGTGAGATTATAAATGCATTTTTCTTTAAGATGCTAAATTTGTGGTAATTTGTTATGCAGCAATAGTAAACTAATACAATAGTACAAAGAATGTCTGTATATCCTTCACCCAGCTTCCCCTAATGTTAACTTTTTACATACCATATTATAATGATCAAAACTAATACACTGACAGTGGTACGATACAAGTAACTAAACTACAGACTTTATTTGAATTTCACCAGTGTTTCCACAAATGTCCTTTTTCTATTCCAGGATCCCATCTAGGATTAAACAGCGTGTTTGTTATGTTTCCTTAATCTCTTACAATCCGTGACAGTTTTGAAGAGTACTGACTGGTTAGTTTGTAGGATATACTTTGATTTGAGTCTGTTAGCTATTGCTACCTGATTGTAATGAAGTTATGTACTGTTGGCAAGAATACCACAGAAAGGTACTTTCCTCAGTGCATTATATCTAAAGGTCATAACCTCCATATGTCTTATTACTGGCTTTATAATCCTTGATGGCTTGGTGATGGTGGTGTCCGCTGGGTTTCTCCAGTGTAAAGTTACTTTCCATTTGTATTAAATGAATTTGAGACTATGCAAATCTTGTTTCTCTTTAAACTTTGACTACTAGTTGGAGCATGTATTGGTGGATATTTTCAGCAACAAGAGGGCATGGAAGGACTCTTAATAATTAACCAATATCCTTCCATCTCTCTCCCATGTTTGGTGATACATGTTTATACAATATATATGAATATAAACATATATAAAACAAATAGGGTCTATTTTTAAAATATAGTAATAACGAATAATAATGCTATTTTGTAATCAGCTGTTTACTTAGTAATGTATCATGAACATTTTTCTTTATCAATAAAAAAATTTTAGAACATGAGTTCTATTCTAAAAATAGTTAATAGTGGTAGTTAGCATTTTATTTTATGGTTCCATTATTTTTCTGGCCAGTTTACAGTTTTTGGATGATTGGTTTAAATTATTTTCTATTATATATAAGGTGCAGTGACTATCTTTGTACACACATCTTTGCACACATCTCTGTATTTCCTAAGGATAGTTTTCTTGAAGTTGAATTGCTGGCTCAAAAGGTTTGCACATTTTAAAAACATTTGATACACATTGTAAACTTCTTTCTCTCTGACCAGAAATGAGATGAGTGGCAGATTCTCCCATTCATCCTATTTCTAGCAGCATTTTATACCGGGATTTTCAGCATTCTTGCTTGTGGTATAATCATTTAATAATAATTATATTCCCACAAAGCCAGCTCTCCATTTTCAGGACCAATGACTGTGAATGGAGACACAGGCCACTGCAGACACCAGCCTGGGGAGTGCTGGGGGTGAGCAGGAGGCTCAGCTCAGTCTGGGCTGGTGTTAGGAGTCCTCTTGGAGGAAGCACAAATTCACGGGCACTGGGCTGCTCATTGGGACAGGCTGTTCTGATGGTCCTCAGTATTTGGTGGTATCAGAATCACCTGGGAGGCTTATTGAACTGTAGATTTCTGGGTTCAAATCCAGATCTAAAGACCAGAGTTCTTGGGGGAGTGTCCCAGGTATCTATATTTTAAACAATCTCATCAGGGTTGTCAAAAGAAGCTAGTCCTCGGGGTCATACTTTTAGAACCACCACCTTTGGCTGTAAGCAATTTTAAGAGATTATTCTTTGGAGACTCTAGGAGGAATAAACTGGACATGTGAATTTAAGCCTTAATTTTTACCTTGTGCTAAGACAGCCTTTCTGTAGCTTTCCTCTTACAGTTATTCACTTTTAGTTCATCCTTTCTCTCTTTTATTTTTGTCCAGGTTCTTTTGTGAGAAAGTGTACTTTTCCAAAATAACAACATTTTCTTTGCATCAAATAAATGATTGTAATACTCCACCATTCATCTCTCTGCCAGCCTCTCACTTTAATGAACATCTTGGAGAAGCCTATATGTCATATAAGACATTTCCCTGGCTCCTCACAGCAACCCTTTAGGGGAAGGGGAGCTGGCATTAGGAACCATTGCATTTGTAAATATTAGGAAACAGGCTTAGGGAGGTGAAGGAATAAAATAATTACATTCATTGAATCTCTGTTGTATCCCAGCACTCCTGCAGAGTAGAAATTAATATCCCCTTATCCGCAAAGAGGTCATGAGACTGACTTAGGTGAGCTGGTTAGAAACAGAGCTGAAGTTCATATCACAGTCTTGTGCAGACCAGATTCTCACTAGCTTATCAAGCCCACTGCTTCTTGATGACAAAATTGGGATGAGAACTCTGGGTCCAGTATAGTTGTCTTGAATCACAACATCTTCAAGAATATTTAACACAATCCCAGGGTGTGCATGTGTGTAGTGGGGGTGTGGAACAGGGTCCTCAGAGTTCTGGGGTCTTGGTTCTTGGTCTTGTGCAGCTTCTGTCTGTCTGCAGGCATGCTTACTTACAATGTTAGGTATGTGTATATGTGGGAGAGGGGGAGCAGGATACAGATAGTTCCTTGGCTTTTAACCCCAGCACCAACCAGGGTGGAGAAAACCCACTCAGAAACATCATATTCATGGAAGCTGTTTATACATTGTGTGTGAATGGGCTGTAGAGGCAGCCATGGATGGCATGAAGGGAATAACCTTCTCAATTGATGCTGAAAGCTGTATTGTCTGATCCTGAATTTCCAGGCTGTTACATCATTTTTTTATGTGAACATGATGCATTTTGAGGTGCAATATTTAAAACGTACTTGGCGATAAATCAGTTCTGTTCTTAATCTACTCTATAGGGAAATGGGACATGATTTTGTTCATACAGATTATTAGGCTCATCTCCTTAAAAGAGACTAGCTTCTTAAAGTATTGGGTTTGATGTGTGCAAGGTTAATTTTAGTATAACCAACTGAGAGCAGAGAGAGTAGGGAGTACAGTGTTATTACTGTATGTAAGGAATGTTCATCACTTCTGTTATCTCATGGTAAAGATGAAGTATAGTGTGTTAACACATAAGATCCCTTTTCATTTGATAGTGTACTGAGATCAGTGGGTCCTTCAAATGGCTCACTTTCTCTGGATTCAGAGTTGAAGGAAGAAAGCAATGAATTTTTTCCTAAATGGATTTTTTCCTAAATGACTTTTTAACAACGTTTCTTTTTTCCTGAAACTTCCTATACCTTCTCTGTCATTCTTACTTTCATTAATGAGAGAGAACCTGTGTTCTTCCCATTACCATATCTACACAGTGACAACGTCCCTGTGTGTGCACTTGGCCTTGCCTCCTGTTACTTTGGAAACTCTTGCCTTTGCCTTCTCAAGCACCTTGCTCCAGAAGTGCTTCCCTTTTCCAACAAGTTTTCCCTATCTGCTGCTTCACTCCAATCAGCATATACATTTGCTATAATGTCACCCATTTTAAGATAAAAGAAAAGCTTCTTTACCCTACATCCTTCTCTTGTGATGACTTATATCTCTCTTTCCTTTATAGCAAAAACTGAGAAAGTTGTCATGCTCTTTCTTGAAAGCTCAGTCAGGCTTTCAGCTCCTCCCTCCCCTCCACTAGAGTGGCTTTTGCGCGGTCACCAGTGATGCTGTGTTGTTAGATCCAGTGGTCATGGCTCAGGCCTCATCTTACTTGACCAGACTGCAGCATCTGACACAGGCACTCCTTTCTTTACTTAAAAAAAAATTTTTTTATTAAGGTATTATTGATATACACTCTTATGAGGGTTTCACATAAAAAAGCAATGTGGTTACTACATTTACCTACATTATCAAGTCCCGACCCATACCCCAGTGCAGTCACTGTCCATCAGTGTAGTAAGATGCCACAGATTCACTGTTTGCCTTCTCTGTGCTACAGTTTTCCCCGTGATCCCTCACACCATGTGTACTAAACATAATACCCCTCAATCCCCTGCTCCCACTCTACCCACCAGCCCTCCCACACCCCTCCCCTTTGGTAACCACTAGTTCCTTCTTGGAGTCTCTGAGTCTGCTGCTATTTTGTTCCTTCAGTTTTGCTTCATTGTTATACTCCACAAATGAGGGAAATCATTTGGCATTTGTCTTTCTCTGCCTGGCTTATTTCACTGAGTATAATCTCCTCCAGCTCCATCCATGTTGTTGCAAATGGCAGTATTTGCTTCCTTCTTATGGCTGAATAGTATTCCATTGTGTATATGTACCATGTGTTCTTTATCCATTCATCTACTGATGGACACTTAGGTTGCTTCCATATCTTGGCTATTATAAAAAGTGCTGCAGTAAACATATAGGTGCATATGTCTTTTTGAATCTGAGAAGTGTATTCTTTGGGTAAATTCCAAGGAGGGGGATTCCCGGGTCAAATGGCATTTCTATTTTTAGTTTTTTGCGGAACCTCCATATTGCTTTCCACAATGGTTGAACTAGCTTACATTCCCACAAGCAGTGTAGGAGGGTTCCCCTTTCTCCACATCCTTGCCAGCATTTGTTGTTCTTAGTCTTTTCAATGCTGGCCATCCTTAACTGGTGTGAGTTGATATCTCATTGTGGTTTTAATTTGCATTTCTTTGATGATTAGTGATGTGGAGCATCTTTTCATGTGTCTATTGGCCATCTGAATTTCTTCTTTGGAGAACTGTCTCTTCATATCCTCTGCCAGTTTTTAATTGGGTTATTTGCTTTTTGGATGTTGAGGTGTGTGAGTTCTTTATATATTTTGGATGTTAACCCCTTGTCGGATATGTCATTTACAATATATTCTTCCATACTGTAGGATGCCTTTTTGTTCTGTTGATGGTGTCCTTTGCTGTACAGAAACTTTTTAGTTTGATGTAGTCCCATGAGTTTATTTTTGCTTTTGTTTCCCTTGCTCCAGGACATGCGTTCAGGAAGAAGTTGCTCATGCTTATATTTAGGAGATTTTTGCCTATGTTGTCTTCTAAGAGTTTTATGGTTTCATGACTTACATTCAGGTCCTTGATCCATTTTGAGTTTACTTTTGTGTATGGGGTTAAACAATAATCCAGTTTCATTCTCTTGCATGTAGGTGTCCAGTTTTGCCAACATCAGCTGTTGAAGAGGCTGTCATTTCCCCATTGTTTGTCCATGGCTCCTTTATCATATATTAATTGACCATATGTGGTTGGGTTTAAATCTGGGCTCTATAGTCTGTTCCATTGGTCTATGGGTCTGTTGTTGTGCCAGTACCAAATTGTCTTGAGTACTGTGGCTTTGTAGTAGAGCTTGAAATTGGGGAGCATAATGCCCCCAGCTTTATTCTTCCTTCTCACAATTGCTTTGGCTATTCAGGGTCTTTTGTGGTTCCATATAAATTTTAGAATGATTTTCTCTAGTTTGTTGAAGAATGCTGTTAGCATTTTGATAGGAATTGCATTGAATCTGTAGATTGCTTTAGGCAGGATGGCCATTTTGACAATATTAATTCTTCCTGTCTATGAGTACAGGATGTGTTTCCATTTATTGGTATCTTTTTTAATTTCTCTCATGAGTGTCTTGTAGTTTTCAGAGTATAGGTCTTTCACTTCCTTGGTTAGGTTTATTCCTAGGTATTTTATTCTTTTTGATGCAATTGTGAATGGAATTGTTTTCCTGATTTCTCTCTGCTAGTTCATTGTTAGTGTATAGGAATGCCACAGATTTCTGGGTATTAATTTTGTATCCCACAACTTTGCTGAATTCCGACATTGGATCTAGTAGTTTTGGAGTGGAGCCTTTAGGGTTTTTTTATGTACAATATCATGTCATCTGCAAACAGGGACAGTATGGGTTCTTCCCTGCCACTCTGGATGCCTTTTATTTCTTTGTGTTGTCTGCTGAGGCTCGGACCACCAGTAGTATGTTGAATAGAAGTGGGGAGAGTGGGCATCCTTGTCTTGTTCCCGATCTTAAAGGAAAAGGTTTCAGCTTATCGCTGTTAAGTATAATGCTGGCTGTGGGTTTGTCATATATGACCTTTATGATGTTGAGGTACTTGCCCTCTATACCCATTTTGTTGAGAGTTTTATCATGAATGGATGTTGAATTTCGTCAAATGGTTTTTCAGCATCTATTGAGATGATGATGTGGTTTTTGTCCTTCTTTTTGTTGATGTGGTGGATGATGTTGATGGATTTTCAAATGTTGTACGATCCTTGCATCTCTGGAATAAATCCTACTTGATCATGATGGATGATCTTTTTGATGTATTTTTGAATTAGGTTTGCTAGTATTTTGTTGAGTATTTTTGCATCTATGTTCATCAGGGATATTGGTCTGTAGTTTTCTTTTTTTGTGGTGTCTTTGCCCGGTTTTGGTATTAGAGTGATGCTGGCCTCATAGAGTGAGTCTGGAAGTATTCCCTCTTTTTCTACTCCTTGGAAAACTTTAAGGAGGATGGGTATTAGGTCTTCACTAAATGTTTGATAAAATTCAGTGGTGAAGCCATCTGTTCCAGGTGTTTTGTTCTTAGGTAGGTTTTTGATTACCAGTTCATTTTTGTTGCTGGTAATTGGTCTGTTCAGATTTTCCAGGCCAGCCTTGGAAGGTTGTATTTTTCTAGAAAGTTGTCCATTTCTTCTAGGTTATCCAGTTTGTTAGCATATAATTTTTCATAGTGTTCTCTAATAACTCATTGTATTTCTGTGGTATCTGTAGTGATTTTTCCTTTCTCATTTCTGATTCTGTGTATGTGAGTAGACACTCTTTTTTTCCTGATAAGTCTGGCCTAGGGGTTTATCTATTTTGTTTATTTTCTCCAAGTACCCACTCTTGCTTTCATTGATTCTTTCTATTGTTTTATTCTTCTCAATTTTATTTATTGCTGCTCTAATCTTTATTATGTCCCTCCTTCTACTGACTTTGGGCCTCAATTTTTCTTCTTTTTCTAGTTTCGTTAATTGTGAGTTTAGACTGCTAATATGGGACTGTTCTTCTTTCCTGAGGTAGGCCTGTATTGCAATATACTTTCCTCTTAGCATGGCCTTCGCTGCATCCCACAGATTGTGCAGTGTTGAATTATTGTTGTCACTTGTCTCCATATATTGCTTGATCTCTGTTTTTTATTTGGTCATTGATCCATTGGTTATTTAGGAGCATGTTGTGAAGCCTACATGTGTTTGTGGGATTTTTCATTTTCTTTGCATAATTTATTTCTAGGTTCATACCTTTGTGGTCTGAGAAACTGGTTGGTACAATTTCAGTCTTTTTTAATTTACCGAGGCTCTTTCTGTGGCCTAGTATATGATCCGTTCTTGAAAATGTTCCATGTGCACTTGAGAGGAATGTGTATTCTGCTGTTTTTGGGTGTAGAGTTCTGTAGATGTCTGTTACGTCCATCTGTTCTAATGTGTTGTTCAGTGCCTCTGTCTCCTTACTTATCTTCTGTCTAGTTAATCTGTCCTTCAGAGTGAGGGGAGTGTTGAAGTCTCCTAGAATGAATGCATTGCATTCTATTTCCCCTTTTAATTCTGTTAGTGTTTGTTTCACATATGTAGGTGCTCCTGTGTTGGGTGCATAGATATTTATAATGGTTATATCTTCTTGTTGGACTGACCCTTTTATTATTACGTAATGTCCTTCTTTGTGTCTTGTGACTTTCTTTGTTTTGAAGTCTATTTTGTCTATATAAGTACTGCAACGCCTGCTTTTTTCTCCCTTAGTTGCATGAAATGTCTTTTCCATCCCTTCACTTTTAATCTGTGTACGTCTTTGGGTTTAAAGTGAGTCTCTTGAAGGCAGAATATAGATGGGTCTTGTTTTTCTATCCATTCAGTGACTCTGTGTCTTTTGATTGGTGCATTCAGTCCATTTACATTTGGGGTGATTATCGATAGGTATATACTTATTGGCATTGCAGGCTGTAGATTCATGGTCACCACCAAAGGGTCAAGGTTAATTTCCTTAGTATCTGAGAGTCTAACTTAACTCATTTAATATGCTATTACAAACACAATCTAAAGGTTCTTTTTTTTTCTCCTCCTTTTTCTTTCTCCTCCATTCTTTATATATTAGGTATCATATTCTGCACTGTTTGTCTATCCCTTGATTGACTTTGAGGATAGTTAATTTAATTTTGCATTTGCTTAGTAATTAGCTGTTCTGCTTTCTTTACTGGGGTTTTATTACTTCTGGTGACTGCTATTAAACCATAGGAACACTTCCATCTATAACAGTCCCTCCAAAATACACTGTAGAGATGGTTTGTGGGAGGTAAATTCTCTCAGGTTTTGCTTATCTGGGAATTGTCTAATCCCTTCTTCAAATTTAAATGATAATCTTGTGGGATAGAGTAATCTTGGTTCAAGGCCCTTCTGCTTCATTGCATTAAATACATCATGCCACTCCCTTCTGGCCTGTAAGGTTTCTGTTGAGAAGTCTGATGATAGCCTGATGGGCTTTCTTTTGTATGTGATCTTATTTCTCTCTCTGGTTGCTTTTAATAGTCTGTCCTTATCCTTGATCTTTGCCAATTTAATTACTATATTTCTTGGTGTTGTCATCCTTGGATCCCTTTTGTTGGGAGACCTGCACACCTCCATGGCCTGAGAGACTATCTCCTTCCCCAGATTGAGGAAATTTTCAGCAATTATCTCCTCAAAGACACTTTCTATCCCTTTTACTCTCTCTTCTTCTTCTGGTACCCCTATAATGTGAATATTGTTCCATTCGGATTGGTCACACAGTTCTCTCAATATTCTTTTATTCTTAGAGATCCTTTTTTCTCTCTGTGCCTCAGCTTCTTTGTATTCCTCTTCTCTAGTTTCTATTTCATTTGTTGTCTCCTCCACCATATCTAATCTGCTTCTGAAACCTTCCATTGTATGTTTCATTTCTCATAGTGTGTTCTGTAATGATTGAATCTCTGACTGGAATTCATTCTTGAGTTCTTGAATATTTTTCTGTACCTCCATGAGTATGTTTATGATTTTTATTTTGATATCTCTTTCAGGAAGATTCATGAAGTTGATTTTATTTTACTTTTTCTCTGGTATATTTTCAATTTTGCTTTTAACCATGTTCCTCTGACTTTTCATATTTGTATGTGCTGCCCTCTAGTGCCCAGAAGCTCTACTCTCTGGAGCTCCTCAGCACCTTGAGCAATGTCAGGGGTCGCAGGGGAGCGGTGTTGGTGCCTGGGGGGAGGGAAGAGCTGTTTCCTGCTTCCCGGCTGCTATGCCTGTCTCCACTGCTAGAACCAGTTGGCTCAGCACACTGGTATAAGCCTCTGTGCTTTGCATTTGTAGCTGCTGTAGGCAGGGCTTCCCTCTGGCTGGCCTAATGCCAGGTCAGGGTTTGCTGGTTTGCATGCCAGGTGGAAGTTGTCCAAGAGGAAGGCACAGCAGGCTGTGTATCACAGAGGGGGGGCCTGAAGCTGTGTAGCCAGCCAGGGGGTGAAGTGCCTGAACTTTGTGAAAGTTCCCATCCTGCTGGGCAGAGTGCCCCAGAGAATTTTATCTACCTATCCTTTCTCCTGACAAGTAAGGTCTGTGCAGTCCTAGCTCCTTTAGCATCCCTCTCACTGTTAGGAAGTCTCTCAGACTGCCTGCCTTTCTTTTGTCCCAGAGCAGCCGGATATGGATCCCTGTTTTCCACAAGTGCCTGGAATCTCAGTCTCTCCAGATATTCTGCCTTTCTTAGCTTTCCAACCCCCTTAATTATGGGAGCACCATGTAACGTAGGTTTGTGCTCTCACAGCAGATCTCCAGAGTTATGTGTTCAGCAGTCTCTGGCCTCCACTCCCTCCCTGGTCTGTTTCTCTTCCTCCCACTGGTGAGCTGGTGTTAGGGAAGGGCTGGGGTCCCACCAGGCCACCGCTTTGGTATGTTACCCTGTTCCATGAGGTTTATTCTTTTCTCCAGGTGTTTGCAGTCTGGTGCAGCCCTCTTTCCTGTTGGTCTTTCAGGATTAGTTGTATTAATTATATATTCATATTATATGCGGTTTTAGGAGGAAGCCTCTGTCTCACCTTTCACACTGCCATCTTTAATCCAACAATGTATTTTTTCACATTTGGGTCAGAAGGCTGCCTGTGGCTTGAGATGACCTGTGTAGAGGCTCTTGCAACCCTGGGCTGTCACATCTTGGCTCACCTGTAACCCTTTTATATGCAGAGAAATGCCAGGTAGAAAGATCTTTATTAGATGATCACATCTGCTCTTTTCCAGACTTTAAGTAGCATCTGCACTTTGATCTCTAAATCTGTATCTTTAGCTCAGATGGTAACTATACTAATCAAGGTGAGTGTATCATCTCTCCCCTAAATCTCAAACTTGTATATCCACCTGCTTCCTCTATGTCTCCATTCAAATGTCTAATAGGCATCTTAAAATTAAATGTCCCAAATGGATCTCTTGATTTTATAAAGTCCCAGAATTGCTTATCCTACCTGTTTCCCATATCTGTAAGTGGCAGGTTCATTTTTCCAGCTGCTTCAGCCAGACAGCTTGGAGTTGTCTATTTTCTTTCTCCAACACCCTATCTTCTATCCATCAGAAAAATCTGTTGGTGTTACCTCACAATGTATCTGAGCACTTATTGTTTCCCCTGGTTCCTCGTTGTTACAAGGACTCATCATTGTTGGTTTAGTACAACAGCATCCTGACTAGCTTCTTGGCTGTAGCCTTTGTGCTCCTATTGCTTCTCTGCAGTGTAGCACTCGAAGTATTATTTTAAAATAGAAGTCAAATCAGGTCACTCCTGTGTTCAAGACCTACCAGTGATTTCCTGTCTTCAAGTAAAGCCAAAGTGTTTACAATCATCTAGAAGATTTGGCTCCCTCCTATTTCTCTGACCCATCTTTTTCTCTCTTCTTCTTACATCAGAACTGACACTAGGCTTTATGAAATGAACAAGGTCCTATTGTGCTCTGCTATAAGGGGCTGGAGTTTGCTAACCAAATTGCTAATGTACTTGCTTTACCACTGCTCATCCCTTTGAGCACCAGCACTGCACGTTGTATAAGGTTCAAAACAATGCTTTTAATTTTTTTTCCTCAATTTTAATTTCTAGGCAATATCTTGTGGAACCCTAGGGTCCCAGAAATCCTCTGTTGAGGAACCTGATTTAGTTTTCCTGTCTTGCCCTCTTTGGATTAATTATTGCTCTCCTCTATTATCTTTATAGATAAATATTCTTATTGCAGTCTTTTCATGGTTATTATAGAAATTACTGTATGCATACTTATTATAGTTATTGAAGACTTCTTTAAATTAGTGCTTTTATCACTTTCTAAATAATACAACTAACACCTCAACTTGTAATACCCTTTTGCCTTTTTTTCTGCTATTGTTGGCATATATGTTACTTCCGTTTGTATGACAAATTTTATAAATATAATCATTACTGTTTTTAAATATTCCTTTGAAATTTTTTTATTGAAGTATAGTTGACATAATATTATAATAGTTTCAGGTATGCTACACAGTGAATTCACATTTATAGACATTACAGAATGCTCACCATGTTAAGTGTAATTACCATCTGTCATCATACTAAGCTATTACAATATTATTGACTATATTACTCATGCTGTATCTTTCATCTCCATAAATTATTTATTTTATAACTGGAAGTTTATACCTCTTAATTCCCTTCACCTGCTTTCCCCATCCCCTGCCTTTGAACAACCGATTTGTTTTCTATTTTTTAATCTGTTTCTGGGTTGATTATTCTTTTGTTTTGTTTTATTTAGATTCCATATATTGGTGAAATCATATGGTATTTGTCCTTGTCTGACTTATTTCACTTAGGATGATACCCTCTAGTCCATTCATGTTGTTGCAGATGGCAAGATTTCATTCTTTTTTATGGTTGAGTAATATTCTATTGTGTATATATTACCACATCTTCTTTATCATTTCATCTATTGATGGACACTCAGGTTGTTTAAATAAGAAATGTTCTTTTATATTTATTTAGTTCCTTTATATCATGTATGTAGTTTTTCTGTTGCTCTTCATTCTTTCCTATAGTGTGTGCCTCCATCAAGGCCATTTTCCTTCAGCCTTAGGAACTTCCTTTATTTCAACTCTGTTTTTGAAGAATGTTTTTACTGGATGTATCATCACATGTTTTTTTTTTCCCTCCTTTTCTTTCAGCACTTTAAAGATGTTATCCGTTGTCCCTGGCTTCCTTAGTTTCTGTTGAAAAACTAGCATTCATTCCAGGTCTTCTGCCAATGGCTCATTGGTCTGAACTGTGTCAAATGGTCACCTCTGGCTTCAAGGCTGGGAGTTCTAGTATTTCCATATTCCCAGCCTCTACTGTAGAGAAAATAAGGGAGAAAGGAGTTGGGCCAGTGTTGTGCAAAGTAAGTGACAATATGTGAGTGTCATACAATATGTGGTATCAGAAGGAATGCATTCAAGAGGCATTGTCTGGGAATAATCTATAAAATGTGGTGGCTGCTTGGATATGGAAGGAAAATTAAAGGATAACTCTAAGGTGTGTGGGCTAAGTAACTGAGAAAGTAATGATAAAATTCACAGAAATAAGAATATCTAGAATACTGACTTGCTTTGGGAAAAAGGTGAGTTTGGTTTTAAGGAATTTGAGAGATTGGCAGGTATAAAATAGCTACTGATTTTTTATGTTATTATATCCAGACATCTTACTAATTCTGATGATTGGTTTTTCAGTCAATTGTCATGGATTATTTGGGTAAGGCGGCATAGTATTTGCAAATAATGATAGTTTTTTGCTTTCTGCCTATATTTTTATATTAAATTTTAAAGGCATTTCCTCTTCCAACTTTATTGTGGTAAGAAGTCATTCTGATCTTCAATCCTTTGTATGTTATTTTTTCCCTCACTATAACATGTTATGATTTTTTCTTTATCGCTGTAGTTCTAAAATATCATTACTTGCTGTGAGTCTTTTTTTAAAAAATTATTCATAGGGTCCCGGCACGGCGCTTCCCGCGGTGGGAGGTTGGGGTGGGCAGGGGGGAGAGGGAAGCCGCCTTCCCCCGATGGCAGCTCGGAATCCGGCCCCCTCCTCCGCGCGCGCTCCCTGGCCCGCCCCTCGGGCCCCCCGAGGTCGGGGTCCGTGCCGGGCGGCGGACGCGGAGGCGCCGTCGCTGCTCCCTCGGTCGCCGCGGGGCCGGCTCGGGGCGGTTGGCGCTGAGCGTCCTGCACGCCCTGCTGCCGGCCGCGCTCTTCGCCTTTGCCTCCCTGCCGCTGTGGCGGCGGCCCCTACGCCGCGAGCGCCGGCTGAGGTCCCAGAGCCCCTGCCTCCCCCTCGGCCTCCTGGGGCAGCGCCCAGGCCCACCCTCCTCGTCGCCGCCTTCTCGCTCCGGGCTCCCTGCCCTGCCCCGGCCGCCCGCTCACCTCCCCGTCTTCCCGCGCCGGCTGCGCCCTGCTTCCCCTCCTGTCTCCGGTTGTCCCTGGCGGAGGGAATCTGGAAACATCAATGCTGAATTAAGAACATCTGCATCCCCAAATCCAGGAGTCCCAGCATATCAAATATCTGTGCTGTGGTGATGCAAGAACGCTAAACCAGTGGGTCACTGGAATAAGGACTCAAGACAGGCACGAGCCAGGCCAATGGTCAGATTCCCCAGGCTGCACATCCCCTGAGCTCTGTCGTCAAGGAAGCCGAGACACAGGCTGAACTAACAGGGGGACAAGAAGCCAGCCCATGGACACCCACGACCCTGGAGCGCCCCAGGGCCATCACCTTCCCAAGTCCACCCTGCTGCCAGCACCGCCAGTGTGCCGGTCATGTGACACCCGCTAAGGCCAAGGCCCCATGCAGCTTCCCGGCCCCGCCCGCCGCCCTCCGACCACCCCTGCCGATTCTGGGGGACGAGAAGCTCCCTCCGCTGCCCCCCGATTTTATAGAGGCGCTGCCGGACTTTGTGCCCCCACCTCCGCCCTTGTTTGCGGCGGATCCAGCGTCCGCGGTACCGTCGCCGCCCCCTGCCCTCGCCCCTGAAGCCGCGAGGTCCCCATTGCCGCCAGGAGGCCTCCGGTTCCCCCAAAGAGGCAGGAGAACCTGGGACCCCCCGGTGTGGGAGGGAGCGGGGAGCAGGATTTCATGTCAGATCTCATGAACGCTCTGCAGAAGAGAGGGAACTCGTCCTGAGGGAAACATCTCTGTGTGATCGGTGTAATCATGTCTGACTTCAAGTGCATTTCTGCCACTTTATTTTCTTGATACCTTGTTCATTTTAGATAAAATATTTAAGAATTCAGACTAGAAATGATGTAAACCGCCTCACTGTAGCTCAGGTACATTCATAATCATTAACCGAACACAGAATTTAGAATATCCGCCTAAATGTCCAATCTTTCCTATGTGTTTCCACTTCAGTGGAAATTATCTTCCTTTCAAAGTTAACTAAAACGTTTTATGTTCACTTATTTTGTTCGGAAGCATGAAATTAACAAAATATTTTTAAAAAGAAAGTTCCCAAAGATGGTATTTTTAGAAAGATCAGTGTCAAGATGTCATTGTCACAAAATTATTTAATAACCATAATGGAAGTCCAATCAAAGTCCTGGTGAGAATTTTTTTTTGAAGAAACAATCTGGGAAAATAAAAATTAAAAAAAAATTATTCATAGAGATGGGTACTCAGATGGATCATATCAATTTAGACTTGTGTTTCCTGAATTAATGGTATCTTTCCTTAGCTTTCTCTGATTTCACTTTCTGGAACTTCTCTCATTTGAATGTTAAACCTCATGAATTGATTTTCAATCTTTCTCTGATTCTCAATGTTCCTTCTCTCTCATTCTCCTTTTTCTCTTCTCTGATGGAAAGATTCCTTGACTTATCTTTTTTTTTTTTTGTTATCATCTACTGAATCTTCAAATTAGTCATTTCCAGGAGATTTTATTTCTTTTTTTTTTAAATTCCTAATCTTGTTTCATGGATGAAATATCTTTTCTCTCTGAGAACATTAATTATAATTAAAAATTTTTTTTCTCCTCCATGAGCTATCTCTTTTTTTTCTGGTTTCTTTTCTTTCCTAGGTCTCAGATTTTTTTACAGTTTTCCTCCGAAGTTAATAATTCCGCAAAGTTCCTTGTAGAAAACAACATTCTCAATCACCTCTCCCTTTATCTAATCTCTATTCTTCCCCTCCTCTAAGCAAACACTTTCAGTTCTTCTAAATGGTATTTCTAAATGCCATACTTGCATTACTCCTTGATTTTTCTTTTTTCTGCACTATCTTTTTCATTAGAGAATGAGAATTGGACCCTCCTTCCTATCTCTGATACCATAAACATGCTCTCGTCATTTTTCCATGCTTCTAGTGTTATGAGGTCATTACTGAGTGTGAACACTATTACTCTTTGCCACTGCAAATTGGGTTCTTTATCTTCTCTTATTGATTTGTAGTTCTTTAGCTGGGATATTATTCCTTTGTTAGTTGTCTGTGCTGCCGTAAGCTCCCCTTTGAGCCGATCTTTTCACTTTATTTATGGTGCCTCTGTGATACAGAACTTTAAATTCTAACATAATCACACTCTTTTCCTTTATGGTTTGTGCTTTCCCCCCATAATCTTGTTAAAGAAATTTATCTTGAAGTCATGAAACTATTTTCCTATGTTTCCTTCTAGAAGTTTAAAGTCTTGCTTTTTAACTCGCATGCAAAACTCGTTTTCTGTATGATGTGAGGTAAGGACAAGTTTTTAAATTGTTGTCATATGGGTTATCTGTCTCAACACAATTTATTAAATAGTGCTTCTTTTCTCCATTGATTTTTAATGCCCTCTAATTTGTCAAGTTCATACATAAGTTTAAGTCTTACGCTTTCTATTGTATTCTACTGGTTTGCCACTTCAATGTACAATATCTTAATGATTATAGTTTAAACATAAGTCCTGATATCTGGATGTTCTTGTTCTTCAGTAATTTTTGACTGTTGTCCTTTGCTTTTCCATATGAATTTTAGGGCCAACTTATTTAGTTCCATGAAAATCGCTTCTGGGATTTTGATTTAGAATTGCATTGAATTTGTATATTAGATCAGAGAATTGTCTTATTTTGGTAATGGTATTTAGTAAGTAGTCCCACCCATGAATGTGGCATATATTTTCCACTTATGTAAAGTTTTACTTTAACGTTAATACATCTCATACTTTTCTCTATAGAAGTTTTGTACATATTTTGTTAAATTTAGTTGTATTTTTATTGCTATTGTAGAATGACATTTTTCAAGTGAAAATTTCTGAATATTGTAGGTACTTGGGGAGGAAATAGATTTTTTTTTTTGAAATTTGACATCTGAATTTTATTCATTTCCATTAAACATGCTGTCACTGCCCCCCCACCCCCACCCCATGTTTCCAAACTAGATTTGTAGGCTTTATTAGATTAAGTATGGTATTTTGGTTCTGGTCAGGTCCAGATACAAAGAGGCAGATTTTTCTGCTAGGTGGTTATGAAACAGGTGATCTGATTATGAGTAACATACTATAGAAATTTAGGTTGTTCTGGGGAGACATGAAAATCCTGGAACAGATTTTTGAGCAAGATAGGTTTCAGAAAAAAGCCATGTACATTGGAGAAAGTCAGTCAGAAACAGTTCCCAGATTGCTGTGATTCAGCTAGAGGTATGTAAGTGGGAATGGATCTGGGGGGTATAGGATCAAGCTTAAAGGGATATAAAGTTAGATCAGGTGAAACTAATTGATATGGGACCATTAAGCAGACATTTTGAATTGAATGTTTTAGCTTGAGGGCCTAGAAATGGCTCTACAAGTTTACTAGTTTTGTTGATTGAAAAGTAGACCCAAATGAAATTGATTTTTAATATTGATTATATATGGAGGACAATTTTGCTGAATTCTTATTCTAATAATTTATTACTAGATTCTCTTGGATTTACTATCCAGACAATTTTATCATTTATGATTAATGACTTTTTTTATTCTTCTTTTCCAGTCTTTATTACTCTTATTTATCTTCCATATTTTAGTGTGCTCGCTAATATCTCCAGTGCATTGTTGAACAGAAATGAGGATGCATGTTTCTGTGTTTTTTGTTATTATTATTATAATATTTCAATTGTATTTTGTTGGCAGTAGAATTTTGGTATATTTCTTTTCTATTCCAAGCTTACTAAAGAGTTTTTGTTACAAAAGGGTCTTGAATTTTACCAAATGCTTTTGTGTGTGTGCATGGGCACACGTCTGTGGAATCTTTGAGTTGTGCTTTCTATCCTTCAGTCTGTTAGGTGGTGAATTACAGGACCCTAGTTAGTTTTTATTTTTTAAAGTATATTCCTGGATTTGGTTTGCTGGTATTTTATGAAATTGGCCCATAATTTTCCTTTCTCTTATTTCCTTCTCCTCTGTTGGTTATCAAAGTTATGCTAGTTTCATAATGGGCTAAGTAGTGTTTCGCCTTTTTTTTTTTAACAGAAGAGGTTATGAAGTTCAATTATTCCTTGAGTACTAGAATCTACCTTGAAAACTGTTTGGGGCTTTTTTTCTTTTTCCTTTGTGGGTTTTATTTTAATGACTGATTAAATTTCTTTAATAGTTATAGGATTATATACATTTTCTTTCTGGGTAAATTGTATTTCCCTGTGAAATGACCTATTTCATATAATATCAAGATATATTGGTGTTAAATTGTAGATAATAGTCTCTCTGAATTTCTTGAGTCTTTACTTTTTTCCTAATATTATTTGTGCCTGTTTGGTGAGTTGTCAGAGGTTTGTCTGTTTTATCAACTTTTGGTTTTGTTGATCCTTTTTACTGTAGTTTTTTCTATCACATTATTACATATATTAATGTATTAATAGTTACTGCTATTTTTAGGTGTGATAGTGGTATTAAAAATTAATATTTTAAAAAGATCTCAGTTTTTCCAATGAATTGATTTAAAGTAGTCCAATGTGTATGCAAGGGCAGGGGAATGGTAAGATTTAAATGAAGCAAAATTGGCCATTTGTTGATAATTATTGAAGCTGAGTGTCAGGTAATAAAAATTCACAACATATTTCTCTCTACTTTTATGTATGTTTGAAAAGTTCTATAATAAAAATTAAGATATCCATTTATTTCTTTTTCCTTTTTAAAATTTATTCTGGTATTCTTTTTCTAACTTAGGTTGGAGACTTAGTTTATGAACTGTCAGTCTTTTTTTTTCCATTTCTTCTATAAGCATTTAAGGCTAGAAGTTTCTCTAAGTATAAAACCTGCATCCTACAAGTTTTTTAAGTGGAGGTATCTTCTACCTACAGTGAAATGCACAGATCCTAAGTATATGGTTTGATCAGTTTTGTTAAATTTATATGTTTTTGTAATTTACATTCCTAAGAAGTTACAGAACACTTCCATCAACCCAAAAATTCCTTCATGCTCCTTCTTGGTCAGTCCTTCCTCCTCAGAACCAACTATGTTCTGAATTTTGTCACCATAGAGGAATTTTACCTGTTCTTGAAGGTCATATAAATGGGATCAAGGAGACTCTGTGACCTCTTTTCATTTAGCATAATGTTTTTGATATCCTCCATATTGTATGTATCAGTAGTTTGTTCCTTTATGTTGATGAATAGTATTCCATTGGGCGAATAAACCACCATTTATTTATCAGTTCTTCTATTGAACATCTGGGTTGTTTCCACATTTTGGCTATTATGAATATAGCTGTAATTAATATTCTTATATTAGTTCTCATGTGGGCATATGTTTATATTTCTCATTTTTCTTGGATAAATATATAGGAATGGAATTATTGGGTCATTGAGTGGGTGTATGTTTAGCTTTTCAAGATGGCTGCTCAACAGTTTTCCAAAGTGACATGTGCATTTTACACTTTTTCCAGCAATGTATTAGAGTTCTGATTGTTCTATATCCTCTCCAAGACATAAAATTTTTAGCCATTCTAATGAGGGGAGTAGTGGTATCTCACTGTGGTTTTTTGGGGGGGGTACCTCTTCCATTTTAGTGAAAGCAAATAATTAGATGATTTGTCATCTAGTTATTGAGTTATTCCCTATTTCATTTTCTGAGAAATAACCAGAAAAGGCATGTCTTAATAAATGATACTATATTGTGTCTGTTACTCTTTCACTGGGAAGAAACTTATTTAATGTTTTTCCAGTTTTATTGAGAAAGTAATTGACATACATCACTGCATATGTTTAAGGTATACAGCATGATGATTTGATTTATATACATTGTGAAATGATTACCACGATAGGTTCAGCTAACATCCATCTTCTCATATAGCTACAATAAAAAGAAAAGAAAGAAGAAAAAACAGGAAGAAAATTTTCTCCGTGTGATGAGAGCTCTTAGGATTTATTCTCTTAACACCTTTCCTCTATATCATGCATCAGTGTTAACAATAGCCATCACATTGTACATAAGATCCCTGCACTTATTTTTCTAATAACTGGACGTTTATACCTTTTGACCACCTTCTTCCACTTCCCCCTCCACCCACCCTCTGCCTCTAGTAATCACAAGTCTGACCTCTATTTCTACGTTTTTTTCTTTTCTGGTAGATTCCACATATAAGTGAGATCATACAGTATTTGTCTTTGTCTGCCTCATTTCACTTACTGTAATGCCTTCAAGGCCCATTCATGTTGTTGCAAATGGCAGGAGTTCCTTGCTTGTTTATGGCTGAATAATATTCCATATATACATACATCTGAAAGTAGAGCATTCCTATGAAATCTTTTATAAGCTGAAATAGTGTAAAGTGAAAAAGCAATTACCATTAATTTATGTGGGAAATATTTTGAACATTCCCAGACCCAAAAAAATAACCTCCCTTAAGCTTTTCTGATACCTTAGGACACATCTTGCTAACAGATGTACCAAATAAACTGAGATGAAGCACAGTTGCCCACAGACACAGTTTAAAACTACAAAGCTTGATGCTGAGATGCTGAGTGTAGCTTCTGGGGAAGGAGCACGGTGGAACCACTCTCCCTGCTTGGGGTGTGTGCTGCCTTTATAACAAACAGTTTGCTGTAAAACAAATATTTTTGCTTTTCACCTTTCTTCATAAAGCAAAAATCCTCTTTGGATTTCTTTTGGTAAGCAAAAACAGGTGCTACCATAGATCTTTCATAAAAGTCAAGTGGTGTAATGCAAACTTTAGAAAGGTTACCTGTGCCACAACTTCTTTATCCATTCATCCATTGATGGACACCTAGGTGGCTTCCCTGTCTTGGCTATTGTAAATAATGTCGCTATGATCATGGAAGTACAGATATCAAAAGTTAGTGTTTTCATTTCCTTTGTATATATTCCTAGAAGTGGAATTGCTGGATCATATGGTGGTTCTGTTTTTAATTTTTGGAGTATCCTCTATGCTGTGTTTCCTAGTGGCTGCACCAGTTTACAACCTCACCAACAGTGCATGAGGGTTTTTTCCACATCCGTGCCACCATTTGTTTTTTCTTGTCTTTTGGATGATGTCTCATTGTGGTTTTAATTTGCATGTCCTAAACGACTAGGACGTAGTACATTTCTTTCATGTGCTTCTTGGCCTTTTGTGTATCTTCTTTGGAGAAAACGTCTGTTCAGTTCCTTTGCTTGGAAAAGTCTTTCTCCCTCCTTTGTTTCTGAAGGACAGCTTCACCAGGTATACGATTCTTTATTTTTTTTGGATATTTTAAACATGTCATCCCAACCTCCCATGACCTGAAAAGCTTCTGTTGAGAAATTTACCCACAAGTCATGTGTCAGGTCCCTTATATGTAATGTCTCTCTTTTCTCTTGCTGCTCTTAAAATTCCTCCTTTGTCTTTGTTTTTTTTTTTTTTGGTATTATTAATGTACAATTACATGACCAACATTATGGTTATTAGACTCCGCCCATCAAGTCCCCACCACATACCCCATTACAGTCACTGTCCATCAGCATAGTAAGATGCTATAGAATCACTACTTGTCTTCTCTGTGTAATACTGCCTTCCCCGTATCCCCCCCACTGCTACATTATGTGTGCTAATCGTAATACCCCTTTTTCCCCCTTATCCCTCCCTTCCCACCCATCTGCCCCAGTCCCTTTCCCTTTGGTAACTGTTAGTCCATTCTTGGGTTCTGTGAGTCTGCTGCTGTTTTGTTCCTTCAGTTTTTTCTTTGTTCTTATACTCCACAGATGAGTGAAATCATTTGATACTTGTCTTTCTCCGCCTGGCTTATTTCACTGAGCATAATACCCTCTAGCTCCACCCATGTTGTTGCAAATGGTAGGATTTGTTTTCTTCTTATGGCTGAATAATATTCCATTGTGTATATGTACCACATCTTCTTTATCCATTCATCTACTGATGGACACATAGGTTGCTTCCATTTCTTGGCTATTGTAAATAGTGCTGTGATAAATATAGGGGCGCATATGTCTTTTTGAAACTGGGCTGCTGCATTCTTAGGGTAAATTCCTAGGAGTGGAATTCCTGGGTGAAATGGTATTTCTATTTTGAGTTTTTTGAGGAACCTCCATACTGCTAATTTACATTCGTACCAGCAGTGTAGGAGGGTTGCCCTTTCTCCACATCCTCGCCAACATTTCTTGTTGTTTGTGTTTTGGATGGTGGCCATCCTAACTGGTGTGAGGCGATATCTCATTGTGGTTTTAATTTGCATTTCTCTGATGATTAGGGATGTGGAGCATGTTTTCATGTGCCTGTTGGCCATCTGAATTTCTTCTTTAGAGAAGTGTCTGTTCAGATCCTCTGCCCATTTTTTAATTGGCTTATTTGCTTTTTGTTTGTTGTGGTGTATGAGCTCTTTATATAATTTGGATGTCAACCCTTTATCAGATATATCATTTATGAATATTTTCTCCCATACTGTAGGATGTCTTTTTTTTCTACTGATGGTATCCTTTGCGGTACAGAAGCTTTTTAGTTTGATATAGTCCCACTTGTTCATTTTTGCTTTTGTTTCCCTTGCCCGAGGAGATATGTTCATGAAGAAGTTGCTCATGTTTATGTCCAAGAGATTTTTACCTGTTTTTTTCTAAGAGTTTTATGGTTACCTGACTTACATTCAGGTCTTTGATCCATTTTGAGTTCACTTTTGTGTATGGGGTTAGACAATAATCCAGTTTCATTCTCTTTCATGTAGCTGTCCAGTTTTGCCAACACCAACTGTTGAAGAGGCTGTCATTTCCCCATTGTATATCCATGGCTCCTTTATCATATATTAATGGATCATACATATATGTTTGGGTTTATATCTGGGCTCTGTAGTCTGTTCCATTGGTATATGGGTCTGTTCTTGTGCCAGTACCAAATTGTCTTGATTACTGTGGCTTTGTAGTAGAGGTTGAAGTAGGAGAGGATAATCCCCCTCCGGTTTATTCTTCCTTCTCAGGATTGCTTTGGCTATTCGGGGTCTTTTGTGGTTCCATATGAATTTTAGAACGATTTGCTCTAGTTCATTGAAGAATGCTGTTGGTATTTTGATAGGGATTGAATTGAATCTGTAGATTGCTTTAGGCAGGATGGCCATTATGACAGTATTAATTATTCCTATCCATGAGCACAGGATGTGTTTCCATTTATTGGTATCTTCTTTAATTTCTCTCATGAGCATCTTATAGTTTTCAGAGTATAAGTCTTTCATTTCCTTGGTTAAGTTTATTCCTTGGTATTTTATTCTTTTTGATGCAATAGTGAATGGAATTGTTTTCCTGATTTCTTTTTCTTCTAGCTCATCATTAGTATATAGGAATACAACAGATTTGTGTGTATTAATTTTATATCCCACAACTTTACTGAATTCAGATATTAGATCTAGTAGTTTTAGAGTGGATTCTTTAGGGTTTTTTATGTACAATATCATGTCATCTGCAAACAGGGACGGTTTGACTTCTTCCTTACCAGTCTGGATGCCTTTTATTTCTTTGTGTTGTCTGATTGCTGTGGCTAGGACCTCTAGAACTATGTTGAATAAAAGTGGGGAGAGTGGGAATCCTTGTCTTGTTCCCGATATTAAAGGAAACGCTTTCGGGTTTGTCATATATGGCCTTTATTATGTTGAGGTACTTGCCGTCTATACCCATTTTGTTGAGAGTTTTTATCATGAATGGATGTTGAATTTTGTCAAATGCTTTTTCAGCATCTATGGAGATGATCATGTGGTTTTTGTCCTTCTTTTTGTTGATGTAGTGGATGATGCTGATGGATTTTCAAATATTGTACCATCCTTGCATCCCTGGAATAAATCCTACTTGATCATGATGGATGATCTTTTTTATGTATTTTTGAATTTGGTTTGCTAATATTTTGTTGAGTCTCTTTGCATGTATGTTCATCAGGGATATTGGTCTGTAATTTTCTATTTTGTGGTGTCTTTGCTGGTTTTGGTATTAGAGTGATGCTGGCCTTGTAGAATGTGTTTGGGAGTATTCCCTCCTCTTCTACTTTTTGGAAAACTTTAATGAGGGTGGTTATTAGGTCTTCACTAAATGTTTGATAAAATTCAGCAGTGAAACCATCTGTTCCAGGCATTTTGTTCTTAGGTAGTTTTTTGATTACCAATTCAATTTCTTTGCTGGTTATTGGTCTATTCAGATTATCTGTTTCTTCCTGGGTCAGCCTTGGAAGGTCATATTTTTCTAGAAAGTTGTCCATTTCTTCTAGCTTATCCATTTTGTTACCATATAATTTTTCATAGTATTCTCTCATAATTTTTGTATTCTGTGTAGTGATTTTTCCTTTCTCATTTCTGATTCTGTTTATGTGTGTAGAATCTCTCTTTTTTTCTTGATAAGTCTGGCTAGGGGTTTATCTATTTTTTTAATTTTCTTGAAGAACCAGCTCCTGCTTTCATTGATTCTTTCTATTGTTTTATTCTTCTCAGTTTTATTTATTTCTGCTTTCATCTTTATTATGTCCCTCCTCCTATTGACTTTGGTCCTCATTTGTTCTTCCTTTTCTAGATTCATTAATTGTGAGTTTAGACTGTTCATTTGAGATTGTTCTTCCTTCCTGATGTAGGTCTGTATTGCAATATATTTCTCTCTTAGCACTGCCTTCGCTGTGTCCCATAGATTTTGCGGTGTTGAATTATTGTTGTCATTTGTCTCCATATATTGCTTGATCTCTGTTTTGATTTGGTCACTGATCCACTGATTATTTAGGAGCATGTTATTAAGCCTCCATGTGTTTGTGGGCTTTTCCTTTTCTTTGAGTAATTTATTTCTAGTTTCATACCTTTGTGATCTGAGAAGCTGGTTGGTACAATTTCATCTTTTTGAACTTACTGAGGCTTTTTTTTGGCCTAGTATATGATCAATTCTTGAAAATGTTCCATGTGCACTTGGGAAGAATGTGTATCCTGTTGCTTTTGGATGGAGTGTTCTGTAGATGTCCGTTAAGTCCATCTTCTAATACATTGTTCAGTGCCTCTGTTTCTTATTTTCTGTCTGGTTGATCTCTCCTTTGGAGTGAATGGTGTGTTGAAGTCTCCCAAAATGACTGCATTGCATTCTGTTTGCCCCTTTAATTCTGTTAGTATTTGTTTCACATATGTAGGTGATCTGGTGTTGGGTGCATAGATATTTATAATAGTTATATCCTCTTATTGGACTGATCCGTTTATAATTATATAATGTCCTTTGTCTCTTGTGACTTTCTTTGTTTTGAAGTCCATTTTGTCTGATGGAAGTACTGCAAGTCCTGCTTTTTTCTATTAGTTGCATGTAATATCTTTTTCCATCCCTTTACTTTCTTCTGTATATGTCTTTGGATTTGAAGTGAGTCTCTTGTAGGCAGCATATGGATGGGTCTTGTTTTTTTTTCCATTCAGTGACTATATGTCTTTTGATTGGTGCATTCATACCGTTTACATTTAGGGTGAGTATTGATAGGTATGTACTTTTTGCCATTGCAGGCTTTATATTCGTGGTTAACAAAAGTTCAAGGGTAATTCCCTTACTATCTAACAGTCTAATTTACCTCACTTGTATGCAATTACAAACACAACCTAAAGATTTTTTTTCCTCTTTTTTCTTCCTCCTCTATTCTTTATATGTTATGAATCATATTCTGTACTCTTTGTCTATCCCTTGGTGACATCTATTTAGTCTTAGGAATACTTCCATCTATAGGAGTCCCTCCAAAATGCACTATAGAGGTGGTTTATGGGAGGTAAATTCTCTCAGCTTTTGCTTATCTGAAAATTGTTTAATCCCCTCTTCAAATTTAAATGATAACCTTGCCGGGTAAAGTATTCTTTGTTCAAGGCTCTTCTGCTTCATTGCATAAATACATCATGCCACTCCCTTCTGGCCTGTAAGGTTTCTGTTGAGAAATCTGATGATAGCCTGATGGGTTTTCTTTTTATGTAATCTTTATTCTCTCCCCAGTTGCTTTTAAAAGTCTGTCTTTATCCTTGGTCTTTGCCATTTTAATTATTATATGTCTTGATGTTGTCTTCCTTGGGTCACTTGTTTTGGGAGATCTGTGCATCTTCTTGGCTTGAGAGGCTATCTCCTTCCCCAGATTGGGGAATTTTTCAGCAATTACCCCCTCAATGACACTTTCTGTGAATATTGTTGTGTTTGGATTTTTCACACAATTCTCTTAATATTCTTTTGTTCTTAGAGATCCTTTTTTCTTTCTGTGCTTCAGCTTCTTTGTATTCCTCTTCTCTAATTTCTATCCCATTTACCATCTCTTCTACTACATCTTATCTTCTTTTAAATCCCTCCATTGTATGTTTCATTTCAGATATGGAATTTCTTTATGATTGAATCTCCTTCTTAAATTCGTTCCTGAGTTCTTGAATATTTTTCTGTATCTCCATGAGCATGTTTATGATTTTTATTTTGAATTCTCTTTCAAGAAGATTGGTGAGTTCAGTTTCATTTGGCCCTTTTTCTGCGGTTTGTGAGATTTTGGTCTGAACCATGTTCTTTTGACATTTCGTATTTCTGTGTGGTGCCCTCTAGTGCCCAGAAGCTCCAGTCTCTAGCTGCTCAGCCCCTAGACTGAGGCTGGGGGTCATAGAGGATTGGAGCTGGTGCCTGGGGGGGAGGAAAAATCTGTTTCCTGATTCCCATCTGCCATGCCTGTGTCCAGTATCAGAGCCAGTGGGCTGAGCACACAGGTGTAAGCCTCTGTGCTTTGCGTTTCTAGGTGTTGTAGGTGGAGCCTCCTTCTGACTGGCCTGATGCCAGCGCAGTGACTGCCAGTTTGTGAGCCGGTGCCGGTGCCGTCAGGCCAGGAGGAAGGCTCGACAGGCTGCGTATCACAGTGGGGTGCCTCAGATCTGAGTATTTTGCCAGGGGGATGGAGTGCCTGAAGCTCCTCAAAGTTCCCAATCTGCTGGGCAGAGTGCACCCAGACAGCCTTCTCCCCCTATCTCTTCTCCTGTGCAGCAAGCTCCGTGCAAACTCTGCCCCTTCAGCAGCCCTCTTGCTGCCAGGAAGCCTCTCAGACCACCTGCCTTTCCCATCCTCCCCAAACGGCCCAAATCTGTCTCTCAAGCATTGTGCTTGTCCCAGCTCCCCATCCTCCAGAGCACCACACAATGTACGTTTCTGCTTGCAAGACCAATCTCATGGGCTAGGTGTTCAGCAATCACAGGCTTCCACCCCCTCCCAGCTCCGTTTCTCTTCCTCCTGCCAGCAAGCTGTGGTGGGGGAAGGGCTTGGGTCCCGCCGGATCAAGGCTTTGGTACATTACTCTGTTTCTTGATGCTCTGTTCATTAGGTCTGTATGCAGTCTGGTGCAGCCCTCTTTCCTGTTGCTGTTTTAGGGTTAGTTGTATTAACTGTTTTTGCACTCTCTGTGGTTTTGGGAGGAGTTCTCTGTCTCCCTTCTCATGCTGCCATCTTGAATCTTCTGTCCTCACTGTGTGGTTTTGTGTTGCATTTCTTTACTGAGTAAAAATGTTAAGCACTTCTTTGTGTGCTCATTGGTTATTCATGTATCTTTTTTTGTAAGTGTTTGCATGTTGGAGGAGGTCATCGAGAGCATGTGACTGCTTGAGCTGGATTGGCAGTGAGAGGCTCCCCACCCCCTCCCCTGTGCCCACAGCCCACTGTTCCCATAGCCAGAGACATTTCAAGGATTGTAGCCTTGAGGGGTGTTGTTGAGACTTTCCTGATGGTATCAGTGACTGAACCCAGTTAAGGCTTTCATATGAACTTTTAAGATTCTGGCAGGCTGGTGCAGAAACCTCATCTTCTTGTCACCCAGGACAAGCATCATTAAGTTTTCTTCTTATTAAACCTGCCAACTACCATTCTTTTTTGTGGAGTGCCCTGCCTCTTTCTTCGGTCTCTTTGTGCTATGTATGGGGGATAGTTGCAGACTGACAGTATTCCAGTCTTTTGCCCATTTCTTTCAATTGGTTTTTTTTTAATTATTATTGATTTATAGGAATTCTTTCATGTATCTTCTGGATACAAGTCCCTTGTCAGGTATATTTGTTATGAACTTTTTTTTTCCCTCCATTCTATGACTAGCTTTCCTTTAAGTGTTGACTATTTAAGAGCAGGAGTTATTCTGATGACATCCAGTTTATCAATTATTTTATGTTTAATGTCTTCTGTGTTCCTTTTAAGAAATCCTTGCCTGCCTCAAGTTTGTCAAGATATTCTATTTCTTCTAGAAGCTTTATAGTTAGATTTTTTTTTCATTTTAATCTACCTATTTTATCTGAATGCCTATATTTCAACTTAATCCTCAAGGATATTTTCTCTGGATGTTAATTCTGGGTTGGCAGGCTTTTTTCCTTTTAGCACCTTAATAAAGTTATCTCCCTGTCTTCCGAACTCTGTAGCTTCTGATGAGAAGTGAGTGGTGACTGAATTATTGTTCCACTTCTTCTCTGGCTGCTTTCAAGATTTTCTCTTTATTGTTGGGTTTACTAGTTTGACCATGATATGTATAAGGGTGTTTTTTTGTTTTGTTTTGTTGTACTTATTTCCCAGTGTTTTTGCTGAACTTCTCAAATATGTGAGTTTATCTCATTCACCCAATTTAGGAATGTTTTGAGCATTATTTCTTTTTTTTGATTAAAAATTTTATTTTTATAGAATATAACTTTATTAACTGGGTAGAAAAGACTAAATATTTTAAATGACCACATTCCTCAGAGAAATCCTTATTTGGCCACATTGTTTACTGTTTAAAAAATATTCTGCTTCAGAAATGGAAGTAACTGTGTCCATCACCAGGTACTAAAAAGGACACTGTCTCTTCTGTGGTAATGCTGAGGAAAGTGCACAAGCAGAATCTGATCATATAGAAACAGCAGACACATCCAATTTGAGTGAGTCTACAAAGCAGCAAAGTGAATGGGGGGTAGGGATAATTATTTCTTTGAATAGTTATTTTTGGCCCTTTCTCCTTGCCTCTGGTACAGCATACTTATGCTAGGCATTTAAAAAATGCTCCTGTACCTCAGAGAGGTTGTCTGGCTATTTTCTTGTCCTGTTTCCTGTTTTTTTCACGTACGCTTAGTAAAGGCCCATGGAATAGTTGGCGTTAGGCACAGAGTCTGTGTATGGGAGCTCTTAGCGATCTGAAACCATCATGCTGCCCTTTATTTAATCTCTGTAAATTAAATTCATTGAAAGTTCAGTACTTTTCTTACCCATCTGTGGTGGCCTCCCCTGCCTCCCTCTGTTGCACCACAGTTGACGGGAACCATGCTTGTCTGTTTTGGGGTTCTATTTTGCTAGGTTTCATTGCATCCTCAGCTCTCTGATGTACTTGAAAAGACTATGGTTTCATGGCTAACAACTTATTTCCTGTTATTAGGATCAGAGTAACATTCTCTTGCAACTCTCTACATCTGAGGTGGAAGTAGCTTCCTACTGGTTTTGGCATATTGTATTTAAATTCAAAAGGTTTTTTTTTCCATCCTAAACACTTTCTAATCACCATGATGGATATTTGACCTCTATGTATTTCTGGTATTTTAAAATTTCCAAATACACAGAGTCGAAAAAATATTTTTATTATTGATTCCTAACTTAATTACATTTTGATGCAGTCTGGAGTTTTTAATACTTCTTATGATTTTCCCTATGTCATTGAATAGTCAGTTTTTATATATATTTCACATGAATGAGAAGAGTGTATATTCTTTAGTTATTGGTTTGTTAGATTAAGCTGTTGTGTGCAAGTGTTCTTTCTAAATCTTTATTAAAATTTGTCCCCTTGATTATAAATTGCTGACAGAGCCATGTGAAAATCTCCTGCTATGATTGTGGATTACCAGTTCCTCCATGTAATTCTCCAGTTTTTGCTTTGTATATTGTAAGCCACATGATTAGGTGTGTACAGGTTTAAAATTGCACCTCTTATTATTGTGTGGTAACCCACTTTAATCTCTTATAATGTTTTTGCCTCAAAGGTATTTAGCTTTAGTTTATGCTCTTTACTCTGGTTTCTTCTTTGCTTCTAATATCTAGGAATTTCCCCTTTTGAACTCTATTATAACTTCCCCCCTTCTATTTTGTCTAGCATGTGTGTATGTGTTTGCAGTTGCTGGGGTTTGCTGCAGGAAGTGTGTTTACTCTCTGGCTCCACAATCCATAGGGCCTCTGTAACCCCTCTCTTCATCATAACCTTTAACCTTCCTCTCCCGTCACTAGCTGCTTTGTTTTCAGGTCCCTGTTCACACTCCTTAGCATGGGACCTTGATCAGCCTAGTTTATCATTTTGTTCCAGATCCCACCTTAGGAGACCTGGCCTACCTGTGAGTTAGCTGCTCTTGGGATATGTGCTCATTCCTAATCCAGCTGGGTCTGTGTACAGGGGCTGTGGAATGGCTGGCCGGCCAGTTTGGCCCTTCTGGTGTGGGCTGTTAGTGAATTGGTCCTCGCCTGGTTGTCAGCCTCAGCTTCTGTAGCCAGGAGCGTTTGGTGCAGGATCTGCTGCCTCACTGCAGTGCAGGGCCCCATCTGTAAGCCAGGGTGGTGCGTTTTTCATATACATACACAAAAATAGTATTACACACAGTATACAGTTTCTTTTGGGTTCCCGGACCCAATTCCAATGTGCATATGTGGGTGGAGGGGAAGAAGGGAATCTTCCCTATAGACAACACCAGAGCAATTTTTGAACACCAGCAGGGTGTCCTAGAACTCACCTCAGTTCTGATGCTATCTGCCCAGAGACAGCGCCAGATTCCCCAGGTGAAGGGCTCCTTCCTACAAGAATGCCCTCCACCCCCCACACCAGATGTTTTGGTTGCAGGCCCCAGGCAGTTAACCTGTGCTTCTGACCTACTGGCTACAGATCGGAGGTTCCCACGACCTCCCCCTTAGGTTTGATTAATCTGCTAGAGCAGCTCACAGAACTCAGGAAAACACTTATACTTACCAATTTAATAATGGGATGCTGTAAAGGATACAAGTTAACAGCCAGATGAAGAGCTACATAGGGCAAGGTCCCAAATAAAGTAGCTTCTGTCTTGGTGGAGCTTGGGGCCTGGCTCAGTACCACGTGGGAAGGTTCTGGTTTCCCAAGAGTGGAAACTCTCTCCAACAGAAGCAGGATCCAAGAAAGCCATAAGCTCTTCTCAGGGGTTTTTGTGAGGGCTTTACTGCATAGTCAAGATTGACTAAATCATTGGCCATTAGCTGATTCAGTCTCCAGCCCCTGGCCTTGTGGGGGGTCCAAAAGTCTCAGTAACATGACAAGACACCCATTCCACCTTTAAGACTCTGCAGTGTTTTCAGGAACTGTGGATGAAGACCAAATATACCTGGGAAATATATATTTGGGGATCAGAGTGACCAAATAAGTATTTCTTATGACTCATATCACACAGGGCTTTTTGCTAGGCTCCAAGGCCTGAGATTCACATCTAGGGAGTGGGTATCAGTGCCCTTGCCCTTCACGCCAGCTCAGTGTTCATTGTCAGGCCTTCTCCCTCATCACTCTCGCCAACTGCCCCAAAGTTCCTTTTATCATGGATGGGGACTATTAGGTCATGTTGGGAAATGGTTCTGAAATTGGCTGCAGGGCAAAGTCTTATAAGGCAGAGCATGGAAAAAGGCTCTGATGACTTTCCATGTAAGAGAAGTCTTGCCTGTCTGGGACGAGTGAAGTCTTCAGTCTGATTTAAGAGCTATTCTGATCTTGATCACCTGTGCAAATATGGGAATTTTTCCCCTTTTGAAATAGTAAGATCTATTATTTAGTTCAATTTGAGGAACCTCTGGGAGAAAGTCTTGGATATTCATCTCATTTACCTGGTCATCAGCATCCTTGGTGAGTGATACAGGAGATTCACTCATCTTAAATCACAGTGTGATAGGTTATCAGAGCCCAAAGGAAACTCAGGAATCTCCTCCAGCCCTCTCACTTCACCACGACAAAAGTGTGCTCCAGAGTGGGAAGGGACCAGCCCAAAGGCTCACAGCTGGTCGCAGAGATAGGACAAGGACCCTCGACACTTCCAGCCTAGAGCTTTCTTCCTCTTATCACACTTTCCTCAAAGGCTGAGCACTAAATCACACTTGAAGCTTTAATATTGTTTTGTCAGAGTTTATTTAGAGTCTGCAGTGACAGGAACGTCTAGAAATTAAAGTGTAGAAAGGTCTGTGGCCCCTCAATGTGTAATTGGAGACAGGATTAAATGGCTTAAGTGCAGGCAGGATCCGTGCACAGGGCCTTTGGCTGAGCGATGGAAATGACAGTGCTGCTGGCCGTCTTGTGTTGTCTTGCCCGGTTCAGAGCGAGGACAGCGTTTACCCCACGTCTTGTTTGTCGTGGATTTCCTCTTGTCTTTCTTTCTTCAGTTCATTTCCTGCCTTCCTCCCTTTTTCCACTGCTTTCTTATATGCCATTAACCCCTCGTTTCTGTAATCTTTGTTTTTTTCCTAACTAACCTCTGACATAAAGTATTAATTTTTGGTATTTTTTTCCCTTTTCTTTGAAGTGCTCCTTCTGGCTGCAAAAACTTCCAATTAAGTTTCTTAAATAAAAGATAGAAGTTAAAAGCAACTGCTGCCCAGGGTTAGCAGGATGGAAACCTGTAGTTGCTTGAAGCTCTACTTCAAAAAGAGAAAACTCAATTTTAAAAGTGTAGAAGTTTATTCATAAAATACATTGTGTTAAAAAAATGACTGTGGATACTGTAGCTTGTAGAGGAGTTAAACTTTAGGTCACTTTTTCTGTTGTATTTATTTACAGAATATTCTTTTTTCTATGTAAACGTTTTTATTCTAAATAAAAGTAATTGGAAAAGTTTTGAACATCTGGGTCCTTGTTTATTTTTGTTCTCAGTAACATTAATTAATTTAGTATTGAGATTTTCATCTTTATTAGCTAAAGAACTTTGACAGAGTTCTTACATATATTTCCTTTTATGTGCTATTGCACAATATAAAAGAATATATGAATGTATCTCAAACTTCTCTCTCTCTTTTTTTAAACAATTTCCCTTATTCCTAAATTCCACTTCCGGTAGACTTCCCAGGAAGTGTGGATGTATTCTGAGATGAATCACAGGGTTAAGGGGTCAGTGAACAGGGGTTATTCCGTTTACAGGGATAGCTTCCTTTCTATACAGGTTTCCAGGAGTCTGTGAGCATTCTGGATTACGAGCAGAAACCCCACCCAGGCCACTCTTTCCCTCTGGCTCAAGGGTGCTTCTCAACAGGAAGTTCTAGCCACTCCCTTAATTCAGCATTTGGAGGTCCCAAAAAATCAAAGTGCAGGCTTGCTAGAAAAACAGGAGCTGACCAGCAACATGGACAAAAAGGGGAGATTAATGAAAAATCATTTATTCCCTCCATTGTCATCCCAAATCCAAAGAAAGAGTCAAGGAGGAGAAAAATAAACAATCATCACTAAATGCAGTGTTATTAGAATTGCAGGCTGTTACCTGTTCGTGAGTCATGAAATCAATTTAAAGTTTTATGACCTGCAATTAAAAAAAAAAGAGTGAATAGAAAATACAAATATGTGGCACAGTGAAGGTAAGTATTGTTTCAAAGAATCTTTGTATATGTGTGTATCCTTACACACACACACACACACACACAGAGGAACATGATACAAAAATGTATTTCTTACCAGGGGTTGACATGAAAGAAGTCTGAGAAGCCGATTGGCTTACAGGCTGTGGAGCTTCTGCTGTGGGCCAAGCCCTCTTTCTGGGTAAGACTTCCATGATTACCACAGAAGCACCATCTTTTACCTGAGGTCTGCAGGTCGTACTGACAATTGTGCTTTTTTTTTTTACTGTCAATTTTTCCTAATTTCCTTATCTGTGTGCTAACAATGCCATTCTTTTCTAGATCTGCCTCTGGAACTCCAAGCCCATCCACGTTTTTCTAAGTCCATAGCCACCCTCTTTAGTCAAACTGTTGTTGTCTATCATCTGGGAGACTGCCTCCTGTAGGGAGGTGGGTGCATTTGGGGACCAGGCAAGGAAAACAACGTGACTACAGGTGGCAGTAACACACACAAATTTTACTAGGTGATGCTTTGACTGTTCCCACTTGAGGAAGTCCGTCCAGAGGCCAGAATAGGAGGGTTCTTTTAGGAAGGGGAGAGGGGCAGGGCGACTCCCAGGGGAAGAGGGCTGTCTGTCTGTCTAGGTGGTGTTCCTCAGCAGTACAGTGGGGAGTCTGGATCAGAGAGTTCTGAAGGACAGTAGGGGCTTGACGTCTTGTAACCTCAAGGCTCTGTCTTATCAATGGCCTTCAGATGCTGAGTGTAGTTTCATGAGCTGTGCAAGGCAGGGAGGCTCTAAATGGCTAAAAATCTACTTGTTGAACTATTTTTAAATGATTGGGTGTGTAAAAATTGGAGCTTGATGCCAGTGGGCTTTTGAGCTAATAGGTCTCAGCCTGCAGTGAAGAAATAAATGACCTAGGGGCCAATATACAGAGGCCATCTTTGGCTCACTTATATAGCACCCCCTCAATCCATTCTCCACCCAGAAACCTGAGCCATCTTTTAAAAATGGCAATCAGGCCTTGCCACTCCACTGCCTTCTTATTGTTCTCATTGACCTTGTATGCCTTTGCTCTCCCCTTTTGTTTTATTCCTTCTCAGTCACTTTAGTTCATGTATGTCTCTTGCATCCAGCATTATAGCTGAGTCTTGCTTAGTGGGCCAAATTGGAAATCTTTTTCTCTTAATAAGTTGTTAATCCTCTCAATTAATTAATGGTCTCAACTCTGTAATATTATTTTATAATTTATAATAACAGATATTATAAATTATATATACTTTAAAATTACTGTGTATATTATATTTCCTGTATTTCCTTCTCTACTTGATATTTTGTTTAAATTAATTTGGATATTTAGTAAGGTTGATATATATTTTTTTTCTTCTTTTTTTAATTTTGGTATCATTAATCTACAATTACATGTGCAACAGTATGGTTACTAGACTCCCTCCATCATCAAGTCCCGACCATATACCCCATTACAGTCCCTGTCCATCAGCGTAGTGAGATGCTATAGAATCACTACTTGTCTTCTCTGTGTCGTACAGCCCTCCCTGTGCCCCCCCACATTATGTCTGCTAATCGTAATGCCCCTTTTTCCCGCTTCTCCCTCCCTTCCCACCCATCTTCCCCAGTCCCTTTCCCTTTGGTAACTGTTAGTCCATTCTTGGGTTCTGTGAGTCTGCTGCTGTTTTGTTCCTTCAGTTTTTTCTGTTCTTATACTCCACAGATAAGTGAAATCATATGATACTTGTCTTTCTCTGCCTGGCTTATTTCACTGAGCATAATACCCTCTAGCTCCATCCATGTTGTTGCAAATGGAAGGATTTGTTTTCTTCTTATGGCTGAATAATATTCCATTGTGTATATGTACCACATCTTCTTTATCCATTCATCTACTGATGGACACTTAGGTTGCTTCCATTTCTTGGCTATTGTAAATAGTGCTGCAATAAACATAGCGGTGCATATGTCTTTTTCAAACTGGGCTGCTGCATTCTTAGGGTAAATTCCTAGGAGTGGAATTCCTGGGTCAAATGGTATTTCTATTTTGAGTTTTTTGAGGAACCTCCATACTGCTTTCCACAATGGTTGAACTAATTTACATTCCCACCAGCAGTGTAGGAGGGTTCCCCTTTCTCCACATCCTCGCCAACATTTGTTGTTGTTTGTGTTTTGGATGGTGGCCATCCTAACTGGTGTGAGGTGATATCTCATTGTGGTTTTAATTTGCATTTCTCTGATGACTAGTGATGTGGTGCATCTTTTCATGTGCCTGTTGGCCATCTGAATTTCTTCTTTGGAGAAGTGTCTGTTCAGCTCCTCTGCCCATTTTTTAATTGGCTTATTTGCTTTCTGTTTGTTGAGGTGCATGAGCTCTTTATATAATTTGGATATCAACCCCTTATCGGATATGTCATTTGTGAATATATTCTCCCATACTGTAGGATGTCTTTTTGTTCTACTGATGGTATCCTTTGCTGTACAGAAGGTTTTTAGTTTGATATAGTTCCACTTGTTCATTTTTGCTTTTGTTTCCCTTGCCCGGGGAGATATGTTCTTGAAGAAGTTGCTCATGTTTATGTCCAAGAGATTTTTACCTGTTTTTTTCTAAGAGTTTTATGGTTTTATGACTTACATTCAGGTCTTTGATACATTTTGAGTTTACTTCTGTGTATGAGGTTAGACAATGATCCAGTTTCATTCTCTTACATGTAGCTGTCCAGTTTTGCCAACACCAGCTGTTGAAGAGGCTGATATTTCCACATTGTATATCCATGGCTTCTTTATCGTATATTAATTGACCATATATGCTTGGGTTTATATCTGGGCTCTCTATTCTGTTCCACTGGTCTGTGGGTCTTTTCTTGTGCCAGTACCAAATTGTCTTGATTACTGTAGCTTTGTAGTAGAGCTTGAAGTCAGGGAGTGTAAGTTCCCTGCTTTATTCTTCCTTTTCAGGATTGCTTTGGATATTTAGGGTCTGTTGTGGTTCCATATGAATTTTAGAACTATTTGCTCTAGTTCATTGAAGAATGCTGTAGGTATTTTGATAGGGATTACATTGAATCTGTAGATTGCTTTAGGCAGGATGGCCATTTTGACAATATTAATTCTTCCTAGCCAAGAGCATGGGATGAATTTCCATTTATTAGTGTCCTCTTTAATTTCTCTTAAAAGTGTCTTGTAGTGTTCAGGGTATAAGTGTTTTATGTCCTTGGTTAGGTTTATTCCTAGGTATTTTATTTTTTTGGATGCAATTGTGAATGGAACTGATTTCCTGATTTTTCTTGCTGCTAGTTCATTGTTAGTATATAGGAGTGCAACAGAGTTCTGTGTATTAATTTTGTATCCTGTAACTTTGCTGAATTCAGATATTAGATCTAATAGTTTTGGAGTGGATTCTTTAGGGTTTTTTATGTACAATATCATGTCATCTGCAAAGAAGGTCAGTTTGAGTTCTTCCTTGCCAATCTGGATGCCTTCTATTTCTTTGTGTTGTCTGATTGCCATGGTTAGGACCTTCAGAATTATGTTTAATAACAGTGGGAAGAGTGGGCATCCTTGTCTCATTCCCAATCTTAAAGGAAAAGATTTTAGCTTCTCGCTATTAAGTTTTATGTTGGCTGTGGGTTTGTCATATGTGGCCTGTATGATGTTGAGGTACTTGTCCTCTATACCCATTTTGTTGAGATTTTTTATCATGAATGGATGCTGAATTTTGTCGAATGCTTTTCAGCATCTATGGAGATGATCATGTGGTTTTTGTCCTTCTTTTTGTTGATGTAGTGGATGTTGTTGATGGATTTTCAAATGTTGTACCATCCTTGCATCCGTGGGATGAATCCCACTTGATCATGATGAATGATCTTTTTGATGTATTTTTGAATTCGGTTTGCTAATGTTTTGTTGAGTCTTTTTGCATCTATGTTCTTCAGGGATATTGGTCTCTAATTTTCTTTTTTGTGGTGTCTTTGCCTGGTTTTGGTATTAGAGTGATGTTGGCCTTGTAGAATGAGTTTGGGAGTATTCCCTCCTCTTCTACTTTTTGGAAAACTTTAAGGA
The DNA here is from genome assembly GCA_032199065.1 of Smutsia gigantea. Lineage (NCBI taxonomy): Eukaryota > Metazoa > Chordata > Mammalia > Pholidota > Manidae > Smutsia > Smutsia gigantea. Next base: position 277,116 of record JAVSCE010008224.1, on the reverse strand, counting down.
GGATGGGTATTAGGTCTTCACTAAATGTTTGATAAAATTCAGCAGTGAAACCACCTGGTCCAGGCGTTTTGTTCTTAGGTAGTTTTTTGATTACCAATTCAATTTCTTTGCTGGTAATTGGTCTATTCAGATTTTCTGTTTCTTTCTGGGTCAGCCTTGGAAGGTCGTATTTGTCTAGAAAGTTGTCCATTTCTTCTAGGTTATCCAGTTTGTTACCATATAGTTTTTCATAGTATTCTCTCTTAATTCTTTGTATTTCTGTGGTGTCCGTAGTGATTTTTCCTTTCTCATATTTGTTTCTGTTTATGTGTGTAGACTCTTATTTTTCTTGATAAGTCTGGCTAGGGGTTTATCTATTTTGTTTATTTTCTCGAAGAACCAGCTCCTGCTTTGATTCTTTCTATTGTTTTATTCTTCACAATTTTATTTATTTCTGCTTTAATCTTTATTATGTCCCTCCTTCTACTGACTTTGGGCCTCATTTTTTCTTCCTTTTCTAGTTTCATTAATTGTGAGTTTAGACTGTTTATTTGGGACTGTTCTTCTTTCCTGTGGTAGACCTGTATTGCACTATATTTCCCTCTTAGCACTGCCTTCACTGCATCCCACAGGTTCTCTGCTGTTGAATTATTGTTGTCATTTGTCTCCATATATTGCTTGATGTCTGTTTTATTTGGTCATTGATCCATTAATTATTTAGGAGCATGTTATTAAGCCTCCATGTGTTTGTGGGCTTTTCATTTTCTTTGAGTAATTTATTTCTCATTTCACACCTTTGTGATCTGAGAAGCTGGTTGGTACAATTTCAATCTTTTTGAATTTACTGAGGTTCTTTTTGTGGCCTAATATATGATCTATTCTTGAAAATGTTCCATGTGCATGCACAAGAATGTGTGTCCTGTTGCTTTTGGATGGAGTGTTCTGTAGATGTCCATTAGGTCCATCTGTTCTAATATGGTGTTCAGTTCCTCTGTCTCTTTACTTATTTTCTGTCTGGTTGATATGTCCTTTGGAGTGAGTGATGTGTTGAAGTCTCCTAAAATGAATGCATTGCATTCTATTTCCCCCTTTAATTCTGTTAATATTGTTTTTCACATATGTAGATGGTCCTGTGTTGGGTACATTGATATTTATAATAGTTATATCCTCTTGTTGGACTGACCCTTTTATCATTATGTAATGTCCTTCTTTGTCTCTTGTGACTTTCTTTGTTTTGAAGTCTATTTTGTCTGATACAAGTATGGCAACTCCTGCTTTTTTCTCACTATTAGTTTCATGAAATATCTTTTCCATCCCTTTACTTTCAGTCTATGTATGGCTTTGGGTTTGAAGTGAGTCTCTTGGAGGCAGCATGTAGATAGGTCTTGTTTTTTATCTATTCAGTGACTCTGTGTCTTTTGATTGGTGCATTCAGACCATTTACATTTAGGGTTATCGATAGGTATATACTTACTGCCATTACAGGCTTTAGATTCCTGGTTACCAAAGTTTCAGGGGCTATTCCCTTACTATCTAACAGTCTAATTTAACTTACTTCATATACTATTACAAACACAACCTGAAGGGTTTTTTTTTCCTCCTCCATTCTTTGTATGTTATGAATCATATCCTGTACTCTGTCTTTCCTTGGGTGACATATATTTAGCCTTAGGAATACCTCCATATATAGGAGTCCCTCCAAAATGTACTGTAGAGGTGGTTTGTGGAAAGTAAATTCTCTCAGCTTTTGCTTATGTGAAAACTGTTTAATCCCTCCTTCAAATTTAAATGATAACCTTGCCCAGTAAAGTATTCTTGGTTCAAGGCCCTTCTGCTTCATTGCATTAAATATATCATGTCACTCCCTTCTGGCCTGTAAGGTTTCTCTTGAGAAGTCTTTTGATAGCCTGATGCGTTTTCCTTTGTATGTGATGTTTTTTCTCTCTCTAGCTGCTTTAAAAAGTCTGTCTTTATCCTTGATCTTTGCCATTTTAATTATTATATGTCTTGATGTTGTCTTCCTTGGGTCCCTTGTGTTGGGAGATCTGTGCATGTCCATGGCTTGAGAGACTGTCTCCTTTCCCAGACTGGGGAAGTTTTCAGCAATTACCTCCTCAATGACATTTCCTATCCCCTTTCCTCTCTCTTCTTCTTGTACCCCTAAAATGTGAATATTGTTTCGTTTTGATTTTTCACACAATTTTCTTAATATTCTCTTGTTCTTAGAGATCCTTTTTTCTTTCTGTGCTTCTGCTTCTCTGTATTCCTCTTCTCTATATTCTATTCCATTTACTGTCTCTTCTACTTTATCTAATCTGCTTTTAAATCCCTCCATTGTATGTTTAATTTCAGATATGGAATTTCTTAATGATTGAATCTCCAACTTAAATTCATTCCTGAGTTTTTAAATATTTTCCTGCACCTTCATAAGCATGTTTATAAGTTTTATTTTCAACTCTCTTTCAGAAAGATTGGTGAGTTCTGTTTAATTTGGTCCTGTTTCTGGGGTTTGTGAGATTTTGGTCTGAACCATGTTCTTTTGTCATTTCATGTTTCTGTGTGGTGCCCACTAGTGCGCAGAAACTCTAGTCTCTGGAGCTGCTCAACCCCTAGAATGAGGTTGGGGGTCGTAGGGGAGCAGAGCTGGTGCCTTGAGGGAGGAAATATCTGTTTCCTGATTCCTGTCTGCCGTGCCTTTCTCCTGTGTCAGAGCCAGTGGGCCAAGCACACACGTGTAAACCTCTATGCTTTGCATCTCTAGCTGTTGTGGGCTGGGCCTCACTCGGGCTGGCCTGACACCTGTGCAGTGACTGCAGGTTTGCAAGCAGGTGCCTGCAGGCCAGTAGGGGCCTCGGAGCTGAGTAGGCAGCCAGGGGGATGGAGCACCTGAAGCTCCCTAATGTTCCCAATCAGCTGGGCAGAGCACACCCAGACAACCTTGTCCAGCTCTCCTTTCTCCTGCACAGAAAGCTCAGTGCAAACCCTGCCCCTTCAGCAGCCCTCTTGCTGCTAGGAAGCCTCTCAGACTGCCTGCCTTTCCTCTGACACAGAGCAGCTGGGTGTGGATCCCCTCCTCCACAAACAGCCGGAATGTCAATTTCTCAAGCACTCCACCTGTCTGAGCTCCCCAACGTCCAGAACACCACACACTATAGGCTTCTGCTCAGAAAGCAGATCTCCAGGGCTAGGTGTTCAGCAATCCTAGTTTTCCACCCCGTCCCCAGCTCCGTTTCTCTTACTCCCATCCATGAGCTGGGGTGGGGAAAGGGCTTAGGTCCCACCAGATTAAGGCTTTCCTACGTTACCCTGTTTTGTGAGGTCTGCTCTGTTCATGAGGTCTGTTTGCAGTCTGTTTTACCCTTCTTTCTTGCTGCTGTTTTAAGGTTAGTTGTATTAATTAACTATAGTTTTGTATTGTTTGTTGTTTTGGGAGGAGCTCTCTGTGTCTGTCTCACCTCTCACGCCACCCTCTTGAAATCAAGGCTTTGTAATTTTTCAAGATGGTATCTCTTATTTGATATGTTCTCCAGTTTTAATAGACTTTTTGAATGTATTTATTTTTACTTATCCTACTCAGCAGTAAGGGTCATAACTTCATAGTTTCAGTCACTGTATCTTCAAATATTTCCTTTTCCCATCTCTGTGAATTCTTAATTTGTGGCTTTCTTACTGTATGTAATATAATGTCAAAAAGTGACAGTTTTAAGTCCTCCCTTTGCATTTAGGTGCCTTTTATTTCTTTTTTTGCCTAGTTGCTCTGACTAGGACTTCCAATACTATGTTGAAGAAAAGTAATGGAATGGACATCTTTGTCTAGTTTCTAATCTTAGGGAAAAGCTCTCCACTTTTTACCATTGAATATGATGTTAGCCATAGCCTATCATATATGGCTTCATTATGTTGAGGTATGTTCTCTTTATATTTGCTTTGTTGAGAGTTTTTATCATAAATCGATGGTGAACTTTAACAGATGCTATTTCTGCATCTATTGAGATGATCATATGATTTTTTTTGAGGTAGATTTATCTTTTAATGAAAATAGCCAGAAGGTTTGAAGTCAATATTCTTTTTTTCACATACATATTTTTAACTTTCGAATGAATATTTACACATACACTTAGACCAAGGTTAAACAAATTTGAGGCATTATTAAAATGCATTAATTTCTTCAGATCTCCATGAAAATGAGATTGACAAAGATAGGCTTGGATGTTTAGACATCATTGTCCTTAAGCCAACCAAGTGCATATCTCATTCAAATGTGATTATCCTGTTTATTATGATTAAGTTGCAATCTGGCTGGTGATGTCAGTAGTTTCATCGTCATGTAGCTGCGCCTTTGTATTTTTTTTATATAATTTATTTTGGTATCATTAATCTACAATTACATGTGCAATATTATGGTTATTAAACTACCCCTTCATCAGGTACCCCCCACCAACCCCATTATAGTCACTGTCCATCAGCATAGTGAGATGCTATAGAATCACTACTTGTCTTCTCTGAGTTGTACAGCCCTCCCCGTGCCCCCCCAATATTATGTCTGCTAATCGTAATGCCCCTTTTTCCCTCTTATCCCTCCCTTCCCACCCATCTTCCGCAGTCCCTTTCCCTTTGGTAACTATTAGTCCATTCTTGGGTTCTGTGAGTCTGCTGCTGTTTTGTTCCTTCAGTTTTTTTTCTTTGTTCTTATACTCCACATATGAGTGAAATCATTTGATACTTGTCTTTTTCGGCTTGGCTTATTTCACTGAGCATAATACTCTCTAGCTCCATCCATGTTGTTGCAAATAGTAGGATTTGTTTTCTTCTCATGCCTGAATAATATTCCATTGTGTATATGTACCACATCTTCTTTATCCATTCATCTACTGATGGACACTTAGGTTGCTTCCATTTCTTGGCTATTGTAAATAGTGCTGCGATAAACATAGGGGTGCATATGTCTTTTTCAAACTGGGCTGCTGCATTCTTAGGGTAAATTCCTAGGAGTGGAATTCCTGGGTCAAATGGTATTTCTATTTTGAGGTTTTTGAGGAACCTCCATACTGCTTTCCACAGTGGCTGAACTAATTTGCAGTCCCACCAGCAGTGTAGGAGGGTTCCCTTTTCTCCACATCCTCGCCAACATTTGTTGTTGTTTGTGTTTTGGATGTTGGCCATTCTCACTGGTGTGAGGTGATATCTCATTGTGGTTTTAATCTGCATTTCTCTGATGATTAGCGATGTGGAGCATCTTTTCATGTGCCTGTTGGCCATCTGAATTTCTTCTTTGGAGAAGTGTCTATTCATGTCCTCTGCCCATTTCTTAATTGGATTATTTGCTTTCTGTTTGTTAAGGTGCATGAGTTCTTCATATATTTTGGATGTCAACCCTTTATCAGATACGTTTTTTATGAATATATTCTCCCATACTGTAGGATGTCTTTTTGTTCTACTGATGGTGTCCTTTGCTGTACAGAAGCTTTTCAGCTTGATATAGTCCCACTTGTTCATTTTTGCTTTTGTTTCCCTTGCCCGGGGAGATATGTTCATGAAGAAGTTGTTCATGTTTATGTCCAAGAGATTTTTGCCTATGTTTTTTTCTAAGAGTTTTATGGTTTCATGACTTACATTCAGGTCTTTGATCCACCTTGAGTTTACCTTTGTGTATGGGGCTAGACAGTAGTCCAGCTTCATTCTCTTACATGTAGCTGTCCAGTTTTTCCAACACCAGCTGCTGAAGAGGCTGTCATCTCCCCATTGTATATCCAAGGCACTTTATCAAATATTAATTGACTGTATATGTTTGGGTTAATGTTTGGATTTTCTATTCTGTTCCACTGGTCTGTGGGTCTGTTTTTGTGCCAATACCAAATTGTCTTGATTACTGTGGCTTTGTAGTAGAGCTTGAAGTCAGGGAGTGTAATTCCCCCTGTTTTATTCCTCCTTCTCAGGATTGCTTTGGCTATTCGGGGTCTTTTGTGGTTCCATATGAATTTTAGAATTATTTGTTCAGTTCATTGAAGAAAGCTGTTGGTAGTTTGATAGGGATTGCATTGAATCTGTAGATTGCTTTAGGTAGTATAGCCATTTTGACAATATTTATTCTTCCTAGCCAAGAGCATGGGATGCATTTCCATTTGTTAGTGTCCTCTTAATTTCTCTTAGGAGTGTCTTGTAGTTTTCAGAGTACAGGTCTTTCACTTCCTTCGTTAGGTTTATTCCTAGGTATTTTATTCTTTTTGATGCAATTGTGAATGGAATTGTTTTTCTGATTTCTCTTTCTGTTAGTTCATCATTAGTGTATAGGAAAGCAACAGATTTCTGTGTGTTAATTTTGTTTCCTGCAACTTTGCTGAATTCAGATATTAGTTCTAGTAGTTTTGGAGTGGCGTCTTTAGGGCTTTTAATGTACAGTATCATGCCATCTGCAAACAGTGACAATTTGACTTCTTCTTTACCTATCTGGATGCCTTGTATGTCTTTGTTTTGTCTGATTGCTGTGGCTAGGACCTCCAGTACTATGTTGAATAACAGTGGAGAGAGTGGGCATCCCTGTCTTGTTCCCGATCTTAGATGAAAAGCTTTCAGCTTCTCGCTGTTAAGTATGATGTTAGCTGTGGGTTTGTCATATACAGCCTTTATGATGTTGAGGTACTTGCCGCTATACCCATTTTGTTGAGAGTTTTAATCATGAATGGATGCTGAATTTTGTCAAATGCTTTTTCAGCATCTATGGAGATGATCATGTGGTTTTTGTTCTTCTTTTTGTTGATATGGTGGATGATGTTGATGGATTTTCGAATGTTGTACCATCCTTGCGTCCCTGGGATGAATCCCACTTGATCCTGGTGTATGATCCTCTTGATGTATTTTTGAATTCGGTTTGCTAATATTTTGTTGAGTATTTTTGCATCTACGTTCATCAGGAATATTGGTCTGTAATTTTGTTTTTTGGTGAGGTCTTTACCCAATTTTGGCATTAGAGTGATGCTGGCTTCATAGAAAGAGTTTGAAGTATTCCCTCCTCTTCTGTTTTTTGGAAAACTTTAAGGAGAATGGGTGTTATTTCTTCTCTATATGTCTGGTAGAATTCAGAGGTGAATCCTTCTGGTCCGGGGGTTTTGTTCTTGGGTAGTTTTTTGATTACCAATTCAATTTCGTTGCTGGTGATTGGTCTGTTTAGTTTTTCTGTTTCTTGCTTGGTCAGTCTTGAAGGTTGTATTTTTCTAAGAAGTTGTCCATTTCTTCTAGGTTTTCCAGCTTGTTAGCATATAGATTCTCATAATATTCTCTTATAATTCTTTGTATTTCTGTGGGTTCCGTCGTGATTTTTCCTTTCTCATTTCTGATTCTGTTTATGTGTGTATATTCTCTTTTTCTCTTAATGAGTCTGGCTAGGGGTTTATCTATTTTGTTTATTTTTTCAAAGAACCAGCTCTTGGTTTCATTGATTTTTCCTATTGTTTTATTCTTCTCAATTTTATTTATTTCTTCTCTGATCTTTATTGTGTCCCTCCTCCTGGTGACTCTGGGCCTCATTTGTTCTTCTTTTTCCAATTTCAGTAATTGTGTCTTTAGACTATTCATTTAGGAATGTTCTTCCTTCTTTAAATAGGCCTGGATTGCAATATACTTTCCTCTTAGAACTGCCTTTGCTGCGTCCCACAGAAGTTGTGGCTTTGTGTTGTTGTTATTAGTCTCCATATATTCTTTGATTTCTGTTTCGATTTGGTCGTTAACCCATTGATTAATTAGGAGAATGTTAAGTCTCCATGTATTTGTGAGCCTTTTTGTTTTCTTTCTAAAATTTATTTCTAGTTTTATACCTTTGTGATTTGAGAAGTTGGTTGGTAGGATTTCAGTATTTTTGAATTTACTGCGGTTCTTTTTGTGGCCTAGTATGTGGTCTATGATCATATGATTTTTATCCTAATTTTGTTTATGTGGTATAGCACATTGATTGATGCCAATGTTAAACTATCCTTGCATCTCTGGAATAAATCTTGCTTATTTGTGCTGTATAATCATTTTAATGTATTGTTGAATTCTGTTTGCCAATATTTTGTTGAGGATTTATTGCATGTATGTTTATCAGGGTCATTGACTTGCAGTTTTCTTTTCTTGTGGTGTCCTTGTTTTGCTTTGCTGCCAGTGTAAAGCTGGTCTTATAAAATGAGTTTGGAAATGTTCTCTCCCTTGTATTTTTTAGAAGAGTTGGAAAAGGATTGGTATTGATTTTTCTTTTAATGTTTGATAGAATTCATATGTCTGTTCCTGGACTTTTGTGCATTGGGGAGTTTTTATATCCTTAGTAGTAATTGGTCTGTTCAGATTTTCTATTTCTTCATGATTCAGTCTGAGTAGGTTATATGTTCCTAGGAATTTATCCATTTTTCTAGGTTGTCAAATTTGTTGGTATATGATTGTTCATAGTAGTCTCTCATTATCCTTTGCATTTCTGTGGTATTAGTTGTAATGTCTCCTCTTTCTTTTCTGATTTTATTTGTGTCCTCTCTTTTTGTGGTGAGTCTAGCTAAAGGTTTGTCAATTTTGTTTATCCTTTGAAAGTACATCCAATTTTTTGGTTGTTACAGCTCTTAGTTTCATTAATCTTTTAAGTTTCTATTTCATTTATTTCCACTTTGATCTTTGTTATTTCCTTCCTTTGACTAACTTTGGGCTTCATTTGTTCTTCTTTTTCTAGTTCCTTCAGGTATAAAGTTAGATTGTTTATTTGAGATTTGTCTTGTTTACTGATGTAGGCATTTATTGCAATGAACTTCCCTCCTAGAACTGCTTCTGCTGTGTCCTATAAATTTTGGTACATTTCCATTTTCATTAGTTTGAAGGTATTTAAAAAAAAATTCTCTTTTGATTTCTTCTTTGACCTATTGATTGTTCGTGTGACCTTCCTATTAGATATATATTGGGTCTTACCCTTTTATTTTTATGTATAAATACTCTCTTTTTTTCCTGATATTGGTAATTTGCTTTTTCTCTCTTTCTTGATCTGTCTAGCTAGAGACTTATCATTTTTCATTTTTTAAAATAACATTTTTTGTACTTCATTGCTTTTTTTCTATTGTCTGTTTGCTATTTCATTGACTTCTCTTATTTTGTTATTCCTTCCTTTTACTTACTTTAGATTTAATTTGTTCATTTCTGTTTCTAGCTTCTTAAGGTAGAAACTTAGATAATTATTTTAGGCCTTTCTTCTTTTCTGATGTAGGCATTTAAAGTTATAAAATTTCCTCTAAACTCTGTATTAGCTCCATCACACAAATCTTGATGTTTTCATTATAATTCAGTTTGAAATATTTTCTAATTTTTATTGTGATTTTTCTTCATTCCTTCCTAAGTGATTTCTTTCATCTATTAGAAATGTGTTTACTTTCTAAATATTTTGTAATTTTTCATATATCTTTCTGTTTTTAAATTTTTAATTTAATTAAGCTGTGATCAGTGGATATATTTGGTATATTTTCAGTCTTTTTACATTTATTAAGATTTGTTTTATGGCTAGCATATGATCTATATTTTCCATGTGTATTTGAAAATAATGTATATTCATGGTTTGATATAGTGTTCTATGAATATCTGTTATGTCAGGTTGGTTGATAATATTCAGATCATTCATATCCTTATTTCATTTACTTATTCTATCAATTACTGAGAGAGAGAGATATAAGTTTCTAACTGTAATTTGGGATTTGCCTATTTCTCCTTTCAGTCTGTTGGTTTTTGTTCTATTGTTTTGAAGCTGTGTTATTAGGTGGATACTTGTTGAAGAGTGTTTTGTCTTTTCGATTTTACCTTTTGTCATTGTGAAATGTTAATCTTCATCTCTGGTAACATTCTTTATTCTGATCTCTACTTTATCTGACTTTAAGATTGCCAATCCAGTTCTCTAATGCTTAGTGTTTGCATAATGTATCTATTTTTCTTCAGTTTACTTTCAACCTGTGTCTTTATGTTTAAAGAGAATTTCTTGTAGGTAGTATATAATTGCTTTTTTATTCCAACACTCTCTGACTTTTTATTGGTGTGTTTATGTTATTTCATCTGATATAGTTATCAATATCATTAGTTTAGCTGTGCCACCTTGCTAATTATTTTTCTGTTTATCTCATATATTTTCTTATCGTCCTTCTTTTTTCTTCCTTTCCTGCTTTGTTTTGGATTATTTTAAAATATTCCATTTTACCCATCAGTGGATGAAGGGATAAAGAAGACGTGGTACATATACACATTGGAATATTATTCAGCCATAAGAAGAAAACAAATCCTACCATTTGCAACAACATGGATGGAGCTAGAGAGTATTATGCTCAGTGAAATAAGCCAAGCCGAAAAAGACAAGTATCAAATGATTTCACTCATATGTGGAGTATAAGAACGAAGAAAAAAACTGAAGGAACAAAACAGCAGCAGACTCACAGAACCCAAGAACGGACTAATAGTTACCAAAGGGAAAGGGACTGGGGAAGATTAGTGGGAAGGGAGGGATAAGGGGGAAAAAGGGGCATTATGATTAGCAGATGTAATGTTGGGGGGGTACGGGGAGGGCTATACAACTCAGAGAAGACAAGTAGTGATTCTATAGCATCTCACTACGCTGATGGACAGTGACTGTAATGGGGTTGATGGGGGGGCCTGATGAAGGGGGTAGTTTAATAACCATAATATTGCACATGTAATTGTAGATTAATGATACCAAAATAAATTATTTTTAAAAATTCCATTTTAACTCCTCTATTAATTTATAAGCTCTACCTCTTTGTTTTGCTTTTAGTGTTTTCTCTAGAGTTTACAGTATATAGCTTTGACTTAATCACTGTCTATTTAAAAATATTATACCACTTCACATATAATAATCTTAAACCAATAGTTCTATTGCCCAACCCCCTCATTTTTTGGCTTTTTTTCTTGTTATACATTTTACTTCTATATAATTTATAAACCACCATATGTTGTTACTGGTTTTGCTTTTAAAGGTCAGTTAGCTTTTAAAGAAATTGAAAAACAAGAAAAAGTCTTATGTTTATTCAAATATTTACTATTTCTGACTATCCCTGTTCTGTTTTATAGATTTAAGTTTCCATCTGGAATAATTTTCTTTCACCTGAAGAACATTTATTATTTTCCATGTTGTTGGTCTCTGGCAACCAATTGTCTTAGCTTCTGTTTGTCTGAAAAAATATGTTTTATCTTCTTTCTCAGTGATTTTTAATGAAATTTTATAGGCTGAATTTTTTTTTTTTTAGCACTTTAAAGATGTTATTGCATTGTCTCCCAGCTTAGGATTGTTTGTGAAGACAAATAGGTGATAATTCTTTTCTTTGTTTCTCTGTCTCTAATTGTCTTTTTCTCTGGGGGCTCTTAAGATTTTCTCTTACTGGCTTTCGTAACTTTGATTATAATGATTCTTCACGTTGTTTTCTTTGTGTTTTTCATATTAAGTATATGTTGAGTTTCTTGTGTCTGTAGATTTATAGCATCAGACAATCTGGAAAAATTTCCACTATTATTTCTATATTTTTTTCTGTCCACATCCTACCTTCCAAATATACCTATGTCAGAACATGTCATAATGTCTGACAAGGTCACAGAGGCTGTGTTACCTCTTTTCCCCATTTATTTCACTGTGCTTCAGTTTGGATAGCTTCTAAGGTTTGCCTTTAAGTGTACTGATCCTCTCTCCTGGAGTATGTAGTCCACTCTTGAGCCCACCCAGTGAACTTCCTTTTTCAGGAAGTATTTTTATCTATAGATGTTCTGTTTAATTCTTTTAAATTTTTATCTTGTGTTGAGGCTTCCTTTAAATCTTTAAACATATTTATAATATCTCTTTTAAAGTCTTTGCCTATTTCATCCTCTCTATAATTTGTGGGTCTATTCCTATTGATTGTTTTTTGCTCCTGGTTATATGTAACATTTCCCTGTTTCTTTGCATGTCTAGTAATTTTTAATTTAATGCTGGATGATATAAATAATTGCTTTGTTGAGTGTTTGGATTTTGTTTGATTTCCTTTAATTCTGTGTTCAATTGTGTTTTGTTCTGGATACTGAATAGTTTATCTGTGGGTTAATGGGTTAAGTTGATCTTATTGAATTCCGTTTTTAAACTTTGTTAGGGTGAGTCTAGAATCACCTTTACACAAGGGCTTATTTATTCCACTTAGTATTTATTGGTGACGTTTCTGACATTTTTGTTCCATGCCCAGAATTTTCAACAAGTTCACTTCCCTCTAGTTGATCGGTATTCAAACATTAAACATTCAAACACTGTGTGTTCCAATGGTTTTTAAGCTTATATCTCCCTGGTAGCCGGTCTTCCCCAGGAACTTTTTCTTTGCCCTTCCTTGTGGTGTCTCACTGTATGACTGCATGGCTTGGAATTCAGCCAAAAAATCAAGGGCCCACTATGCAGATATCTGGATATCTTCCTCTGAGTAACTCCCTCCTTTCTGGTACTCTGCCCTATGAATTCCAACCACCTCATGCTTTGAAAACTCTGACATCTTTCTTTACAGCTCAGTGAGGTTGCTGTAAGCTTTTAGAGATCTCCCTACCTGTACCAGGGTTTTGGTAAATACCTCCAGGTAGAAAATCAGGGTAATTGTAAGGCTAAAATTGTTTCTCTTCTCTCTGGAGTCATAATCTTCTGCTGTGTATTGTTCAATATCTGAAAATGGTTTATACATTCATCCAATACTTTGGTTGTTTACAGTGGGAGAGCAAGTCTAATTCTAGTTACTCTAACATGTCTTGGTGTGGAACTCCCATATTACTTCAAAAAAAATTAATATATAGTTGATATACAGTATTATATTGGTTTCAAGTATACAACATAGTGATTCAACAGCTATCAATATTATTAAATGCTCACCCTAAATAGTGTAGTTACTATCTCTCAACATGGAATGATGTTACAGAACTATTCACTATATTCTCTATCCTGTAATTTCATCCCCATGACTAATTTATATTATGATTTAGATGTTGTGCCTCTTTACCCCTTCACTTATTTCACCCACCTACTTTAGCCGCCCCCCCGGTAACCACCAGTCACTTCTCAGTGTCTATGAATCTATTGCTGTTTTGTTTTGCCATATTACTTTTTTTAACTGTAAAAAAAAAACATTTGGCCAAGAAGTGGTGCTTTAAATAATCTTACTGGTAATTTTTATTGTTAAATGAATTTTCTTAGAAACATTTTCTTTTATACATGGATAGAAGTAATATTAAAATTAGTATAATATTCCAGCATAATCCAGAGAAATGTTTATGTGTGCATGTATTTGTAGATGTATGCCTATGTTTTATATTTATGCAAATATACTTCTATTTATATTGAAATACACACACACAAACATCTCATTGGTGGGAGTAAGAAACTCTCAAGAACTTGAAATGTCTGTTTATTGGGTTGAACTGTGTCCCCCCCAAATTATGTTTAAATCCTAAACCATGATAGTTGTGAATGTGATCTTATTGCAGATGTAATTAAGTTAAGATGAGGTCATACTGAATTAGGGTGGGTTCTGATCAATGGGTGGTGTCCTTGTAAGAGGAAACATGGACAGAGAGAGATATAGAACCAGAGGCAAGACATCCTTGTGAAAATAGAAAGCAGAGACTGGCGTTACGCTGCCACCAGCCAAGAACTGTTAAGGCTGACCAGCTACCCACAGAAAGTAGAAGAGGCAAAGAAGGACTCTTTTCTAGAGCCTAGGCTTGGTGGGAGCATGGCCCTACCAACAACATGGATTTGAATTTCTGGCCCCTGGAACTATAAATAATAAACTTATGTTGGTTAAGCTACCCAGTTATTAGTACTTTGTAATCAGCCCTAGAAAATTAATATAGCCACCTTACATAAGTTCTTGGCAGCTATGCCAAAGTAGGTAATGGCATATTTTTTCCCTATTTTTCTATTGGATTGTTTCTTATTTATTTCTAGAAACTCTTTATAAAGTCTGGGTATTAATGTTTTGTTGTGTATTAATGTTAGTAATTAATTTCATATTGTGCCCAAACTTGGGTAACCAGTTTGTAGGAATACATTCCTCCCTAATGATCAGGGTAGCAGAGACACACATGGCTCCTAGAGTCAGAATACCTGGGTTTTAATGCCATGTCCCATTTTCAATCTGTCTGATCTTTGAAAAATTTAAACCTCTGTATGTGTCATTTTCCTTCTTTATAAAATAGGTATATACCTACCTTACGGACTTTGGGATGATTAAATGGAATAATTCTGGCAAAGTACTTGTTTGTGTCTGATATACACTAAGTATTCAATAAATTTAGCTACAATTAATGTTATAATTTCACAAGGTTATTTAAAAAATTCATTGATATTTTTATGGATCTCAATAAACATTTTGTCTGTTAAGCATTTAAGAAGTTCTAAATATAAAACGAATACAATACAGGAACAATTAGCTTACAAAATAGCTCCTTCAAAAAGGGTGAAATTTAGATATTTTCTCTATAAGTATTGCAATACCTACAAATTCTAAATCTCAGATCTGACAAATTAAAAATCACAACTATTTGAGTTTGTTTTATATATGTATCTCTCCAGACTGAGAAGTAGACACTGTAACTCTATCTGAGAAACTTAAACATTATTTCCTTGTGTTTATGATAACCTCTTTCACACTTTGTTTTTAGCTTGTTGGTAACAGTGTTACTTATATTTATTTAGTCTTTTGAATTTTTCTGTTTGAATATGAGTGTGTAATTCCTGTATATATATAACCATCAGAACCTCCATCACAAATTGTTTTCTTGAAGTGCCTTTAGTAAGGGATAAGATGATCAGTAGGTATTGACAGCTTTTTTGTTAATGTTGCTGTTTGTTATTCATTAAAATTGTCTCACATTTTTAAAGATTTCTGTAATGTATATGTAATATCATTCCTATTCTTATTCTTATTCTTAAAAGAAATTTTCCTGTGAAAAAGATCTTTGGCTTATTTTCCAGAAACCCCTTCCCAGCAGAAACTCTTAAAAACACTTATTTTTAGAGACAATTGAATATAGTTCCTTGAGAAAAGATTCTCTCATCTGAATTGGCTAAGACAGCTTGTAATAACATTACTTGATATTTTTTCAGGAACAATAGGGAAGTTGCCCACAATAGATTCCAGTAAAATCCTGTGGGATTTTGTGTTCTGATTTTTGCAAGCCAGAAACACAAGTCCCTGAAGGTAGTGGTTTTAAGAAAGGCTTTTCGTTTTTCTTTTTGTGTTGTGTTAGTAAATGTGGAATAGCTTCAACACCAGAGGGCAGTGTTTTTTTATAGTAGTTGCCAAAATGTCCTTAGAGTCTGTGTAATTATCTGATGGATTAAAAAAGATGTCTTTTGTGTGTTTAGTGTTTTCCCCCTTGTTGCCATATAATGCACCTGGTACTGGGAGTCAAATGAATCTAAAATTTCATAAACTTAAAAAAAAAACGTTCTGTTTTGTGGAGCAAACCTGCCTGAATCAGTTTGTACACTAAACTGTGCTGTCCCAGTGGTGTCTGGTTGGCAGGGGAGGGAGGCTTTTGCACAGCCTCCAGCCCAGGCCCACAGGAGGCTTTGCCCTGTTACTGAGTAAAAGAATTGTATGCACCCAGCAGACGTGGTCTGGCTTCAGGGATGGTTAGAATTTGTGAATTTTGTTCAAGAAGTTACATGTCTTAGCAAGAAGAGGATGGGCTTTTTATACAGAAGACTTTACAAAATTAACTTGTGAACGTTTACACTTCTTGAAGCAACAGACAGTAGTGAAGACATTTCAATATACTATGCTTGGTTCACCATCTCTTTGTTTGCTAGTAAAAATACCAATAGTTGTATTAATTAATAACCAATAACCTTTTAAAATATTTTCTCCCTCTTCTGGTATCCTTGTTAAACTGGGAAAGTGTATATTGATTAGATAATTCCTATTTTCTCTCATTAAAAAAGGTTTTCCCTGCTTGCTACACTCTAATACATATTCATTATAGAAAATAAATATGGCAAAGGATGAAAGTAAGAAACACTTGTTATCTCACCCCACAAATAAGATTTTGTTAAAGATACTGTTTTCATTTAAGAAAATACAGTGGAAACATACTGTACATGCTATTTTATAACTTGTATTTTTCTCATAACAATGTCATGAACATCCTGCCACACTGTACATCATCACTTTTAGTGATTAATATTTTATAGTATGAATATATGTGGTTACTTTAATCAGTTTACCTTCTTATCAGTAGTACATGAGAGAGTCTGGGTTATTTATACTCTTGCCTACGGTGGGCATTATTATTTTTTTTTTTTTTAAACTCCAAACTTTGTTAAGCTGCTGCATTCATCCAACAGATATATACTGATTGCTGACTGTGTACCTGGTACTCTCAGTGTTTGGGATAGATTAGTGAAAAAGAACAATCCCTGACTTCATGACATTTATATCCTAGTGGAGGAAGAAAACATAAATAATAAATGTAACAAATGACTAAGTCATTTCATATTTTAGAAAGCCGTAAATCCTATAGAAAAAAGCCCCAAAACAACGGAGCAGGTTTGGGGGTAGGAGTGAAGAAGGTTGAGTTTTAGTTAGAGTAATTGAGGCAAGCCTAATCCAGGTGACATTGAAAGACTTTCACTGCAGTGGCAGATATTATAATTTGTATTTCTGTTGTTACCAAACATTCTTTTATATGTTTATTCCTATGTACATTATCTATGCCCATTTTTGTGATTGGGATGTTAGGTTTCTTGCCTTTATGTTTTTAAAAACTTTTCATTTGGAAATAATTCCACAGTTACAGAAAATTTGCAAGTCTAGATCTAGTACAAAGAACTCTTGTATACACTTTACCCATATTCTTATGTTATTAATATTTTTGCCCATTTTTATTTATTATGAATTCTCTCTATATCTTCTTTTTTTCTGAACCATTTGGGAGTTGATACATTATGGCCCTCCAAGTACTTCCAAATATATTACCTAAGAATAAGAATGTTCTTGTACATTACCAAAGTACAATTATTAACTTCAGTAAATCTGCATATATTTTTTATCCAGTCTACCATCAGCATTCCAGTTTTGTCAATTGACCCAATAATGTCTTGTATAATATCCTTTTTCCTCCAAATCAAGATCCAGTCTGGATTCCATATTAAATTTAGTTGTCATGTCTTTTTAGACTCCTTTGGTCTGGAACATTTACACAGCTTTTGTCTTTTATGACATTGACATTTTAAAAGAATATTGTCTTAGTCCACTCAGGCTGTTATAACAAAATACCACCAGTCACAGACTGGTGACTTATAAACAACAGAAATTTATTTCTCACAGTCCTGGAGGCTAGAAATCCAAGATGAGGGTGCCAGCATGGTAGGGTTCTGGTGAAGGCCCTCTTACAGGTTGCAGACTGTAGGCATCTTCACTGTGTTCTCACATGGTGGAGGTGGGAGACAGCTCAGTGGGGTCTCTTTTATAGAGCACTAATCCCATTCATGAAGGGTCTTCCCTCATGACCTAATTACCTCCCAAAGGCCACCTCCTAATACCATCACCTTGGGGGCTAAGTTTCTAACATAGGAATTTGGGAGGACACAAACATTCGGATCATAGCAAATACGATCCCTCATTTTTTTGTTAGAATGTTCCTCATTTTGGGTGTCTCTGATGTTTCATCATGACTGGATAAGGAAATGCATTCTTGGCTGGAGTACCATTTATATAGTATGTGTCCTGAGCATATCCACTTGGAGGTGCTTGAAATATTTATGTCCTACCATGGTGATATTAATTTTGCTCATCCAATCAAGCTATTGTACTATTTCTTCACTACATAGTAACAATTTTTCCCCTTGAAACTATTAAGTCATTTGCAAAGAGGCACTTGAAGACTATGCAAATATCCTGCTTCTCATCAAAATTTCCCTCTAGTTTTAGCATCCATTGACAATTCTGGCCTAACCCATTTTTACTGTGTTTGCAAGCTGATGATTTTCCAACTGTAGCATTCCCTCCATGTTTGCTAGTTGGTTCTCAGCATCTACTGTAAGAAAAAATTCTTCCTTCTCCTCTTTCCATCTCTCCATCCCCAATCCAACTGTCTGTCAGTCTATCTATCTATCTATCTATCTATCTATCATCATCATCGTCTATCATCCATATGTACTCTTGTATTTCCATTTTTCTCTGGTTTGTAATTCATTGTATTTATTATTTTAGCATTCAGATTGTCCCCTATTTGAACTGTGGGAGTTTCTTCAATCTGACTCCTGTGTCTTTATGAGCCTTTATCATTTGGGGGGAGCATTTTCTTACTTTCTGGTCTAACAACATATTCCAGGCTCATCATATAACTTCCCAGACCTAGAATTCACTCATTTATCTAAGGATCCATGATTCTTTTTAGTACAGAATGGTATTATTGACTGAGATATGGACACTATATATAGTTCTTGCAATTGGGGTGTTTTTCTTTGAGGCCTTTTGGTGGACATTGCTAGGATATATGTGGCTGTATATACATTTATACATACATATATATATGCATACATATATTTTGTATTGATTCTTAAGAGGTCTTTATATATATCAGGATTAAGTTAGAATATCATATATATTAGAAATGTCCTTCCCAGTTTGTAACTTGTAGTTAACTATTTCTTGTTATTTTGTTTATGATGTTTTGAAGTATAAAGTTTTGCTATAATTTCTTTTTTTCCCCTTTACCTTTCTGCTCTTGGTATTGATCCATGATTCTACAAATATTCACATACTTTAGTCCTTTCATTAAAAAATTAAAACCTCTAATTTACCTGTAAATCATTTTATATGTAGGATAACATAACAAATATTATTTTTCTCCTGAATATTTAACAGGCTATGTTAATAGCATTAATTAAGTATTGTATGTGATCACTGCTTATTGGCAGTGTCACTTTTATCATAGTTGTGTGTGTGCATATATGGTGATACATGTGTACACATGGTGCTTATTTATAAACCTACGCTTTGGTTTGTTCTTTGGATTTTCATTATTATTTATTTATTGAATAATATTGGGTATTTATTTATTGAAGTATAGTCTATATACAATAACTATTTTTGATATTTCTAATTTTTTTTATTAAGGTATTGATATACAATCTTATGCTCAGGTTTCACATGAGCAACACTGTGATTACTACATTCCCCCTATTATAAGTCCCCACCACAAACCCCATTACAGTCACTGTCCATCAGCACAGTAAGATGCTATAGAATCACTACGTATCTTCTCTGTGTTATACTGCCTTCCCTGTGCCCCCCTTATATTATATGTGCTAATCGTAATGCTCCTTAATCTCCTTATCCCTCCCTTCCAAACCACCCTCCCCATCCCTTTCCCTTTGGTAACCGTTAGTCCATTCTTTGTTTCTGTGAGTCTGCTGCTGTTTTGTTCCTTCAGTTTTTGCTTTGTTCTTACGTTCCACAGATGAGTGAAATCATTTGGTACTTGTCTTTTTCTACCTGGCTTATTTCACTGAGCATAATACCCTCTAGCTCCATCCATGTTGTTGCAAATGGTAGGATTTGTTTTCTTCTTATGGCTGAATAATATCCCATTGTATATAGGTACCACATCTTCTTAATCCATTCATCTACTGATGGATACTTAGGTGGTTTCCATTTCTTGGCTATTGTAAATAGTGCTGTGATAAACATAGGGGGGCATATGTCTTTTTCAAACTGGGCTGCTGCATTCTTAGGGTAAATTCCTAGGAGTGGGATTCCTGGGTCAAATGGTATTTCTATTTTTAGTTTTTTGAGGAACCTCCATACTGCTTTCCACATTGGTTGAACTAATTTACATTCCCACCAGCAGTGTAGGATGGGTGCCCTTTCTCCACATCCTTGCCAACATTTGTTGTTTGTCTTTGGATGTTGGCCATCCTCACTGGTGTGAGGTGATATCTCATTGTGGTTTTAATTTGCATTTCTCTGATGATTAGGGATGTGAAGCATTTTTTCATGTGCCTATTGGCCATCTGAATTTCTTCTTTGGAGAAGTGTCTGTTCAGATCCTCTGCCCATTTTTTTAATTGGATTATTTGCTTTTTGTTTGTTGAGGCGCATAAGCTCTTTATGTATTTTGGATGTCAACCCCTTATCAGATATGTCATTTATGAATACTCCAATACTGTAGGATGACTTTTTGTTCCACTGATGGTGTCCTTTGCTGTACAGAAGATTTTAAGTTTGATATAGTACAATTTGTTCATTTTTGCTTTTGTTTCCCTTGCCTGGGGAGATATATTCATGAAAAAGTTGCTCATGTTTACATTCAGGAGATTTTTGCCTATGTTTTCTTCTAAGAGCTTTATTGTTTTATGACTTACATTCAGGTCTTTGATCCATTTCAAGTTTACATTTGTATATGGAGTTAGACAGTAATCCAGTTTCATTCTCTTACCTATAGCTGTCCAGTTTTGCCACCAGCTGTTGAAGAGGCTGTCATTGTATGTCATTTCCCCATTGTATGTCCATGGCTCCTTTATCATATATTAATTGGCTATCTATGTGTGGGTTTATATCTGGGCTCCCTATTCTGTTGCATTGGTCTATGGGTCTGTTCTTGTGCCAGTACCAAATTGTCTTGATTACTGTGGCTTTGTAGTAGGGCTTGAAGTTGGGGAGCATAATCCCCCCCAATTTATTCTTCCTTCTCAGGATTGCTTTGGCTATTTGGGTCTTTTGTGGTTCCATATGAATTTTAGAACTATATTTTTTCTATTTCATTGAAGAATGCTGTTGATATTTTGAAAGGATTGCATTGAATCTGTAGATTGCTTTAGACAGTATGGCCATTTTGACAATATTAATTCTTCCTACACAAGAGCATGGGATGAATTTCCATTTATTAGTGTCCTCTTTAATTTCTCTCAAGAGTGTCTTGTAGTTTTCAGTGTTTAGGTCTTTCACTTCCTTGGTTAGGTTTATTCCTAGGTATTTTAGTCTTTTTGATGCAATTGTGAATGGAATTGTTTTCCTAATTTCTCTTTGTGCTAGTTCATTGTTAGTGTATAGGAATGCAACAGATATCTGTGTATTAATTTTGTATCCTGCAACTTTGCTGAATTCAGATATTAGTTCTAGTAGTTTTGGAGTGGATTCTTTAGGGTTTTTTTATGTACACTATCATGTCATCTGCAAACAGTGACAGTTTAACTTCTTTCTTGCCAATCTGGATGCCTTTTATTTCTTTGTCTGATTGCCATGGCTAGGTAATTAATTTTTTACTGAATGTCATTGATATACAATCTTATATTTGTTTCAAGTGGACAACAAGTGTTTCAGTAGTTACCTGTATCATTAAATCCTCTCTCCCACTAGTGTGGTTACTATCTGTCAACATAGGACGATGTTACAGAATCATTTGCTATATTCTCTATGCTGTACTACCATCCCTGTGACCAACTTATATTATGATTGATAATTTTTGTGCCCCTTTATCCATCTACCTTTCCCACCTACCCTTCCCAGCTCCTCCCCCATGGTAACCACCAGCACTTCTCAGTGTTTATGAGTCTACTGCTATTTTTGTTTTGTTTTGTTTTGCTTTGTTTTTATATTCCACAATAAGTGAAATCACGTGATATTTGACTTTCTCTGCCTGGCTTGTTTCACTTAGCATAATACCCTCTAGGTTCATCCATGTTTTTGTATATGGCAGGATTATTGTTTTATGGCCAAATAATATTACATAGTATATTTGTACCACATATTCTTTATCCATTTATCTATTGATGGATACTTAGATTGCTTCTATAACTTGACTATTGTAAATAATACAGTGCATATACCTTTTTGAATCAGGGATTTTGTTGTCTTCAGGTAAATTCCTTGGAGTGTTACTGGGTCATATGCTATTTCTGTTTTTAGTTTTTTGAGGAACCTTCATACTGCTTTCCACAGTGGCTACACCAATTTGCATTCCTACCAGCTCTGTAGGAGGGTTCCCTTTTCACCACATCATTGCCAACACTTGTTATTTTTTGTCTTTTGGATAGTGGCCATTCTGACTAGTCTGACTGATATCTCATTGTTTTGACTTGCATATCTCTGATGATTAGTGATGCAGAGCATCTTTTCATGTGCCTGTTGGCCATCTGTTTCTTTTTTGAGGAAATAGCTCTTCAGGTCCTCTGCCCATTTTTTAATCAGGTTATTTGTTTTTGGGTGTTGAGATGTATGAGTTCTTTATATATTTTGGATGTTAATTCCTTATCAGATAATCTGTTTACAAATATATTCTCCCATATTGTTGGTTGCCTTTTTGTTCTGATGTCCTTGTTGTACAGAAGTTTTTTAGTTTGAGGTAGTCCCACTTGTTCATTTTTTATTTTTTCCCCTTGCCTCGGGAGATGTGTCCTGAAAAAATTGCTCTACCTTATGTTCAAGAGATTTTTTTCCTATGTTTTCTTCTAAGAGTTTTATAGTTTCATGTCTTATATTCAGGCTTTTACTCCATTTCAATTTTACTTTTGTGCATGGCATTAGATAGTAATCCAGTTTCATTCTCTTGCATGTAACCATCCAGTTTTTCCAACACTAATTATTGAAGAGGCTGTCATTTTCACACTGTATATTCATGGCTCCTTTATCATATATTAATTGACAATACTTGGGTAGGTTTATATCTGGGCTGTCTATTCTGTTCCATTGATCTTTGGGTCTATTCTTGTGCCAGTACCATACTGTTTTAATTACTGTAGTTTTATAGTTTGAAACCAGGAAGCATAATACATTACCACAGCTTTGTTCTTCTTTCTCAGGATTGCTTTGTGTATTTGGGGTCTTTTGTGGTTCCATATGAATTTTAGGATTATAAGCTCTAGTTCATTGAAAAATGCATTGGTATTTTGACAGGGATTGCAATGAATCTGTAAATCGCTTTGAATAGAATGGCCATTTTGACAACATTAATTCTTCCTGTACATGAATGTAGGATAGATTTCCACTTATTTGTGTTTTCTTTAATTTCTCTCAGGAGGTTCTTATAGTTTTCAGAGTATAGGTCTTTCACCCCCTTGGTTAGGTTTATTCCTAGATATTTTATTCTTTTTGATACCATTGTAAATGGAATTTTTTCCTGATTTCTCTTTCTGATGGCTGATTGTTAGTATATAGGAATTCAACTGATTCTGTATATTAAATTTGTACCCTGCAACTTTGCTGAAACCAGTGATTAGTTCTAATAGTTTTTTGGTGGAGTCTTTATGTTTTCTATGTATAATATCATGTCACCTAAAAGTAGTGACAGTTTAACCTCCTCCTTACCAGTTTGGATGTCTTTTATCTCTATCTTGTCTGATTGCCATGGCTAGGACTTCTGGTACTACGTTGAATAAAAGTGGTGAGAGTGGGCATCTTTGTCTTGTTCCTGATCTTAAGAAGAAATGCTGTCAGTTTTTCATAACTGAGTATGATAGCTGTGGGTTTGTTGTATATGGCCTTTATTATGTTGAAGTATGTTCCCTCTATACCCATTTTGTTTAGAGTTTTTATCATGAATGGATGTTGAATTTTGTCAAATGCTTTTTCAGCATCTATTGAGATGATATGATTTTTATCCTTCCTTTTGTTAATGTGGTGTATCACATTGATTGATTGATCTATGAATATTGTACCATCCTTGCATCCCTGGAATAAATCCCACTTGATTGTGTTGGATTATCCTTTTGATGTATAGTTGAATTTGGTTTGCTAATTGTTTGTTGAGGATTTTTTACATCTATGTTCGCAGGGTCATTGGTCTATAATTTTCTTTTTTTATAGTGACTTTGGTTGGTATTAGAGTGATATTGGCTTCATAGATTGAGTTTGAAACTATTCCCTCCTCTTCTACTTTTTGGAATACTTAAAGAAGGATGGATATTTAGCTCATCTTTAGATGTTTGGTAGAATTCAACTGTGAAGCCATCTAGGTAAGGACTTTTGTTTGTTGGGAGTAGTTTTTTGATTACCAATTCAATTTCATTGATAGTAATTTGTCTGTTCAGATATTCTGTTTCTTCCTGGGTCAGTCTTGGAAGTTTGTACTTTTCTAGGAGTTTGTCCATTTCTTCAAAGTTGTCCACTTTATTGGCATATAATTTTTTGTGTAATTCTCTCATAATTCTTTGTATTTCTGTGGTGTCAGTTGTAACTTTTCCTTTTCCATTTATGATTTTGTTTAAATTTATCTTCTCTCCTCTTTTCCTGACAAGTCTCCCCAGGGTTTTGTCTATTTTGTTTATTTTCTCAAAAATCTAGCTCTTGGTTTTACTGATTCTTTTCTATTGTTTTATTTTACTCTATTGTATTTATTTCTATGCTGATCTTTATTATGTTCCTTCTTCTATTAGTTTTGGGTTTCATTTGTTCTTCTTGCTCTGGTTTCTTTCGTTGTGAATTTAGACTGTTTATTTGAGGGTTTTTTTGTTTGTTTCTTGAGGTAGACCTGTTTTGCTATGCAATTCTCTCTTATGACCGACCGCTTTTGTGGCATCTCCCAGATTTTGAACTGTTGTATTTTTGTCTTCATTTGTCTCCATGTGTTGGTTGATTTCTTCGTTGATCCATTGATTATTTAGAAGCATGTTGTTTAGCCTCCATGTGTTTGTGACTTTTTTTTCTTCATATAATTTATTTTTAGTTTTATACTACTCTGGTCTGAGAAGTTGCTTGATACCATTTCAACCTTTTTGAATTTATTGAGGCTCTTTTTGTGGTCTAGTATGTGATCTGTTCTGGAGAACTTTCCATGTGCACTTGAGAAAAATGTGTATCCTCCTGCTTTTGGGTGGAATGTTCTGTAGATATGTGTTAAGTCGATCTGATTTAGATCAGTGCCTCTGTTTTATTTATTTATTTTCTGTCTGGATGATCCACCCATTGTGAGTGGGGTGTTAAAATCTCTTAATATGACTGAGTTACAATCTCTTTCTCCCTTTAGTTCTGTTAGTATTTGTTTTACATATGTAGGTGCTCCTGTCTTGGGTGCATAGATATTTGTAATTGTTATAGCCTCTTGTTGGACTGATCCCTTAATCATTTTATAATGCCCTTCTTTATCTCTTGTTACTTTCTTTGTTTTGAAGTCTCTTTTGTCTGATATAGGAACTGCTACTCTTGCTTTTTCTTCCCTATTATTTGCATGAAATATCTTTTTCCATCTCTTCACTTTCAGTTTGTGTGTGTCTTTGGGTCTGAAATTAGTCTCTTGTAGGCAGCACATAGATGGGTCTTGTTTCTTTATCCATTCAGCCACTCTATGTCTTTTGATTGGTGCATTCAGTCCATTTACATTTAAGCTAATTTTGATATATATGTACTTATTTCCATTTTATTAATTGTTTTTTGGTTGTTGTTATTACTCCTCTCTGTTCCTTTCTTTCCCTTTTATACTGTTCTCTTGTCATTGATGATTTTCTTTAATTTTGTGATTGGATCTCTCTTTTTCAATTTTTTGTGTGTTTATTGTAGGCTTTAGTTTTGTGGTTGCCATAAGGTTCAGGGTAGCTTCCTAACTAACAGTCCTTATTAAGTTGATGATTGCTCTATTTTAAACACAATCTAAAAGCACTTATTTCTTCTTCTTCTTCCTTTTCCACACTTTATGTATTAGATATCATAATCTGCGTTTTAGTGTATCTCCTGACTGATTTTGCATTTAGTTGGTTTTACTACTTTTGTTTTGTTTTAACTTCATCCTTGCTTGGTAAATAATTGGTCTTCTACCTTTATTGTGGGTTTATTTTCATTGATGAAAAATATTTATGCTTAACATTTCCATCTACAGAGGTCCCTTTAACATATCCTGTAAGGCCTGTCCAGTGGCAGTGAATTCTTTCAACTTTCATTTATCTTGGAAACATTTACTCTCTCCTTCAATTTTGAATGATAAACTTGCTGGGCAGAGGATTCCTGGATGAAGGGCCTTCTGTTTCAGTATGTTAAATATTTCATGCCACTCCATTCTGGCCTGTAGAGTTTCTGCTGTGAAATCTGCTGATAGCCTGATAGGATTTCCCTTATGAGTAATGTTTTTTGCCTCTTTCTAGCTGCTTTTAATACCCTCTCTTTATCCTTAGTCTTTGTCATTTTAAGTATTATATGTCTTGATGTTATATTCCTGGCATTCCTTTTGTTAGGGGCTCTCTGTGCTTCCAGGAGCTGGGTGTCTATTTCCTTCCCTAGATTGGGAAAGTTTTCATCAATTATTTCCTCAGAGACTTTCTTTCTCTCTCTCTTCTCTTTCTGGTACCCCTATTATGTGAATATTGTTTGATTGGAGTTGTCACACAATTCTCTTAGCATTCTTTCATTCCTAGAGATTCTTTTTTTTCTCTGTTCCTAAGCTGGATTGTGTTCCTGTTCTCTAATTTACATCTCATTGATTGTCTCCTCTACTTGCAGCAACCTATTATTCATTCCCTCCATTGTATTTTTCATTTCGGTTACTGTATTCTTCAGCTTTGAGTGACTCTTTTTCAACTCTTCTATTTTTTTGTTGAAGTTCTCCCTGAGAGCTCCAATTCTTTTTCACAGATCAGTGAACATATTTATGACTGTTATTTTGAAATATTTATCAAGAGGATTGAGAATTCCATTTCATTTAGCCCTCTTTCTGGTGTTTTATCCTATAGTTTTGTTTGGAACATATTCCTCTGCCTCCTCATTTTGTCAGGGTTCATGTGTTTCTTCCTTTGTATTAGATGAATCTGCTATGCTTCCTGGTCTAGAGAGTAATGGCTTTATGAAGATGGCATCCTATGGTGCTCCAGAAGCTCAAGATTCTTTGCTCACCTGTGCCTGGTTCTCCTTTGTGGTGGAGCCACAGTTGCTGTTGGCAGGTTGTGGGTGGGGCTGTCTCCCTGCCTTGTCTGCTGGCAGTGGCTGATCTCAGTCTGGTGCAGCTGGCAACTTGCCTTAGCCAGCCTTTTTTGAGGTGTGCAGCAGCATTTCTGCTAGGAGCATTGTGGCCGGGGCTGCCTCTGCATGCCCTACAATGATGGATGTACTTCTGCACTGCAGAATGTGTGTATCAGGGGCACAGGGGAGCTGCCGGAGAGGAGGAATGAACATTTGGAGCTGGCTTCCATGAGCGCCTTCCCCTTTGGTCTGAGAGAGGGCCAGGAAAGCTGGAAAAGTCTCTCTCTGCCTGCCAGAGAGCAAAGTGTCCCTCCACCTGCCAAACAGCAAAGTCTGACCAGTGCTGGGCAGAGTGGGCTGTACTGGCACAGAGTGTGCAGGGAGGCACCTCAGGGCTGAGCAGTCTGGGAAGGAGATGGAGTATTTGGAGCTCATTCCCATGAGTGCCAGACCAGTTGAGGGAGGGCTGGCAAAGCATCCTCCCACCTGCCCTTTCTTCTGAGGAGAGAGCTCATCCAGTCCCTGCCCCTCTGGCACCCTTCCCACTGCTGTAAATTTTTCAAACTGCTGCCTCTCTGTTGGGTCTTAGCAGGACCCATGGAGCATGCTTGTCTTGCTCAAGCGACAGGAGTCTCAGCCTTCAGAGTGCTCCAGCTCTCCCTGGTGTCCTGCCCTGTTAATCACCTAAGCCCAATGCAGTGTGGACTCATGTTCCCAGAGCAGCTCTCAAAGACCAGGTGTGCAGGGTTCCTGAGTGCTTATCCCCTCCCCGCTCTGTTGTCTCCCTCTTGCTTGTGGGCTGGGATGAGGGAAGGGCTTGGGTCCCAGTAAATCACAGCTCTGTCACTTTATCCTTCTCTGTGTGGTCTCTTTTTCATTAGGTGAAATGGTCTGTTCTGCAGTCTTCAGGTCATTTTTGGGGTTGTACTTGCTGTAGTTGCTTCCTTGGTGTGTATGTGGGAGGAGGTTTCCACCTACCTTCCTACTCCACCATCTTTTTTGCCTCTTGTCTGTCCTTTCGATTTTTAAATTCTCTTCCATTGATCTGTCTGTTTCATCCTGTGCTATTACTAAATTTTCTAGCTTTTACAGTTTTTATAATGCCTGCAAAGTAAAATTCACATTCACTCATTGTTTTCATTGAGCCATTCATCATATTTGTTGGGTACTTACTATGTGCCAGGCTTTATTCTAGGCACTGATGTTATTATTTTGATCAACATGGTTGCTCTCTCACAAGTCATAGAGAAGCATGCAGGCATACAGAGGCATAATTACAACCCTGTCTGATCAGCAGTATAATGAAGAGGGGCAGAGCACTATGGGACTCATATCCCTACCTTCCTGCCTTTGTGCCCATGCACACTTCCCTCCTATTACTATGGATGGACTGACTTTCTGGTTCTTCTCTGAGACTAACCCTTTGTTGTGCACTAGATCTTTTCCCCTCTCACCTTCTCAAGGACTCATTGCAGCAATTATTTCTTTTCTTTCCTTCTCTGCTGGATTGTTCCCATTATGATGAATTATATCCTTTCATTGCCCTGTATTCTCCATCCATTCTTGGCTTATCTGTATAGCCCAAATCCTCGAGTTATCTATATTCACTGTCTCTAGTTCTCCCACCTGTTCCCTCTTGAAGCCAGTCCATTTATCTATCCACTCCACCAATACCTATCATGCCAAGGTCATCAGTTACCTCTGTGTTGCTAAATCCATTGGTCAATTCACATATTCATATTATTTAACCTACTAATGGTATCTGACATAGCTAATCACTTCCTTGATACCCTTTCTTCACTGCTTTCTGGGACACCCACTGTCTACCTTACTGCCCATTCCTTCTCAGAGTCCTTTGCTGCTTTCTCTTTATTTCACCATCTTAAAGTGCTGGAGTGACCCAGGAATTAGACCTTGGACCTGTTCTTTTCTCTGTCTGCCCTCACTCCTTTGGTAGTCAGTTATATCGAGTCTGAAGGTTTTAAATATTATCTCTGTAATGGCAACTCCAAATTTATATCTCCTGTTCAGACTTAGAGCTCCAGACTTGAATATCTGCTTGCCTCCTTATATCTAACTTACTACTTGTTAACATACCCCATTATTATTATTTTTTTAATCTATTTGTGTATTTGCTTATTTCCCACTAGCCTGCAAATTCCATAAGGAAAGATATTTTTGTCTTTTGTATTCAAGGCTGTTTATACAGCTCCTAGAATGGTATCTAGTTAATAGCAATTGCTCAATAAATATTTGTCGAATTAATGAATGTCCTAAATTTTCAAATAGGTATTTTTGAAGTTTCTCCAATTTCTTACAGTGAGTTTATTTTAAAGAGGGCAATTCCCCTTATTTTCAGCTACTGATTCTTTTATTCTCTGATAATTTTTTGGTTCATCTTTATAGAGGGAACTATGTTTGGCCAATGCTTACAAAATAATAGATTTTATCAGTTATTATATTATGGGTGCCTATTTCAAATATTTCAGGTCTAGATGAAAGGAGAAGAGAATTGTTTGGATTTTCTGGGGCTTATTTTCCAGAATTACAATTGCCTGTGTAGAGTAGAAAGCTCACCTAGAGACCTCCAAGGGCTGGGAACTTCCCTGTGGCACTGAGGTGTTTTTTTTCTCTCTTTTGTTATTGTTAAGAAAGCAGCAGCAGTAGGAATAACAAAAGTAGGGGCGATGATGACGATTGCTAGCAAGTATTGTGTGCTTCACTGAGTGCCAAGCACTGTGATGGGGCTTTACATGCATTCTTTCACTCAAACCTTATAATTACCTTATAAACCAAGTATTATTACTATTCCAACTTTATAAATGATAGAACCAAAACTTGAAAAATTAGGTAATGCAATAATAACCATTGTAGGGAAAATGGAAATTTCATGACCAAAATTCTCACCTGATTCTAATCTCGCCCATTGTATACGTGTGATGAGGTAACACTTTGCCTGCTGCACAGACGCCTACTTGCATACCCATTGGCAGTAAGCTGTTTTTGGCAGATACTGCTTTAAGAAGAGTTCCTCCTGGAGCGAACTGTCAGTCATGGAGGTATAGGCCTGGGGGAGGGTGGAGAGGAAACAAACAAGCCTGGACATGTTGGTTGTGGTCTCTGCCAGTCACCATAGAGACCTGCCCACAGAGTTGTCTCCCTGCCCCACCTCCCTGGTGCTAGGAGCAGAGAAAATCCATAGAGCCTATGCTAGGAAGAGAGAAGGGAGGGAGCTGAGATGGAGACTGGAGCTGGGGCCAGAGGTGGATATGGGCTTGCCACTTGTAGACACCTGCGTGATCACTGTGAGAATAAAGCTTGGTATAGCCTCTTTTTACCCACAATGTTCTGTTGTCATTATTTGGTCTCTCCAAATTCATAGTGAATTTGCCTGGAATGGGAATCCCCTCCTGGAGCTACAGCCAGCCTCCAAATTGGCCCCTAACAATCCCCACCTTCTGGTATCCACATACTTGTCTAGTCTCCTCTCACATCATTCCAGGGCTGGTCTGTGGGACCAGTAACATACAGCAGAAGTGAGAGTGTGTTTCTTCTGAGATTAGGTTGTAAAAGACTATGGCTTCCTTCTTGGGCACTGTCTTGCTCTCTCTCTCTCTCAGATCACTTGTTCCAGGGGAGGTGTTATATGGATACTCAGGTAGCTATGGAGAGGCCCACAGGGGAAGGAACACTGTCCAATAGCCAGTAAGGAACTGAGACCTACTGACAACCACAGGCAATAGCTGGGGAGTGGATTCTCCAGCCCCATTTGAGCCTTCAGATGGCTATAGCCCTGGCTGGCAGCTTGACTGCAACCTGCAAGTGAGAGATCCTAAGCCAAAACCACCCAGCTAAGCTGCTTCTAGATTCCTGATCTTCAGAAAATGTTTGAGATAATGAATGATAATTATTTTAAGCCATGAAGTTGTGGCATGATGTGGTATGCAGCAGTAGATAACCAACAGAGGTGATAACTTGTTCAAGAACACACTGTTGATAAGTGATAGAGCCAATTTGAACTTGGGTTTGTCAGACTTCAGAGCCAGAGTTCCTGACCACTGGGGTCCATTGCCACGATGATTGCTATAGCATCTAGCCCTCTTACCCTGGGCCTCTTGTGAACTGCAACTGAGTCTTGGAGTTTGATGTGGCCTGTGGCACTGAGAGTGGGCCTGAGAACTCACCCCATGACTTATAAGGGCATCTTTCCCCCGTTCCCAGTATGGATTCAGCCTTTTGTCTATTTTAAGTTCCTTGAATTATTTCTATAAGCATTTGTGGAGAGCACACTTAAAGGCACGGGTTGCTGTCTCCAGCTTAAACTGGGCGTCCAGACTTCTTAGACCAGGAATCAGCAGATTTTCCTGTAAAGGGCCATATAGTAAATATTTTAGGCTTTGAGAGTATAATGGAGTGTTAAAAAATGCTTTCTTGTCCCAGTTTTGAGGCCCTGGCTAGGGGAGGGGCAGTTCCTCTTCTTGAGCAGCCATTTAAGTCCATACCTCCAGCTACCTCCCTTTTCAGGCTTTTACGCTCTAGGCCACTGTATACCCACCTAGAGCCAGATACTTGGTAACCAAGGACAGCCTCAGTGTCCCAGAGCCCTCTGAAATGATTCAAATTAGCCAGTCTTAAGCCTGCCTACCCTGCCTTATCTTCTCCTTTCTGTAGAATCCACGATAAAGGTACTTGCTCACAGTTCCCCTTGTCCCTCTGTCTTGTGATCAACACTGGTGTTTCCCCTGAGTGGCCCTGCATGGTGTGCTGTGTTTCCCCTGCAAAGGGCTGTGAGTAACAGAATTGTTAAACTCTTAACCATTTCTCTCTTGATCTGCATCTATCCTCACATATACCTCACCCAAGGTAATATGGTTAAAACAGTGGGCCATACAGTTTTGGTCACAGCTACTCAAATCCGTCAAAGTAGTGCCAGCATAGCCAGGAGAATGCCTGAATGACTTGGAGTGATTATGGTCCAATAAAACTTTATAAAAATAGGTCATGGTCCAGATTTGACCCCAGATTTGACCCACGGGCTATGGTTTGCTGACCCCTCCCTTAGAACATTCTCATAGATGTGGATTTTCTGGTTAATGGGTAACATTTAAAGAAAGATGAATATATATTAGTTAATTAGTAAATCTTCTAAGCTGTCAGTTGACACATGATAGACCCTTGCAAAAGTTTGAAAGGCAGTTTGTACTCTCTGAACTGTTTCAGCTCTGACACCTTTCTGAATCGTAGTCCGTCATCATAACATATTTCATATGATTTTAGAATGACAGTAATAAAAATGGCACCCCTATAGTAGAAAGCTGTGTGCTAACCTCTGTGCCAAATGCTTTATATTCATTATCACTTTTCATTCTCCTATGGAGAACTGTATCATCCCCATTTTACAGATGACAAAACTGAGGCTTAGAAAAGCCCAGGAGAATGCATTTACTAAATGGTAAAGGCAGCAGTCAATTTAGGTATTCTGGATTTAAAAATCATGTTCTTAATCCAACTATGCAATTACATTTCTGAGATTCCCTTATCTCCTTTAAAGCATGATAAATCCATCCTTTAAAAATGTCCATTGGCTTTAATTGTGATTATTTAATACCTTATTTCTTTCATTAAGTAACTTTTAATTTTAGGTATCCCCAAAAGGATAGATATACTTTTTTTTTTGTAATTGGATGTTTTACAAAGTGACAGGATTGATTCTTGCATTCATTTTTGTTCATAATAGAATGTATTAGTTTAGTTGGAATTGTTAATTTTCCCTTGAGGAGAATCAAGTGCTCAAGGTGCTGATTGATAAATCAATAAATCTTTAGAGAGTCTGGTAAATCAGCTGTCACACATATGTCAACCTTTTCTCCAGAATATAGATTTTACCCCTGACAAGTGTGTGTGTTCCTTTCCATTGTGTTCTCCCTCAAAATCATTATACTGAGATATTTAAACAAATCTCTGAGATTATAAGCTTTCTTCCCCATTTTTCCTCTTTAAAAAAAAATAGCAATAGGTATTGTGCTCTTTCCAGCTATTTTAGGGAAAGAACTCAGTTGTTTGCATATTTGCATTTCAACCCCTAACCTCTCCTAGGGACAAATGGCCGTCTGACTATTACGTCCACAGGCAGAGCTGTAGGACTGAGGATTAAGCCTCTGAATGCTGACTAGTTTTCCACAGCATTCCCAGCATGTGTGAAGAATGTGTTTGTAGCTGGGAGGCAAACAGAACATCCAAAGCTGAGCAAGAATTTTGAAAAATAGTTGTCTTACGTATAAATTTATTTTGCTCTTAGTGTTTTATTCTTGTCTGTTTCATTATTCCTTATTTCTACTTTCTTTTAAAATAGCTTAGGTTTTGTTTGATGTTCTCATGACCAAAGTTTTGGTCACTTGTTATTGAATGTTGCAGTCTTGATTTTTAAATGTTCTTTGTTTCTTTATCATTTAAATACAAGTCATTTACAGGTGGTTCAGATATTTACCCCCTGGTGGAGAAGGCTTGGTGATTTCCACACAAGAGTTCTGTGTGGTCTTCGCTTATACAAATAAGGGCCCAGTTGGAAGCATTGGCAGGTACGGGAAGGCAACAGCTTAGGTCCGTTGTGCATATATAGGAACAGCATGGCTTTGGGCTGTTGATTTATTTCTCTAACAGTTTTAAGTTATGATTGTGCCTGCTTCTAAGTAAAAAAAAAAATCAGATGTATTCTCTTAACTGGCTCTTTATTCTTTTAGCAAAGAATCATATATTGAAGAAGTGTGAGTTATACTTGGGTGGAAAAACCAGGGTGATGAATTGGCACATTGACTTAAAGGGTCACCAGTGGTCATTTATTGAGAACCTCCTTTTTGCGAGGCTCTGGAAGTAAGGAAGGTGACACATGATCCAAAGTGAAGTAAAATCCAGCCACTGCCCTCAGGAGCTCAAGATACAAGATGGAATAAAGAGAATGCCAGAAAATTCACCCATCAGTGAAACAATCCAGTCTGAGAGGTTATCAACAAGGTGGCATTGGAGATGAACCTTGAAAGATAGATGGCATTTCAATAATGTAGCTACATTTATCCTGGCTGTAACAGCACAGAGGAAAGGAAGAGCGAGGGAGGGAGAGAGACTCTGTGTGTGTGTGTGTGTGCATGTTTGGGGAATAAATAACTATTCACTTCAACCGGCACAAGTGTAGGGAAGCAATGGGATCTGGTTTTCTAAAAATAATTTAAGTCTTGTCATTCATTAGGTCTTTAGGAAAATAGCAATGTGTATTTTCCTTTCACATGCAATAAAATTAGATCCTTGTCTGTAGGGATGATGATTAAATTTATTATAAAGTTAATGCCAAATCCATTTGTTAGCAATTTTGTAAATCGTAATGTGACTGACACATAATGAGCTCTATGTTGTAATTCTTAAAAATAGTTTCAATAATGCTTCCCTCTAGGTAGGTGCCCTGATGTAGTTAAATTCCATCACACAGTCTATGCTTCCTAAATCTCTTTATTAATTATTTTCCTGTATGTCTAAACTGGGAATTGATCCCTAGTCTAGGCCAAACGTCAGGATTAGCAGCAAGTAGTTCCAACTATATCACGGTTTTTTGACAGACAACTTTAATGTACTGTTTGAATGAGCTAAAATCTTTCACTTACAGAGTGAAAGCAATGGATAAAATTAAATTGCCTTTCTACTAAAAATATTCTGCCACGTGGGATTTTTTGTTATATTATTAGAAAACACAATAAAGCACATTGTATATTCCCTTATTTTTTGTATGTTTTTGGGTGAGAAACGATTACTGCTTTGAACATATGTTTTGCAGACATTTTGCTGTGTTGACATCAGAGGGGCCAGGGAAGTTAATTGAATAAGACAGAGATTTCAAAAACAGACGGGTTAAAATATACTGTTTGTAAATGAAATGGATTAGGATTTGAAGAGAGGACTTTATTCACTTGTAGCTGGCCAATATTATTTAGGAGCATTCCTAAGAAATTATTGATAGTAACAGAGTTGTAGCACACCTCTTGGAATTCGTCATAGTGCTGTGACAGATGAATCACCTGGAAAATTTAAAGAGTGGATTCCCAGATCAAAGCTGTAGACATTTTGATTCCATAGCTCTGGGGTGGGACCCATAAATTTGCATTTTAACTATTGTCCTAGGTGATTGAGAAATGCTTCACTGGCACATAGGTGCTTCAACAAAAAACCTGTGTATAGTACTCAGCACTTGAGCAGTGAACATGAATAGTTTGGATTAACAACAGTGATGGGCAGTGTCAAGTGATGGTGTAACCTGCCATAGTTACAGCATTGACAAGCGAATAGTACTTGGTGTTGGTGCTTTCGGTTTTCTAAGGATGGACCATATGTGGTTAATGACAGTTTTGTTTCTTCGTTTCTAATCTTTGTGCCTTTTTTTTTTTAGTGACATTCTTTCGCCATGACTTCTTCGTTGGCTAGAGTACAGTACTGAGCAGAACTTCCAGTTTTATTGATAGGTAATTGACATATACCACTGTATAAGCGAAGGTGTACAGCATAATCATTTGACTTACATGTGTTGTTAAATGATCACCACAGTAAGTTTAGTTAGCATCCATCATTTCATATAGATAATGATAAAAAGAGCAAAAAAAAAGAAAAAGATTTTTTTCCCTTGTGATGAGAACTCTTAGGATTTACAATTGATCCTTGAAGAGCGTTGATTTGCATAGGTCCACTTACACGTGGATTTTTAAAAATAAATATATTTGAAAAGTTTTTGGAGATATAGAACAATTTGAAAAAAATTATCAGATGAACTGTGTAGCCTAGAAATATTGAAAAAATTAAGAAAAAGGTATGTCATGAATGCATAAATATATGTAGATACTAGTCTATTTTATCATTTACTACCATAAAACCAACAATAAGC
The DNA here is from genome assembly GCA_032199065.1 of Smutsia gigantea. Lineage (NCBI taxonomy): Eukaryota > Metazoa > Chordata > Mammalia > Pholidota > Manidae > Smutsia > Smutsia gigantea. Next base: position 241,326 of record JAVSCE010008224.1, on the reverse strand, counting down.
TATTAATAAAGTTTTGAGGGAGTCAAATGTTATACATGGATTTTTGACTATGCTGGGAGTTGGTGTCCCTAACCTCAGTGTTGTTCAAGGGTCAACTTTTATATATAACATACAGCATTTTTAACTATAGTCATCGTGCTGTGCATTACATCCGCAAAATTTATTTTGTAACTGGAAGTTTGTATCTTTTGTTCAGCTTTCTCCTATCATACCCCTGTCTCTGGTAACCACAAATCTGATCTCTTTTTTTATGAGTTTTTTTATTTTGAAATTCCACATATAAGTGAGATCACATAGTGTTTGTCTTTCTCTGATTTATTTCACTTAGCATAATGCCCTCAAGGTCCATCCATGTTGTCGCATGTATCATGTATATATATGCCACAACTTCTTTATTTATTCAGCTACTGATGACACTAAGGTTGTTTCCATGTCTTGGCTATTGTAAATAATGCTGCTGTGAACATGGGGTGCAGATACCTTTTCGAATTACTGTTTCATTTCCTTTGGATGTATTCCCAGAAATGGACTTGCTGGATCAGATTGTGGTTCTATTTTTAATTTTTTGAGGATCATCCATACCGTTTTTTGTAGTGGCTGCACATTTACATTCCCACCGACAGTGTACAAGGGTTCCTTTTTCTCTATATCCTCACTAGCATTTGTTATCTCTTATCTTTTTGATTATAACCATTCTAACAGATATGAGGTGATATCTCATCGTAGTTTTGATTTGCATTTCCCTGATGATTAGTGATGTGGAGCAGAATCTTTTCATGTACCTCTTGTTACTTCATGTAAGTGATTTATTCTTGATCCTAAAAAGAAAATTTTGTCATTTTATCACAGAGTATGATAACCTATAGCTTCTTTATAATAATCTCTATTGGATGAAGAAACAACAAACATACACTTAAGAGTGTATATGAAAGCTTTCTCTGAGGTTCCCTCTTTTACTTAAAATAATAATTTTTGCTTTAAATTCTGTTTTGTCTGATAATAAAATAATTACTTCAGCTTTATTTTGGGTATTATTTATATGCTATATATATATTTTTTGACTTTCAACATTTTCATATCTTATGTTTTAGATGTGCTTGCTATCAACAGTGTATGGTTAGATTTTATTATTGCATCCATTCTGTCTTTTAGTTCATTTACTTTAAAGTGAATACTGATATATTTGTGTTCAAAACTGGGCTGTTTGTGGTACCTGTTCTTCTCTATTTTTTTTTTCCTTCTCCTGACTTCCTTTGGATTGATTTTTTTTAAATGATTTCATCATCCTCTCCCCAAGCCCCTGATTAGAAATTATATGCTGTTTTCTACAGCTGTTATTCTAAAAATTCAAAATTCTTCTACAAATTATCAAAGGAAAACATTAATCAAAACCTTTACCATTCATGTGAACAATTTAACTACCCTTACGCATGCTGATTCCATTTATTTCCCATCTGACTTTCATGCTATTGTTGTCTATTTCAATTTTATGCTATTAAAATCCCCACAAGACATTTCAATAATTATCTTATGAGGTTAGTGTTCATTTACCCTTACCCTTACCCATATATTTATCACTTTATTTGCTTTTCACCTCTTCTTGAATTTCTGACATTCCATGTGAGATCATTTTTCTTCTGCCTAAAATTTGTACTTAAAAACTTCCTTTGGTTCAAACCTGCTAATCATTCTCCACATTTTTGCTTTTCTAAAATGTCTTTATTTCAAGTTTATTATTTATTTTGATTTTTCATCTTGTCATTACTTCAGACTCGCAGAAAAGTTGTAAAACTAGTACAAAGAATTTCCAATGCCCTTTACCCAGATTCCCTAAATGTAATATTAGTAAGTTTGTTTTATCCTTCTCTCTATGGATGTCTATGTATTTTTTTTTCACCACTATTATTTTACCCTTTTAAATTAATAAATATCTACCGGATAATACCTTGAATCTATGTAAATATCCAGTTATTCAAACTTTTACTTACTAGTTTTGACATTGGTGATTCTTGCCTAAATCAGTAATTATGGCTTTCACATGGTGATTTTCTAATTTGATTATTCTTTCTACATTTATTAGTTTTATTTCTACTATTCATTTATTTATTTTCATGGAATTTTTTGATAAGTTATAATTATTATAAATGTTATTTATTTTGATGCTCGAATTGTCCTAGATTTTGCCAGTGGGAACCCTCCCTCCCCACTACGAAACTGGCTCCTGTGTCCTTTTGACATATCCCTATTTTTCTCTGAGGACTTCCTTGTTCTTTAAAAATTGTGGTAAAAAATACACACATACACATAAAATTTGCTATTTTAACCAACTTAAGTGTACAGTTCATTGGCATTAATTATATTCACGATGCTGTGCAACCATCACCACTGTCTATTTCCAAACGTTTTAATCACCTAAACAGAGTATCTGTACCCATTCCTCTCTCCCACAGCCCCTACTAACCTCTCATTTACTTTTTGTCTCTATGGTTTGCCTACTCTAGATATTTCATTTAGGGGAATCATACAATATTTGCCCTATTGTGTCTGCCTTATTTCACTTAGCATAATATTTTCAAGGTTCATCCGTGTTGTGGCATGTATCAAACTTAATTCCTCTTTATGGTGGAATAATATTTCATTAGATGCATAAACCACATTTTGTTTATCCTTTCATCTCCTGTTGGGCAATTGGGTTGTTTCTACCTTTTGACTCCTAGGTTTCTAAGAGTTTATAGTTGTAGCTCTTTGGTTTGGGTCTTTGATCCATTTTTTTTTTCCTTTTTATTTACTTATTTTTTTTTATTAAGGTATCATTGATATACACTCTTATGAAGGTTTCACAGGAAAACCAATGTGGTTATTACATTCACTCTTATTATCGAGTCCCCCCCCCCCATAACCCCATTGCAGTCATTGTCCATCAGTGTAGTGAGATGCCACAAAGTCCCTACTTGTCTTCTCTGTGCCATGCTGTCCTCCCCATGACCCCACACACGCCATGTGCACTAATCACGATACCCCACAATCCCCTTCTCCCTCCCTCCCCACCCACACAACCCCACCCCTCCCCGTTGGTAACCACTAGTCCCTTCTTGGAGGTCTGTTAGACTACTGCTATTTTGTTCTTTCAGTTTTGCTTTGTTGTTATACTCCACAAATGAGGGAAATCATTTGGCACTTGTCTTTCTCCACCTGGCTTATTTCACTGAGCATAATATCCTCCAGCTCCATCCATGTTGTTGCAAATGGTAGTATTTGTTTCCTTCTTATGGCTGAATAGTATCCCATTGTGTATATGTACCACATTTTCTTTATCCATCCATCTACTGATGGACACTTAGGTTGCTTCCATATCTTGGCTATTGTAAATAGTGCTGCAGTAAACATAGGTGTGCATGTCTTTTTGATTCTGAGAACTTGTTTCCTTTGGGTAAATTCCTAGGAGTGGAATTCCTGCATCAAATGGTATTTGTATTTTTAGTTTTTTGAGGAACCTCCATATTGCTTTACAGTGGTTGAACTAGTTTACATTCCCACCAGCAGTGTAGGAGGGTTCCCCTTTCTCCGCATCCTTGCCAGCATTTGTTGTTCCTAGTCTTTTCTATGTTGGCCATCCTAATTAATGTGCGGTGATATCTCATTGTGGTTTTAATTTGAATTTCCCTGATAATTAGTCATGTGGAGCATCTTTTCATGTACCTGTCAGCCATTCTTCTTTGGAGAAGTGTCTGTTCATATCCTCCGCCCATTTTTTAATAGGGTTATTTGCTTTTTGGATGTTGAGGCATGTGAGTTCTTTATATATTTTGGATATTAACCCCTTGTCGGATATGTGATTTACAAATATATTCTCCCATACTGTAGGATGCCTTTTTGTTCTGCTGATGGCATCCTTTGCTGTACAGAGCTTTTTAGCTTGATGTAGTCCCATTTGTTCATTTTTTATTTTGTTTCCCTTGCCCAAGATGTGTTTAGGAAAATGTTGCTCCTGTTTATATTCAAGAGATTTTTGCCTATGTTTTCTTCTAAGAGTTTTATAGTTTCATGACTTACATTCAGGTCTTTGATCCATTTTGAGTTTACTTTTGTGTATGGGGTTAAACAATAATCCAGTTTCATTCTCTTGCATGTAACTGTGCAGTTTTGCCAACACCAGCTGTGGAAGAGGCTGTCATTTCCCCATTGTATATCCATAGCTCCTTTATCGTATATTAATTGACCATATATGCTTAGGTTTATATCTGGGCTCTCTAGTCTGTTCCATTGGTCTATGGGTCTGTTCTTGTGCCCGTACCAAATTGTCTTGATTACTGTGGCTTTATACTAGAGTTTGAAGTCAGGGAGCATAATCCCTTCCGCTTTACTCTTCCTTCTCAGGATTGCTTTGGCTATTTGGGTCTTTTGTGGTTCCATATGAATTTTAGAACGATTTGTTCCAGTTCGTTGAAGAATGCTGTTAGTATTTTGATAGGGATTGCATTGAATCTGTAGATTGCTTTAGGCAGGTCAGCCATTTTGACAATATTAATTCTTCCTATTGATGAGCATGGGATGTATTTCCATTTATTGGTATCTTCTTTAATTTCTCTCATGAATGTCTTGTCATTTTCAGAGTACAGGTCTTTTACTTCCTTCGCTAGGTTTATTCCTAGGTATTTCATTCTTTTTGATGCAATTGTGAATGGAATTGTTTTCCTGATTTCTCTTTCTGCCAGTTGATCATTAGTGTATAGGAATGCAACAGATTTCTGTGTATTAATTTTGTATCCCGCAACTTTGCTGAATTCATATATTCTAGTAGTTTTGGAGTGGAATCTTTAGGGTTTTTTATGTACAATATCATGTCATCTGCAAACAGTGACAGTTTAACTTCTTCTTTACCAATCTGGATGCCTTTTATTTCTTTCTTTGTCTGATTGCCATGGCGAGGACCCCAGAACTATGTTGAATAAAAGTGGGGAGAGTGGGCATCCTTGTCTTGTTTCCGATCTTAAAGGAAAGGCTTTCAGCTTCTTGCTGTTAAGTATGATGTTGTCTGTGGGTTTGTCATATATGGCCTTTATTATGTTGCAGTACTTGCCCTCTATACCCATTTTGTTGAGAATTTTTATCACGAATGGATGTTGAATTTTGTCGAATGCTTTTTCAGCATCTATGGGGATGATCATGTGATTTTTGTCCTTCTTTTTGTTGATGTGGTGGATGATGTTGATGGATTTTCTAGTACTGTACCATCCTTGCATCCTTGGAATAAATCCTGTTTGATGATGATGGGTGATCTTTTTGATGTATTTTTGAATTTTGTTTCCTAGTATTTTGTTGAGTATTTTTGCATCTATGTTCATCAGGGATATTGGTCTCTAATATTCTTTTTTTGTGGTGTCTTTGCCTGGTTTTGGTATTAGGGTGATGGTGGCATCACGGAATGAGTTTGGAAGTATTCCCTCCTTGTCTAATTTTTGGAAAACTTTAAGGAGAATGGGTATTATGTCTTCTCTAAATGTTTGATAAAATTCGGCAGTGAAGCCATCTGGTCTAGTGGTTTTGTTCTTAGGTAGTTTTTTGATTACCAATTCAATTTCTTTGCTAGTAATTGATCTCTAGATTTTCTGTTTTTTTCTGGATCAGCTTTGGAAGGTTGTATTTTTCTAGAAAGTTGTCCATTTCTTCTAGGTATCCGGTTTGTTAGCATAAAATTTTTCATAGTATTCTCTCATAATTCTTTGTATTTCTGTGGTGTCCACATTGATTTTTCCTTTCTCATTTCTGATTCTGTTTATGTGTATGAACTCTTTTTTTCTTGATAAGTCTAGCCAGGGGTTTGTCCATTTTGTTTATTTTCTCAAAGAACCAGCTCTTGTTTTCATTGTTTTTTTTCTGTTGTTTTATTCTTCTCAATTTTATTTCTTTCTTCTCTGATCTTTATTATGTCCTTCCTTCTGCTGACCTTAGACCTCATTTGCTCTTTTTTGAGTTTCAATAATTGTCACTTTAGACTATTCATTTGGGATTGCTCCTCCTTCTTTGAAAAGGCCTGGATTGCTATACACTTTCCTCTTAGAATTGCCTTCGCTATGTCCCACCGAAGTTGAGGCTTTGTGCTGTTATTGTCGTTTGTCTCCATATATTGCTTAATTTCTATTTTAATTTGGTCATTGATCCATTGATTATTTAGGTACATGTTGTTAAGCCTCCATGTATTTTTGAGCCTTTTTGTTTTCTTTGTACAATTTATTTCTAGTTTTATACCTTTGTGTTTTAAGAAGTTGGTTGGTAGAATTTCAATATTTTTGAATTTACTGAGGCTCTTTTTGTGGTCTATTCTGGAAAATGTTCCATGTGCAGTTGAGAAGCTTGTGTATCCTGCTGCTTTTGGGTGTAGAGTTCTGTAGATGTCTGTTAGGTCCATCTGTTCTAGTGTGTTGTTCAGTGCCTCTGTGTCCTTACCTATTTTCTGTCTGGTTGATCTGTCCTTTGGAGTGAGTGGTGTGTTGAAGTCTCCTAAAATGACTGCATTGCATTCTATTTCCTCCTTTAATTCTGTTAGTATTTGTTTCACATATGTCGGTGCTCCTGTGTTGGGTGCATCCATTTTTAATTTTTGCATATAGTGTATGGTTCAACTTCATTCTTTTGCATGTGGCTATCCAGTTTTTCCAACACCATATAATGAACATACTGTTCTTTTTCCCATTGAATGGGCTCTGCACACTCATGTCAAAAATCAGTTGACCGTATGTGAGAGTTTATTTCTGGGGTCCCTGTTCCATTTGTCTGCATGTCTGTCCATATGCCAGCATCATGCTATTTTGATTATCATTCCTTAGTAGTTAAGTTTTGAATTGGGAAGTATTAATCCTCCATGTTTTTCATTTTCAAGATTGTTTTGGCTATTTGGGGTCCCTTGAAGTTCCATATAAATTTGAGGATTGGGTTTTCCTATTCTGCAAAAAATGCCAGTGGTGTTTTGATAGGGATTGCATTGAGTCTATAGATCGCTTGGGGGTATTATTGTCATCTTAACAACATTAAGTCTTTCATTTATGTCTTCTTTAATTTTTTTCCTCACTGTTTTATAGTTTTCAATATGCAAATTTTTTCCTCTTCGATTTAGTTTATTCCTAAATATTTTATTCTTTTTGATGTTACTGTAAATAGCATTGTTTCCTTAATTTCCTTTTTGGATTGCTCATTGTTCGTGTATAGAAATGAAAGTGACTTTTAGGTGTTAATTTTGTATCCTGTAATTTTGCTGAACTTTAATGTATGGAGCAGTTTTTTTTGTAGAATACTATTAGGATTTTCAACATATTAAGATCATGTCATTTGTGGACAGATATTACTTCCTCCTTTCCATTTGGGCTCTTTTTATTTCTTTTTCTTGCTTAATTGCTTTGGTTAGAATTTCCAGTGCTATGTTGAATAGAAGCATTGAAAGTGGGCATCCTTGCCATGTTTCTGATCTTAGTGGAAAAGTTTTGTTTTTCACTATTGAGTATGATATTAGGTGTGGGTTTTTCATGTGTGGCCTTTATTATGTTGAGGAAGTTTTCTTCTATTATTGGTTAATTGGGTATTTTTATTATGAAAAGATGATGCTTTTTGTTAAATGCTTTTCTGCATCAATTAAGATGATAAGCATTTTCCCCCTTCATCTCTTAATTGTGTGTATTACACTGATTGATTTTCATATGTTGAAACATCCCTGCATTCTGGGAATAAATCCCAGTTGGTCATAATGTATAGTTCTTTTAATATGCTACTGAATTCATTTGCTGAATTCATTCTGTTGATGATTTTTGCCATCAATATTCATAAGGGATATTGGTCTGAGTTTCTTGTAGTGTCTTTGTCTGGAGTTAGGAAATTTTCCCTCTTCTTCAATTTTTTTGGAAAGAATTTAGAAGGATTGATGTTATTTCCCTACATTTTTAAGACTCGTTTATAAGGATACTGTTCCTTTATCTGTGATAGCTTGCAAATGTTTTCCCCCAGTTTGTTCTACTGACTTGTTTATGGTAAAACCATGAAGGAGTTGTTTTGTAAATTTCTTATATGGTCAAATTTATCATTTTTTTCTTTTATAATATCTAGGCTTTGGGCCATATTAGAAAGCCTTATCCTTATCTCAAGTTCAACTAAAATTCACTTTTTTTTCTTGTACCTGTATGGTTTCATTTTTATATTTACATGCCTGATCCTTTGAGAGTTTATTCTTGTATATTGTGTGGGGCATGGCTCTAATTTAATTTTTTCTAGTGGTAATCCATTGTCCCAGTACCATTTATTAAAAACTCCATTTCCCTCCTACTCCATGATTTAAAATTCCACCTTTTTTATATATTAGATTTTTATGGGCACTTGCATCTATTTCTAGACTTTCAGTTCCTTTCTACTGGTCTTTCTATTATTATGTACCATACTGTTTTAAATATAGAATTTCATTGTATATTTTAATATCTGATAGGACTGGTATCTCTTGTAGTATTTGCCTTCTTTTCTTGCTTGCTCTCTCTCTTTCTCCCCTTCCTTCCTCCCTCCCTCCCTTTCTCCCTTTCTCCCTTTCTTCCTTCTATCTATCTATCTATCTATCTATCTATCTATCTATCTATCTATATATCTATCATCTATCTATCTATCTAATCATCTATCTTTGGATTTTATTTTTTTTAGAGCAGTTTTAGGTTCACAGCAAAATTGAGAGGAAGGTGCAGAGATTTGTCATGTATTTCCTGGCCCCACCCACATGTACAGCCTCCCCCATTGCCAGCATCCCCCACCAGGATGGTTCATTTGTTACAGTTGATGAACCTTGTAATCAGCCGAAGTCCATAGTTTACATACATTAATGTTCACTCTCGGTGTTGTATATTCTGTGGGTCTTTGAACACGTGTATTATGACATGTATCCATTATTACTGTGTCATACAGAGTATTTTCACACAGCCCTGAAAATCCTCTGTGCTTTTTACATATAGCATTTATTATTTAGTATTTTCCTAATCCTTTTACATTTTTCTTTTCATATTAAGTTTAGTGTCATTTTTCCTAGTTTTATTTAAAAAATCTTGTTCTTTTTTACTGGGACTGAATTAAAATTTTAAACTAACTGGGAGAACTGGCATCTTTATATTTATCCACCTTTTTTAAGAACAAGGGATGTTCTTAGAAAGGATGTCTTTCCATCTGTTCCAATCTACTTTAATGTCTTTCAGAAGTGTTTTATCAATTTCCTTATATAGGCATGGCATATTTCTTGTTAAATCTATGCCTAAGTATTTTATCTTCTTTGTGGTTGCTGTAAATGACATTTTCTCTTCTGTTTACCTTTATTCTTAAAGGCTATTTTTTTTCTGGGCATAAATAAATGCAATATGTGAAGATATAATGGCTTCATACATTATGGTAGGTTGCTAGTTATTTTCTTTCAGCTCATTGATATTCTTCTGCTTCCTAACATCTCTTGAGTCAGGCTAGCTGTTACTCCTTTGATGATCATGACTTTTTTATGCTGGCTTCTTTTAAGATTTTTTTCCCTTTGTCTGTAGTTTCAATATGCTGTGTCTAGGTGTGGATTTTAAAAAATTGTCCTGTTTGGGATTTGTTAAGCTTTGTGAAGTTATGGAATGGTGAATTTCAAAAGTTCTGGAAAATTCTTAGCCATTATACCCTCATACATTGTCTCTGTTTATTCTGTCTATCCTCTGGAAGAGAGAGGATTAATGGAATTCTGATTAAATGGATACTAGACTTTCTCACTGTATTTTCTGGGCCTTGTTTCCTTTCATCTATATATGTCCATACATATATGTGTGTTTTTTCTCCAGGCTTTATTCTGGATAGTTTTTTTGACTTATCTTTTGGTTCATCAGTCAATTATCTCTTCAACTGTTAAATGTGTCCATTTGACTTTTAATTTTATTTATTGCTTTTCAGTTGTATAACTGCCATTTGATTCTTTTTGACTTCTGTGATGCCATTTTTTAAAGTATGCAGTTCCCTGATGATATTTTCAAGGTTTTCTTTTATTTCATTGATCATAATAAAAATTGTAATTTTATAGTCTCAGTCTGAAAACCCTAACATCTAAAGTTCTTGTGTTGAAATCTTTTTGTTGTGTTTTTCCTTTTTGTTCCTGCTAGTTCTTGCTTACAGAGCCTTTTTCTTTTTTTTTTTTTCCTTGAACGCTTAGTTCTCTTTGACTGTATTCTGGTTATTGTATTTGAAAACCTATTTGTAGGAAAATTTTGAGACATAGAACAATTAAATATTTTTCCTGAGAGAATTTTTGTTTGCTCATACCAGTAGTCTGGGGACCCTACCAGTTTAGAACCACATTATAGCAAGTTCAAGGCCTAAGGTTCCCAGAATCCCAAAATGAAGCAAAGTCTTGAGATCCTTTCCCAGCTTAATGTGGAGTGTTTATTGACTTTCTGCACTGGTTGGATCTTGTGATTCCATTTTCGTAACTATAAATCTTTTTTTTTTTTTGTATTTTTACCTTATGAATTGTTAAATGCCATCCAGATAAAAGGCATATTGAATGCTGAGGTACTTCTCTGGGTACTACCCCCCTAGATTTTGGTTTAGTAATTCTTCATTCTCCTTTAGCTGGTCTCTGCTTTTAAGAAGATTTTCAAAAACCATGTTTAACTCAGCTTTAGTAGTTGTTCTTGGAGGATTATTTTGAATTACCTAACTCACTAATACTTCATGGGTCAATTTTGGGGACAGTCTTTTTTCATGAGCATCCAATTTTATTGCCTTACGGTTTTGGAATGTACTTGATATGATATAAATTCTGTTTTTTCTTTCAGTCTTTGTGATATGGTATATGTTCATTTGGTTAACTATTTTGTGTTGGTAGAAAATAGTATGTATTGTGTATTTGTTAGATGCAGGGTTCTTTATCTCTCCATCAGTGCAAGCTTGTTATTTACAGTGTCTAAATCTACTGTCACTACAAATTTATCTTCTTGATCTGTTAATTTCTGGAAGTGGTGATTTAAATGTCATTATGATATTTGCTTTATACATTGTATACATTTTTATATGTATTGTTAGATATAAACAAGTTAAGGATTGTTATATGTTCCTGGTAAAATTTTCCTTTTATTATTATTTGATGCTCCTTTATGGCTTTTTCTTTAAAACCTGTTTTGTCTACTATTATTCTAGGTTTCTTTTGGAGTTTCCTTCTTTCCTGTTTCTCATTTTTTCTCTCTTGTGTTCTTTTGTTTTATGTGTATCTCTAAGAAACAACATATAGCTGGATTTTTATTGTGGTAAAATTGTGGTATTTTATTATGGTATTGTGGTAAAATGTACATAGCATAAAATTTACCATTTTAATTATTTTAAGTGTACAGTGCAGTGACATTAAATACATCATATTGTTGTTGGACCTTCACCATCATCCACTTTCAGAATTTTTTCATCTTCCCAGACTGAAACTCTCTACCTGTTAAACAATAACTCACCATTGCTTCCTTCCCCTAGCCATTGGCACCCTCCATTCTACTTCCTGTCTCAGAATTTGAGGATTCTAGGTACCTCATGTAAGTGAAATCATACAATATTTGTTCTTTTATATTTAGCTTTATTAACAGCATCATGTCTTCAAGGTTCATCTGTATTGTAATATGTGTCAGAATTTGGGGTTAGAATTTTTTTTCTGGCACACTAATGAAACAGGAAAACTTAACAATCTCTTAAGAAAGCCATTTCTTTCTGGCTCCAGCAAGGGAGAGATGCTGCAATGGAGAGGTCCCATTTTTGTGGGAGGGAGGAGCAGGATAACTGGTCCCTCGTTCTGCAGATATCCTCCAAGTCAGCCATCATGGTTGGGTCCTTAGTCCATGTCATGTCTGAACTGGAAACCACACAGAGGCTCCCACACATCTACTACCTCATTCTCGTGCTGGAGTGCCAGGCCATATACTGCTCTACACTGGTTTGCTTTTTATATTACTTACTTAATCAGTCAGTTAGTGAATTAACTTTTATCCTTCATTTTATATCCTCCAGAAATTTTTTAAGTTATTCAAATTTTCCAATGTTACCCTCTCTGTTTTAATGTTTCATCCAATTTATTCTCCTGTGTGCTTTTCTTCTGTTATATTCTTAAGAAATAACATTTCTAGATAGAATATATCTTTCTTTTGACATCTTCATACACTCTCATTCATTATCATGAATTAGAAAATCCTTTAGGATATTTGGATTACTTTTATTTATCTTTTAAAAAATAGCTTGAATTTAGATATTATTTGCTGTGACTATATTTTTATGTATTTTTGCATTACTCTTAAACAATATATCCTAAATAAGAATGTTTATTGGTAGAATGAGTATTATACAAACACTGCTGACAGAAAATATCAATATTTCTTGTTGTTCTTCTTCATGAGTTTTTTAAACACTGTGGTAAAATGTGCATGACATAAAAATGATTATAACCGTCTTTTGAGTGTACAGTTCTGTGGCATTAAGAACATTCACATTGTTCTGCAATTATCACCACTATGCTTCTCCAGAAATTTTTTCTTTCCAAATTGATGCTGTGTACCCATTAAACACTAACTCCCCACTTCATGGGCTTCTGTGTATGCACTTTGAATGCTTTCCTGAATGAAACTACAATTTTATATCCTGCCAAACATAGCCTTATAATAGTGGCCATTTTAAAAATTCAAACCAAAGCTAGACAACCATAGACATATGCAACATACAAATATATACACACGGAAAGAATTGAAACAAAATAATACTTATTGACACTGCATGTAATAAAATCTTATTTTTTCAATCTTAATCTGTTTTGTTTAGATAAAAAATGCTGAGACCATTTACATTCATTTTATGGTCTATTCATAGGGTCATTTCTTACAGTTAAAAAAACAGTGTGTTCTCACACCAGTTAGGATGGCCAACATAGAAAAGACTAGGAACAACAAATGCTGGCGAGGATGCAGTGAAAGGGGAACTCTCCTACACAGCAGGTGGGAATGTAAACTAGTTCAACCATTGTGAAAAGCAGTAATGGAGGTTCCTCAAAAAACCAAAAAATAGAAATACCATTTGACCCAGGAATTCTACTCCTAGGAATTTACGCTAAGAATGCAGCACCCAGTTTGAAAAAGACAGATGCACCCCTATGTTTATCGCAGCACTATTTACAATAGCCAAGAAATGGAAGCAACCTAAGTGTCCATCAGTAGATGAATGGATAAAGAAGATGTGGTACATATACACAATGGGATATTATTCAGCCATAAGAAGAAAACAAATCCTACCATTTGCAACAACATGGATGGAGCTAGAGGGTATTATGCTCAGTGAAATAAGCCAGGCGGAGAAAGACAAGTACCAAATGATTTCACTCATCTGTGGAATGTAAGAACAAAGAAAAAACTGAAGGAACAAAGCAGCAGCAGACTCACAGAACCCAAGAATGGACTAATAGTTACCAAAGGGAAAGGGATTGGGGAGGGTGGGTGGGAAGGGACGGAGAAGGCGAATAAAGGGCATTACAATTAGCACACAAAACCTAGGGGTGTGGGGCACGGGGAAGGAAGTATAGCACAGAGAAGACAGGTAGTGACTCTATAGCATTTTACTACGCTGATTGACAGTGACTGTAATGGAGACTTGATAATGGGGGGAATCTAGTGACCACAATGTTGCTCATGTGTTTGTATATTAATGATACCAACCCCCCCAAAAATACCAGCGTGTTATATGTTGAAGTTGAAATGGGAAACCATTTCATTGTAAAAAAGATGAATTGTAAATGGTGGTGCTAGCAGTGTGCTCTAAAAAGAGGAAGCCCTGAATTGCTCTGGTTGTTGATTTCCATGGGTATATGCTCTCACTGTAGCCAATTTCAAGTTACCAGTGATTTAACTCACAAAATTCTGATATTTAACCATCTGCTGTTGTGAGTTTGTACAAACTGGCTCATGCTCACCAGTGGTTAAAAGCTTTAGTTCTAATGTCAGAAGGTTTTCTTTGAAATCTGAGGAATTTCTGTAGGATATATAATAATATCTGTACTATAAAAAAATACAGGTTAAAAGCCTACAGAGAGAGTGGACATGAAGTAGATTAGCCTAAGTCAAACTCAGTTGTCAAGTTTTCCTGAATTCTTCAAAATTCAACATTCACTGTGCTCACAAGCAAGTGTCTGTTAATATTGCAGCTTCCTAAGAGAATCCTTTCATGTTATATCTTGGAAATCAAAGCATACTAATTTGTTAGCAATAACAAAGTAAACTTTGAGCAAAAATAATTCTTAGACACTTTTGATTTCAATAAGAAAAACACCATCAAGTCAAACATTTGTCATGGGATCTTTTCTGTCAAAATTAATTTCACCTGTTTAAAATTTTAAAAAATTTGGCCATCAATTTAATTTAAATTACTCATGGGCTCACATTATAGTTGACCCTTGGACAACATGGGGCTTTGAGTCTACTCCGTATGTAGTTGAAAATCTATGTATAGTTTTTGACTCCCCGTAAACTTAGCTGTTAATAGCTTTCTGTTGAAGCCTACTGTGAAAGCCTTACTGATAATATAAACAGTTGATTAACACATACTTTGTATATTACTCTGTGGTATATTCTTATAATAAAGTAAGCTAGAGAAAAGAAAATGTTTTTTCAAAGTGTCACAAATCTCCATTAAATTTTCCCGTATGTTTATTGAAAAAACATCTGTGCATAAGTGTGAGACAGGGACCATGGGGGTAATCAGAGTAAGGTGAGGGCCTCCGGAAAAACACCCCTACCAAAACTCCATATTAAAAAATTAAGCAAACTCAGAGCACCATGAATTCTCTAAAGTAAAATATCAAACTAGGAATATAAGCATTCTTCAGTGAACATTAATTAAAACTAAAAAGCCAGGAGTAACTTGGCATGGAATGCTTGAATGTCCCCGAGATAATACCTCAGCATACCCCGTGTCTTCATCTGTCAATTAAATGAGGCTACTGTAAAATTTACTTCAGCCTGCTAAAAGGCCCAGCTTATCTTCTTTAACTTTGCCCAAATGCTGCTTTTCCTTCTCCAGCTGCTAATCAAGTAATATACAACCTGGGCAATTAATATGGCAAGTAAGCCCAGCACAAACACATAGTAGAAACAGGAAAGATTCCATCTTATTTATTTATTTATTTTCGTATCATTAATCTACAATTACATGTGTAACATTATGGTTACTAAGCTCCCCATTTCATCTAGTCCCCCCGACCAACCCCATTACAGTCACTGTCCATCAGCGTAGTGAGATGCTATAGAATCACTACTTGTCTTCTCTGAGTTGTACAGCCCTTCCTGTGCCCCCCCAACATTACGTCTGCTAATCGTAATGCCCCTTTTTCCCCTTTATCCCTCGCTTCCCACCCATCTTCCCCAGTCCCTTTCCCTTTGGTAACTGTTAGTCTGTTCTTGGGTTCTGTGAGTCTGCTGCTGTTTTGTTCCTTCAGTTTTTTTCTTTGTTCTTATACTCCACATATGAGTGAAATCATTTGATACTTGTCTTTTTTGGCTTGGCTTATTTCACTGAGCATAATACCCTCTAGCTCCACCCATGTTGTTGCAAATGGTAGGATTTGTTTTCTTCTCATACCTGAATAATATTCCATTGTGTATATGTACCACATCTTCTTTATCCATTCATCTACTGACGGACACTTAGGTTGCTTCCATTTCTTGGCTATTGTAAATAGTGCTGCGATAAACGTAGGGGTGCATATGTCTTTTTCAAACTGGGCTGCTGCATTCTTAGGGTAAATTCCTAGGAGGGAATTCTTGGGTCAAATAGTATTTCTATTCTGAGTTTTTTGAGGAACCTCCATATTGCTTTCCACAATGGTTGAACCAATTTGCATTCCCACCAGCAGTGTAGGAGGGTTCCCTTTTCTCCACAATCTCGCCAACATTTGTTGTTGTTTGTGTTTTGGATGTTGGCCATCCTCACTGGTGTGAGGTGATATCTCATTGTGGTTTTAATCTGCATTTCTCTGATGATTAGTGATGTGGAGCATCTTTTCATGTGCCTGTTGGCCATCTGAATTTCTTCTTTGAGAAGTGTCTATTCATGTCCTCTGCCCATTTCTTAATTGGATTATTTGCTTTATGTTTGTTGAGGTGCATGAGTTCTTTATATATTTTGGATGTCAACCCTTATCAGATATGTCATTTATGAATATATTCTCCCATACTGTAGGATGTCTTTTTGTTCTACTGATGGTGTCCTTTGCTGTACAGAAGCTTTTCAGCTTGATATAGTCCCACTTGTTCATTTTTGCTTTTGTTTCCCTTGCCTGGGAGATATGTTCATGAAGAAGTTGCTCATGTTTATGTCCAATAGATTTTTGCCTATGTTTTTTTCTAAGAGTTTTATGGTTTCATGACTTACATTCAGGTCTTTGATCCATTTTGAGTTTACTTTTGTGTATGGGGTTAGACAGTAATCCAGTTTCATTCTCTTACATGTAGCTGTCCAGTTTTGCCAACACCAGCTGTTGCAGAGGCTTTCATTTCCCCATTGTATATCCATGCCTCCTTTATCACATATTAATTGACCATATATGTTTGAGTTAATGTCTGGACTTTCTATTCTGTTCCACTGGTCTGTGGGTCTGTTTTTGTGCCAATACCAAATTGTCTTGATTACTGTAGCTTTGTAGTAGAGTTTGAAGTCTGGGAGCACATGTCCCCCTGTTTTATTCTTCATTCTCAGGATTGCTTTGGCTATTCGGGGTCTTTTGTGCTTAGAACTATTTGTTCCAGTTCATTGAAGAATGCTGTTGGTATTTTGATAGGGATTGCATTGAATCTGTAGATTGCTTTAGGTAGTATAGCCATTTTGACAATATTTATTCTTCCTAGCCAAGAGCATGGGATGAATTTCCATTTGTTAGTGTCCCCTTTAATTTCTCGTAGGAGTGTCTTGTAATTTTCAGGGTGTAGGTCTTTCACTTCCTTGGTTAGGTTTATTCGTAGGTGTTTTATTCTTTTTGATGCAGTTGTGAATGGAATTGTTTTCCTGATTTCTCTTTCTTTTAGCTCATCATTAGTGTATAGGAATGCAACAGATTTCTGTGTATTAATTTTGTATCCTGCAACTTTGCTGAATTCAGATATTAGTTCTAATTTTGGAGTGCAGTCTTTAGGGTTTTTTATGTACAATATCATGTTATCTGCAAACAGTGACAATTTGACTTCTTCTTTACCAATCTGGACGCCTTGTATTTCTTTGTTTTGTCTGATTGCCGTGGCTAGGATCTCCAGTACTATGTTGAATAACAGTGGGGAGAGTGGGCATCCCTGTCTTGTTCCCAATCTTAGATGAAAAGCTTTCAGCTTCTCGCTGTTAAGTATGATGTTGTCTGTGGGTCTGTTATATATGGCCTTTAATATGTTGAGGTACTTGCCCTCTATACCCATTTCGTTGAGAGTTTTTATCATGAATGGATGTTGAATTTTGTCAAATGCTTTTTCAGCATCTATGGAGATGATCATGTTGTTTTTGTTGTTCTTTTTGTTGATATGGTGGATGATGTTGATGGATTTTCGAATGTTGTACCATCCTTGCATCCCTGAGATGAATCCCACTTGATCATGGTGTATGATCCTCTTGATGTATTTTTGAATTCGGTTTGCTAATATTTTGTTGAGAATTTTTGCATCTACGTTCATCAGGTATATTGGTCTGTAATTTTGTTTTTTGGTGGGGTCTTTGCCCGGTTTTGGTATTAGAGTGATGCTGGCTTCATAGAATGAGTTTGGAAGTATTCCCTCCTCTTCTATTTTTTGGAAAATTTAAGGAGAATGGGTATTGTTTCTTCTCAATATGTCTGATAAAATTCAGAGGTGAATCCATTTGGCCTGGGGGTTTTGTTCTTGGGTAGTTTTCTGATTACTGATTCAATTTTGTGGCTGGTAATTGTTCTGTTTCGGTTTTCTGTTTCTTGCTTGGTCAGTCTTGGAAGGTT
Source organism: Smutsia gigantea (assembly GCA_032199065.1). NCBI lineage: Eukaryota > Metazoa > Chordata > Mammalia > Pholidota > Manidae > Smutsia > Smutsia gigantea. The sequence goes on along the minus strand of JAVSCE010008224.1, from coordinate 223,322 downwards.
GTATTTTTCTAAGAAGTTGTCCATTTCTTCTAGGTTTTCCAGCTTGTTAGCATATAGATTTTCATAGTATTTCTAATAATTCTTTGTATTTCTGTGGGGTCTGTAGTGATTTTTCCTTTCTCATTTCTGATTCTGTTTATGTGTGTGGATTCTCTTTTTCTCTTAGTAAGTCTGGCAAGGGATTTATCTATTTTGTTTATTTTTTTGAAGAACCAGCTCTTGGTTTCATTGATTTTTTTCTATTGTTTTATTCTTCTCAATTTTATATATTTCTTCTCTAATCTTTATTATATCCCTCCTTCTGGTGACTTTGGGCCTCATTTGTTCTTCTTTTTCCTATTTCAATAATTGTGACTTTAGACTATTCATTTGGGATTGTTTTCCTTCTTTAAATAGGCTTGCATTGCAATATACTTTCCTCTTAGAACTGCCTTTGCTGCGTCCCACAGAAGTTGTGGCTTTGTGTTGTTGTTGTCATTTGTCTCCATATATTCTTTGATTTCTGTTTTGATTTGGTCGTTGATCCATTGATTATTTAGGAGCATGTTGTTAAGCCTCCATGTGTTTGTGAGCCTTTTTGTTTTCTTTGTATAATTTATTTCTAGTTTTATACCTTTGTGATCTGAGAAGTTGTTTGGTAGAATTTCAATATTTTTGAATTTACTGAGGTTGTTTTTGTGGCCTAGTATGTGGTCTGTTCTGGAAAATGTTCCATGTGCACTTGAGAAGAATGTGTATCCTGTTGCTTTTGGGTGTAGAGTTCTGTAGATGTCTGTTAGGTCCATCTGTTCTAGTGTGTTGTTCAGTGCTTCTGTGTCTTTACTTATTTTGTGTCTGGTTGATCTGTCCTTTGGAGTGAGTGGTGTGTTGAAGTCTCCTAAAATGACTGCATTGCATTCTATTTCCTCCTTTAATTCTGTTAGTATTTGTTTCAGATATGTCAGTCCTCCTGTGTTGGGTGCATATATATTTATAATGGTTATATCTTCTTGTTGGACTGACCCCTTTATCATTATGTAATGTACTTCTTTATCTCTTGCTACTTTCTTTGTTTTGAAGTCTATTTTTTCTGATACAAGTACTGCAACACCTGCTTTTTTTTCCTTGCTGTTTGCATGAAATATCTTTTTCCATCCCTTCACTTTTATTCTGTGTATGTCTTTGGGTTTAAAGTGAGTCTCTTGTAAGCAGCATATAGATGGGTCTTGCTTTTTTATCCATTCTGTTACTCTGTGTCTTTTGATTGGTGCATTCAGTCCATTTATTTTTAGGGTGATTATCGATAGATATGTACTTATTGCCATTGCCGGCTTTAGATTCGTGGTTACCAAAGGTTCAAGGGTAGCTTCTTTCCTATCTAACAGTCTAACTTAATTCTCTTGTGAAGCTATTATAAACACAGTCTGATGATTCTTTATTTCTCTCCCTTCTTATTCTTCCTCCTCCATTCTTTATATGCTAGGTGTTTTATTCTGTACTCTTTTACATGTCCTTTGACTGTTTTTGTGGATAGTTGATTTTACTTTTTGCCTTTAGTTAATTTTTGGATGTTCTGCTTTCTTTGCTATGATTTTATTTTCTCTGGTGACATCTTTTTAGCCTTAGGTGTACTTCCATCTAGAGCAGTCCCTTTAAGATATCCTGTAGAGGTGGTTTGTGGGAGGCAAATTCACTCAACTTTCACTTGTCTGGGAACTGTTTAATCCCTTCCTCAAATTTAAATGATATTCATGCTGGATACAGTATTTTTGGTTCAAGGCTTTTCTGTTCCATTACACTAAATATATTATGCCATTCTCTTCTGGCCTGTAGGTTTTTGTTGAGATGTATGATGATAGTCTGACAGGTTTTCCTTTTTAGGTGATCTTTTTTCTCTCTCTCGCTGCCTTTAATACTCTGTCCTTGACTTTGATCTTTGCCATTTTAATTATTATATATCTTGGTGTTGTCCTCCTTGGGTCCCTTGTGTTGGGACATCTGTGGGCTTCCATGGTCTGAGAAAGTATTTCCTTCCCCAGCTTGGGGAAGTTTTCAGCAATTATTTCTTCAAAGACACTTTCTATCCCTCCCTTTTTCTGTCTCTTCTTCTACTGGTACTCCTATAATGCGAATATTGTTCTGTTTGGATTGATCATACCGTTCTCTTAATATTCTTTCATTCCTAGAGATCCTTTTATCTCTCTCTGCCTCAGCTTCTCTGTACTTCTGTTCTCTGATTACTATTCCATTAACAGTCTCTTGCACCTCGTCCAGTGTGCTCTTCAGCCTGTCACTCACTTGTCTCATTTCTGCATTGTCTCTCCTCACTTCCTCCCTTAGCTCTTGCATATTTCTCTGTAGATCCATCCGTATCATTATGACTTTTATTATGAATTCTTTTTCCAGAAGATTGTTTAAGTCTATCCCCTCTGGCCCTCTCTCTGGGATTGTCTGGGTGATCCTTGTCTGAACCATGTTCCTCTGTCTTTTCATGGCGATAGAGGTGGTCGCTGGCAGGTGCCACGTGTGTCAACTGGGAGAACAAGTCCCTTCCTGTTCGCTGTTCTCCTAGCCCTTCTCCAGAGCCTGAGCTGGGTACCCGCACACTGGGAGGCAGTCTCTGGGATAATCCCCTGAGCTGCCTGTGTGCAGGGCCGCCCTCAGCCTAGCCTAAGGCACTGCGGGGTTTTGCAGTTTTGCAGGGTGCGTTTTGCTCCCCTTGGTGCCTTCCAGACCTTGCTCCGTATTCTGTGGCCCTTCCTGTTTAGCTGCTCGCTCGCCGGGAGGAGATTCTGTGTGGTTGCTGTGGGCGGGGCCTCTCTCCAGCTGTTCCGCAGCTGTGGCGGATCCGCCCAACCCTTTGCGGCGCTGGCCAAGGGCGAACGACTGACAGGCTGCTTATCCCCATGAGAGAATCCGGCAGTCTGTTAGGGGGTCCGAAATTCCTCCAGATTCCCAGCCTGCTTGGCTGAGTGCTCTGGGATGATTTTGTTCCGCTTTTGGGCCCTTGTCTCTTTTAGACTTTTAAAAAAGCGCCCACTTTTCTTTTGTCCCAGGGGGACTGGCTGAGGGGACCCCCTTGCAGTCTCCATCTCAGATCCTGCCCTTCCATTTCTCTAATCACCATGCCATGTGTGTCTGTACTCCCAGTGTAGATCACCAGGGCTGGTTATTTAGCGGGCCTGTGCTTCCACTCCCTCCCCACTCTGATTCTTTTCTTCCCGCCGGTGCACTGGGGTGGGGGAGTGCTCGGGTCCCGCTGGGTCGCGGCTTTGTATCTTACCCACTTTGTGGGGCACTGAGTTCTCGCAGATGTAGCTGTAGCCTGGCTGTTGTACTGTATCTTTTGGTCTCTCTTTTAGGAATAGTTGTATTTGTTGTATTTTCAGAAATTAAAATGGTGTTGGGAGGACATTTCCACTGCCCTGCTCACGCCGTCATCTTCCCCGAACCTGAAAGATTTCATCTTGAAGATAAGATTGCATTTTAAAACCCAGGAAGAAAAAATAGGTTTCTTAACATAACAGACAATAACTCAGCTCACCCTGGGAGTAGGACAGGCAGTCTTGTGTGATATGTTCCCATACCAAGAAGCTGCTATTCTAGGAAAGAATGAAAGCAGTAAATTTCTTGTGTTAACTCTGTAAAATAATCTGGAAAACTGATAAGAAACTTAGTGTCTCTTCAAAGACTAACATTTAGAGACCATTTGGTGGGTCTGCATCCCTAACCCTTTGTCTCTCAACCGTCTACAAATCCCCTAGACAAGGCACCACCACGGACTCTCTTGTCCCCTCCTGGCATGAGCCAGGAGCTCTGTCCTCTCACTTTATCTCTAAATAAAAGCCTCTGTGTTGCTCTCCTACTTTGACTGTTTGCAAAGTTCATTCTTTGGCTCTGTGAACAAGAACCCTGGCATCAAGTGGACCCATGCAGTTCAAACCTGTGTTGTTCAAGGGCCAACTGTGTTTCTCTTGGGCAGCACTCTTCTAGAGGATATTGTTTTAGACAAAAGTAAAGTGATCCCAGATAAAATTCTGAGATGCAAAAAGAAATGAAGAGCAAAGGAAATAGTAAATATGTGGCTAAACCTGGACAAAGATGACTTTATAAACAATACTAATCAGGGTTTTGAGATGAAAAAAAAACAAGATTGCATAAGAACATATGGCAACAATAGCCTGTAAGTCTGGCATAGGGGTAATGAGGTTTAAAGTGATCTGAAGTCCCGTGTTGTTCTAGAAGAGAGTACAGAGGTATACCAAGTTAGCACTGGATAAGTTAATTGTGCATGGTAAAGTATGTAGTATTACCTCTAAAAGAATATAGAGTATATAATTGCCTAATTAGTAGAGGAGAAGAATGGAATGAGAAGATAGGAAAAGTTCTTAAAAATAAAAAATAAGACAGAAGAGAAAAAGGGGAGGACAGATAGTATGAACAAAGATTTGGAAATAAGTCTATCTATATGTAAAATTACAATAAGTGTAAATAGGCCAAATGTTCCAATTGAAAGGCAAAGATTATTTGAATGGATTTTAAAGATTATTTTAAAAATTAGCCATTTATAACAGGCACATCTAGAGTCTAAATATGTAGAAGATTGAAAACAAAAGGATGATAAAAAAATATAAAATGCAAATACCAAAGGAAAGATTAATAACAGATAAAATAGACTTTAAAATGAAAAAAAAATTAGTAGAAATAGGACAGATCATTACATTAGTTATATGGTATCTATCCTGTCACACATTTCCCCACCACAGTCAACAGTATGTTTTCAAGGTTTATTTAATTGACATTTGTTTTATATGGATACCTGTATTCCCTGCTGGATGCATGGCAGCTCCTCCCTCTACGCCCTGGAATTTATGGATATTGGGATGCCTACATTGACATGTAGGTTTCAGTGGATATGAAATACAGTTTATTACTCACATTGTTAACATTAAAAGTACTCCCCAAAGGGAAAAAGTTCTTTGACATTGGTCTTGGCAGCAGTTTCCTGGATATGATACCAAAAGCACAAGGAACAAAAACAATAATGGGACTCTATCAAAGTAAAAAGCACCTGCTCATCGAAAGAAACAATCAACAAAATGAAGAGGCAACATGCAGAGTGGGAGAAAATGTTTGCCAATTATATATCGGATAAGCAGTGAATATGCAAAATATATAAAGAACTCATACAACTTAATAGCAAAAACCCCAAGCAATACAATTAAAAAATGGACAGAGGAACTGAATAGACATTTTTCTGAAGAAGACATACAAATGGTCAATAGAAACGTGAAAAGGTATTCAACATCATTAATCATCAGGGAAATGCAAATCAAAATCACAATGAGCCATCTTCTCACACTTGTTAGAATGGTTATCATCAAAAAGACAAGAGATAACAAGTGTTGGCAAGGATGTAGAGAAAAGGGAATCTTTATATTTTGCTGAGAATGTTAATTGGGTGAGCCACTATTGAAAACAGTATGGAGTTTCCCCAAACAAGTAAAAATAGAACTGCCATCTAATCCAGCAATTCCCTTCTGGGTATATGTATCCAAAAGAAATGAAAACAAGATCTCAAAGAGGTATCTGCACCCCTGTGTTCACTGCAGTATTGTCCACAGTAAGCCAAGACATGGAAACAACCTAAGTGACTGTCAACATATGGATGGATAAAGAAGATACGGTACATACATACAATGGACTGTTATTCAGCCTGAGAAAGAAGGAAATTCTACCACTTGTGGCAACTTGGATGAACCGTGAAGGCATTATGCTAGGTAAATTAAGTCAGACAGAAAAAGACAAATACTGTGTGATCTCATATGTGGAATCTGAAAAAGCCTAACTCAGAGGAAGAGTGTAGTGGTGGTTACTAGGAGCTGGGGGATGGAGGAAATGGAGAGATATTGGTTAAAGGGTACAAACTTCCAGTTATAAGATTGAATGACAAGTTCTTGGAATCTAGTGTACAGCATGGTGATTATACTGTAATACTATATTAAAAACTTGAAAGTTGCTGAGAGAGGAGATCTTACATGTTCTCATCCACTAAGAAGAAATGATAATTAGGTGGCATGTTGAAGGTATTAGCTAATATTATTGTAATCATTTTGTATATGTTAACTATCAAATCAATACATTGTATACCTTAAACTTACATAGTGTTATGTGTCAATTGTATCTCAATAAAGCTGGAAAATAATAAATAAAACATTGAAATGATTTTTTAAAATGTTCCAGGAAGGAGAAGAGCTTGGGTTTGGTCTGGAGTGAAAAAGACTGAAGGTGGAGGGTACTGGCTCTGGTTTTCATTGTGATTAGAAAGTGAGGCTGAAGGAGGGTCCCATGAAGGGGCATTCCGGTTTGAACTTCCCTGTCAGCACCAGGGGAGGGCGTGCTGGGCTTTATTGGCCTAGATGTAGGGCAAAAGGGAAAGGGAGAGTGGTGGAGTTTGAAAGCTGCCAGTAGTCAAATATCAAAAAATAGTTAGACTCTTCATTACTATACCCATAGATCTAATTTATTTATTTTAACTTGCATATAGCATTCTATCATGTGAAAAAACAACAACTATTTCTCAATTTTTCTACTGAGGGACAATTAGGTGTTTTATACTTTTTTACTATTAGAAACAATTCTGCAGTGAATATCTCCATACAAAATCTTTGCAAGAGTTTTTCTCAGGGAGGTGCTGAATGAGGAATCACTGGGTGAGAAGTTGTCTTGATCTTCAGGTGTACTAGACATTGTCAGATTGTTCTCCAGTGTAATTGTATCAACATGTACTTGCATGTATTGAAATGGTGGAGTTTGCACTTTGTTCCAAGGGTGGTGGGAGACCATTGGAGGGCTTAAGTGGGATAATGATCTTATCTGAGTAATAAAAAAGGTAACCGGCTGCTTGGTGGGGATCTGGGGGTGGTTAGTAGGAGTGGAAGCAGGGGGGACAGTTACAAGGTTATTGTAACAAACTGGGTGAGAGACAGTAGTGCCTTGGATGAGGGTGGGAGTAATGGTGATGGTGATAAATGGTGGAATTCAGTATATATTCTGAAGATAAGAGTTCACCCAAGTTGCTGATGGATTGGATATGGGTTGAAACAGAATGACTCCTAGTTTTTAATCTCACTGATAAGATTGGGAAAACTGGAAAAGGGGATTGGGGAGAGTTGTTTTGGCTATATTTAGTGTGAAATACCTACCAAGTAGAAATGTGGAATGGCAGCTTGTTTGCATTCTGGGAGCTCAGGGGAGAGGTAGAGGCTGCAGAGTTACATTTTAGGGTTCTATTTAAAGCCACAGGCATGGATGAGATGACCCAGGTGTATAGACAGGGAGGTGAAGAGGTTTTCAGACTGAGCTCTGTGGAACTCCGACAGTTGAAGGGTGGGAAGCGAAAGAGGTTCTAGCAAAGGAAACAGAGGTAAAGGCCAGTGAAAATGGAAATGAAACCAGGAGAGCATGGTGAGCCAGGAGCCACATGAAGATTGTACTTTAAGAAGAAGGGATGATGCCTATGTCAAATGCTGATAGATTAATTTGAGCTCTGAGAATAGATCAAAATCATCTGAACACTCTGGTTACTTTTTATCTTTGATTTTCCTGTATTTTGATACCTTAATTGTAGTCCTCAGCATTTTCTTAATATTCTTGGGGAAGGATCAAAACTCACCCTGCAACCCCCATCCCTTTCTAAGTATATCATTAGACCTAGAATGAAAAAGATTAAAGAATTAAAAAGTGCTGGAGGCCTTGTATCTGTTGGTAGCCATTTAACCTACCCCATAGTGGCATCCTGGTGTCAAGCAGCTGTGTATACTTTTAAAAAATCCATCCAAATGCTCTAGAGGGCTTTTTATATTGTGAGTTAGAACTGCCTGGAAGATCTGATTGGCCCAATTCTGCAAAGAAGTTTCCAATAGGTTTTAAAGCCTTCTGTCTCATTTCTTTGTGCATTTGTTATTAGCTCAATAAATAATAAATAGAGGAATTACCCAGTCACTAATTTGCTTTTTTATCAAGCAGAGTTCATGTTTTAATAAATTGCCATTTTTTGTATCATTGAATATGTGCTATAATAGTCCTGTAATTTAAACATAAACTATTTTTATTATAGTATTTGTTTCTTTACTCACCCATACATATTTTCTTCAGCTATAGCTGTTGCCAGGATGTTTGTTTGTTTATTGCTTCTCTTTCACCATTCTTGTGATGTCTTCTAGTAAAATGTTTGCTTTCTTCCTGAACTATTGCATTTTAAAAATTAGTATTTATTTTTCTCTTATCTTAAGAATGATATGTGATACCTTTTTAAAGATTCGTAAATTTGCCTTTTTAATTTAAGGTGTCATGCTGTTTTTGCTACTGTCATGTTTTAGATTAGTGTTGCCTTTTAAACAGCTACCTATATTTTCAGGAAGTGTTGGGTAAATCGTATGAACTTTCTGATATTTGACCATTTTTGACTACAGAAGTGATAATTTCAAATGGTTCAACCTAATACTTTTGTTTGCTTTGATAATATTTAAAAATTACTCAGCTTTTTATTAAATTTATGGCTTTTAGTTGTTGCAGATTAATATGCCTAGAGCTTGGATAGTTTGCTGAAACCTAATCTGAGGTGCTCTCTTTTCTCAGAGTATTGCATTCTTGGTTTATTAACCCCCTACTTTAACTTTTCAGAACCGTAGGCTGTATATTATACTTCAGCCTTTCTGCACTATGCTCTGAAATGCTAAAACCTGTACAGAAATAGCAATGAGACTTTACTTTTAGAAAAGTTGTATGAATGTCAAAGCTGTTCATAGCCTTGTGGATATTTGTAGGTTGTTTTTCATTTTATTAAAGCTTCTGCCAGTCTGGGCCTGGGTGAGGGCACTGTGCCCAGCTAGCATTCCTGCTTCCTTCTCATGTACCTTCTCCACCCTCTGGTGAGATATCCTGTCCATTCCACCACCTGCTATCCTTTTCCTCTGTCTCCTCTGATGGCCCCTTACTTCAGGGACCTCTTCTTCTTAGGACTGTAATAATAATGGTGATGAAAGCAGCTTCCATTAATGGATGATTTTGTGCCAACACTGTGCTTTCTACATACATTTGCTCATTTAATCTCCCCAAGAACCCTATAGTCATAATAGGTGCTATTATTACAACCACTTAGAGGTGAGGCAGTACTGGGCCCAGTGCAAAATGAAAATGCGGGGCCCTTTGTTTAAAAATCATTAATAATTTCAGTTTGGGTAGCAGAGCATGAAACCAAGTGCAGAGCCCTTCAAGTGTGGGGCCTTCTGTGACTACAAGGTCCCAGGCCAGTGGAGCTATTCCTGAGGTGAGGAATCTGAGGCAGAGGAAGGTCAAGTGAAAATCTCACACTGTGACATGATGACCTTGCATTAAACCCAGGTGTGTAGACTCCCCAGGCTGACTTGTCTAACCGCTCTGCTGCACTGTTAGTAATCCGTGGTTAGTCTCTCTGTCTCTGGTCTTGCCGTACTCCAGTCAATCAGCAGAGTGACCTTTCTGAAACTGAAACCTTACAACATCACCCACCTGTGGAACCTCTTCTGTGCCTCAGCCTTTAAATAGTCTAAACTCCTTGGCACTGAACCTAAGACCATGTAGGGGTCTGGCCTCTGCCAGTCTGCTGGCCAGTCCCCAGTCTCATTTCCTCCCCATGTGGTCCATATATGCTTTGGTCTCCCTAACCTGCTTCAAGATCAGAACATACATTTCTCTTTCATGCCTTCTTGGATTTTCATATGTTGGTGTCTTTCCTTGGCATCCCACAACCCCCAAGTGCCTAGCAAATTCATATGCATTCTTGAACATCTAGTGCAAATACTTCTTTCTGTCTGAAGCCCCTTTGAACGACTGCGGCAGAGTTGGCACCTTCCTGCTCTTTGCCCTTAGTACCTTTAACTCGTGTCTGTTTAGGGCATATTGAAGTATGCTGCAGTCATTTGTTTCTCATGTTTGCCTCCCCAACGAGATCAAGCTCTTCATGGGCAGGAACAGTGTCTTATTTGCTGTTGTGTCCCCTGTGTCTACCCTAGGACTTGATGTAAGGTATGTGTTAGATCAATGCTAATAGTGTGGACTTAAACCCAGGACTGGCCTCAGTAGGGATATGATGATAATGGGAACAGAAGAGTTGAGGGCATTGGTTGTTGGTGACAGACCCAAAGTGTCACTGAATTAATTACCTACCTGGAAAGATGAGGTTAGATGGGTACCTTCAACAGTTGGGTGTTTGCATTTACCTGGGACCAAGGACAGATATGAATGGGAAGGTTCAGGCTTTTCACTGCTGTGAGGTCACACCAGGTCATGTATGAACCCGTCAGTCCCTGGGAATGGTCCCTTGGAGACATCGGAAGCTTCTGTCCCCTGAGGTCACAATGGGTAATAGAAACATACTAGTTGCTTAAATGTGGAAGGAAATTATTTTCCATTCCCCCCACTCAGGTAATTAGTTAAGTACTTCAGAGATAATTTCAACTTTATGCAATGATTTATATTAGAGCCTAAACAGAAAATATAGAAGCAGCAGATTTGCTAAATAAACCTAAGTAATTAGCAATCCAACCAGTGTTTTGAAGTTTATTATCTTTTGTTTCATAGGTGTATGATTCTCACCTTCCCATTCTGCCAAGGCTAATGTATGTGTGAGTCGTGGTGATCTGAGCATCATTGAAAGCCTTAGAGCATGTTGCCTGCTGGTGGGGAAGAGGTAATATCATTTCTCTTTAAAAACCTTTTATATAGGTCCTTTTGCGATCCTCATCCCAGGAGTATCCCTTCCCTTTCAATCAGCCTCTTTCACTGAGGCATTCAGTGAGTGGCATTCTCACTGTTTAAGATGTTTATTCCTAAAATAGATCACAGCTATGTGATCAAACTTTTTTGAAGTTGTGATACTGAAGATTTGTCTTGCTCTCTTTCCTGCAAAGAGATATGGGCTTTTGTCTTTCTCCCTTTGACATGTGGTCACATGGACTATTTCCAAGGGTCCCTGGCTGTGCTGTGTGTGGGGCACATTTGGAATCATGTTGAACAGATCATTAGTGGTTGTCATGTCCTGCTTGAGAAAGGTGTTGGCCTGACTACAGTGGCCCCTTTACTGTTTGTTTTTATATATATAGTTTTCTCTGTAGTCTCCCTTTCTCTTTTGCTCTCTGTGTCTTCCTTGATATTTCCTTTGATATTTAGAAAAACTTGGGGTTTTGTCCTAATGGTTATCTTTATAGAAATACCTTCATGTAATACCCTAAATATTACTCCCATTCTTTTTTAGTTCTGTGGATTGAGTTCCCTACTATGAGCAATATTTTAAATAACTTATAACTCTTCTTCTCTATTTCTTCTCTTCCCTCCAGCATCTGATTTAAAATTAAATTATTTCACCCCTAGTTAATACCAATAAGGCACTTGGTGAGTTTGTTCTTCTGTATACCCTCCCCTCACTTCTCATTTTTTTATAGTTGTATTTTATCTATGTGCCAAGCATCTCAGCATTATACACTGTCGTGGCACCCTTACCTCCAGCACTCAGTTCTATAGTTAAATATATTCAGTGCCCACCACCGGTCCTTTGCCAACACTCTCAAATCACTTCTTAGGTGTCTGAATTTACTTCTCTACTAGATGTCTTCAGGAAGGGCATGGGAACAGTATTCCCTGAATCTTGTTTGTTTTTAAACAATCACAATTTACAGAAAAATTAGGGTACTGCACAAAGAAACTTTACCTCTCCAAATCATTTGAGAATAAGTTGCTCACCTGATGCCTTGTTACCCCTGAATCCTTTGGTATGTACTTCCTACAGAGACATTCACCTACATAACCTCACTATTAGGAAAATTTCATTGATACATTACTGACATCTAATACTCAGACACAATTCAAGTTTCACCAAGTGGCCTGATATATCTTGTATAGCTAAAGGATCCAGCCAGGATCATGCATTGCATGTCGTGGTCATGTCTCTTAACCCCCGTTAGGCTGGAACAGTTCCTCAGTCTTGCCTTGACTTGGATAACCATGATACTTTAGAGATTACAGGCAGTTAGTTTGTAGAATGTGCCCCAGGTTAAGTTTGTCTGCTGCCCCCTAATGATTAGACTACAGTTATACATTTTTGAGAAGAATGTTTCAAGAGTGATGCTGTGTTCTCAGTGCATTCTATAAGGTGTCATACAATTCTGATTTGTACCATTACTCATATGTTCACTGTGATCACTTAATTCAGGTGATGTTTGCCAGGCTCCTCTGCTTACAAAGTTACTCTTTCCCCCTTTGTAACGAATTAACACTTTGTGGTGAGGTACTTTGAAATGATATAAATACCCTGTTCCACTTCAAACTTTCACTTCATATATTCATTCATTTATATCAAACTCAGGGTTTCCTATTTTATTTGGTGGACTATACTCCATTATTATCATTATTTATTTTGATGCTCAAAGTGTCCCAGAGCTTCTTCAAGATCACTCCTACATCCTTTTGACATGTCCCATCATTCAATGAGACCTTCCTTACTTTCTGGTACAAGAAATTCCAGGCACATCTTGTACCTGTCCTACCCATGGACTCAGTCATTTTTCCAAGGAGGCTTGGTTTCTTCTGTTGTGGAATGGCATTTAGAAACTAAGATCTGGGTGCTAAGTGTTCTTATCAATTCTGTGCTGCTAGTTGCTCCCAGGCACACTCATTGCACAAGCTAAAGGGTATATGTATTTAACACACTACACATACGCACATTTGCATCTCTGTCATCCATCCATCCATCCATCCATCCACCCATATATCATCCATCCATCCTTCAATCATATATCCGTGTATCTAGCTTGGACTCTCATCAGTACCTCCAGTTCCAGTTCAGTCCCAAAGTTCATTCTGTTTCACTTATGTCCATATTTGTATTCTTTTCTTTAACAGTGACACTGGTTCCTATTATTCTTAATCTATTAACTTGTTTGTTTAACTCTCCTGAAAGTAACAAATCTCCCATTTTGACTGCCTCCCTTAACCCTTGCATGGATGCCCTTCTCACTGCTTGGGATCTGACTCCCAATGCCAGATGCCCCCTACATGGATGCCCTTCTCACCCCACTTAGGCACTTAGCCCCTGTGCCAGATGGTCCTTTACATGCCTTCATCCTACTTGGCCTCTGACCGACTCCCTACACTGGGATGCCTCCCCATTCTCCCTCCACACATATTGATGCTTCCTTCCCTTGCTTAGGCATTGGCACCCCAATCCAGATTGTTCTTTTCATCGCACTCAGACTCTGGCTCTCTGTGTCAGGCTTCCCCCTGAATCCCAGCACTCCATGGCAGGTTGCCTCCTTTGTGTTGATGTCTTTCTCTTCCTACTCAGGCTCTGCTCGGCACCCTCTGCTGTGACACAGTGCCTTCTTCAACCCACTTGGGCTTTTGCACCCCACTTTAGGCCATCAGGACTGGTTCCTGTCCTCACCCCCATTTCCTGTGCAGGTGAGTACCTTGATCTCTACTTACTGGCTGAGTTAGGACTGGACTGTTCAGGAGGGGAAGGGAGAAAAGGAAGAAAGAAGAGCTGATACCTGATATCTTATGTGTTCATAAGAAATTGGTTCATGATTTTATACTTGAAAGTTATTCAGGATATAATCTTTGGTGGACATTATCTTTCCTTGTGGATCTTAAATATGCTACTCCTGGGTGTTCTGGCTTTGACACTTGCTGTTGAAAAGTTTGCTGCCAAGCTAATTTTCTTTTCCTTAAAAGTCACTTTGTCTTTTTGCCTGAATACTAAAAGGGTGTTTTTTGTTTGTTTTTTCTTTCTTTTAAGTTTCATTGTTTTACTAGAATATGTCTCAGCATTGACCATTCCTGGTTGATTTTCCCAGGTACATAGTGTGTCATGTAAATATGATGATTCAAGTCTTCTCTTATTTCAGGCAGGGAATGTTTTTGAATTATAGGTTTTTTTTTAAGTATTTTTCCAGTTTCATTGCTTTGGTTTTCTTTCTATGCATATGTTGGTTCTTTTTTTACTTGTCTTCTGTATTTATCATTTTTCTCTTAATGCTTTTTATTCCTTTCTTCATCTGTTTTATGTACCCCTTTTTTCTCATTTCCATAAATTTATTCTCTCACTGTACTTTCTGTGGATTCTAGTAATTTCTTCTGGTTTAGTCTTCATTCCTGAAGTGTTTCTTGCTCTGTTTCTGGGTTCTATCAAATCCTTTCATACCTGCCTATTGTCCGGCCCTCTCGTTTCTGAACAGAAAAAGGTTCTGGTTTGTGCTGGTTTATTTATATCCCCACTATTTTCTTAATTTTATTTAATTCACTTAAAAATATTAGTTCACTGATCTCATATGCTTTGTAGACATATTTTTCTGTTGAATATTTTCTGAGTGTATGTTATTTGCATCATTTTCCTCTGATTTGAATTTTTTTGACTGCTGACTGGCCATAACTTTTTCTGGTTGTTGAAGCTGTGTTTTTAGAAGAAAGTTCACGTGTAGGAGATGGAGGTGGACCAGAATATCTTTTTCTCTTTTCTGACTTTATCATCCAGTATTTAACGGTTCTTATGCATTCATCTCTTCAGTGCTTTCTGATATTTGCTTCCTCTTGTCCCCTCCCCAACTAGTATTTGAAAGTTTTCTCTCTTTAATGCCCAAATATCCTTCCCCGATCATCTTGGGCTCTACTCTTAGATGTTTCTCCTCAATGTGGGGCTCCACCATTCCAGAAGAGAGCCCCAGTGTGTTCCTGAGAGTTCCTGGATGATCAGCTTCCTTGGCACCTTGCAGTCTTCCTGTACTGGCCTTGTCCTCACTAAAGCCCCTCCCAGTGCCACATCTGAGTGGGATCCCTTCCTCTGGGGCTCACCACTTGTTGGCAGTCTCTCAGCTCCCCAGCACCTAGGATCCTGGTTTCCCCAATTTCTGGCCTGCTGCCATCCTCTTGTGGGTCTTACTGCTGGCAGTGGTTTGGTTCCAGCCACTGGTATTATAAGGTTACTGGGGGATCTTTTTGACTTAATTTTGTTGATGACATCATCCTTGGGTTTTTGTATTTTGCTATCCTACTTGATCTCTGTTTTATGATGGGATTTAGGGAAGTCACAAAACCACATTATCATCACTTCTACCTTATGTCTTTCTTCCTACCTTCTGGTTTCACAACCTGGACTCCATCCATTTCTGTGTGCTTTTTGACTGGGGCTTAAAAGAATCCTCAAAAGCATCCATTCTGTATAGAAATGACTCATCTCATTCTCTACGGATAGATTCTTCACTTTTATTCATGTTGGAGGTATAAGCACAGCAAAGTCAGATGAGGAAGCAATGAGTTCTCAGTTTTCTTATGAGAAAAAGGGAAAAGGATTTTTAGAATGTGATAAAAGTGGCACATTAGTTTTTTTTATTGAAGTATAGTTAAGATACAATCTTTTTATTAATTTATTTTTATTTTGGTATCATTAATCTACAGTTACATGTACAGCATTATGGTTAACTAGACTCCCCACATCATCAAGTCCCCCCCACATACCCCATTACAGTCACTGTGCATCAGTGTAGTGAGATGCTATAGAGTCACTACTTGTCCTCTCTGGGTTGTACAGCCCTCCCATGCCCCCGTAACATCACATCTGCTAATCGTAATGTCCCTTTTCCCCCCTTGCCCCTCCCTTCCCACCATCCTCCCCAGTCCCTTTCCCTTTGATAACTATTAGTCCGTTCTTGGGTTCTGTGAGTCTGCTGCTGTTTTGTTCCTTCAGTTTTTTTCTTTGTTCTTATACTCCACATATGAGTGAAATCATTTGATACTTGTCTTTTTCTGCCTGGCTTATTGCACTGAGCATAATACCCTCTAGCTCCATTCATGTTGTTGCAAATGCCAGGATTTGTTTTCTTCTTATGGCTGAATAATATTCCATTGTGTATATGTACCACATCTTCTTTATCCATTCATCTACTGATGGACACTTAGGTTGCTTCCATTTCTTGGCTATTGTAAATAGTGCTGCGATAAACATGGGGTTCATATGTCTTTTTCAAATTGGGCTGCTGCATTCTTGGGGTAAATTCCTAGGAGTGGGATTCCTGGGTCAAATGGTATTTCTATTTTGAGTTTTTTTGAGGAACCTCCATACTGCTTTCCACAATGGTTGAACTAATTTGCATTCCCACCAGCAGTGTAGGAGGGTTCCCTTTCTCCACATCCTTGCCAACATTTGTTGTTGTTTGTGTTTTGGATGGTGGCCATCCTCACTGGTGTGAGGTGATATCTCATTGTGGTTTTAATTTGCATTTCTCTGATGATTAACGATGTGGAGCATCTTTTCATGTGCCTGTTGGCCATCTGAATTTCTTCTTTGGAGAAGTGTCTGTTCAGCTCCTCTGCCCATTTTTTAATTGGCTTATTTGCTTTTTGTTTGTGAGGTGCGTGAGCTCTTTATATATTTTCGATGTCAACCCCTTATCGGATATGTCATTTATGAATATATTCTCGCATAATGTAGGATGTCTTTTTGTTTTACTGATGGTGTCCTTTGCTGTACATAAAGCTTTTCAGCTTGATATAGTCCCTCTTGTTCATTTTTGCTTTTGTTTCCCTTGCCTGGGAGATATGTTCGTGAAGAAGTTGTGCACGTTGATGTCCAAGAGATTTTTGCCTGTATTTTTTTCTAAGAGTTTTATGGTTTCATGACTTACATTCAGGTCTTTGATCCATTTTGAATTTACTTTTGTGTATGGGGTTAGACAATGATCCAGTTTCATTCTCTTACATGTAGCTGTCCAGTTTTGCCAACACCAGCTGTTGAAGAGGCTGTCATTTCCCCATTGTATATCCTTGGTTCCTTTATCGTATATTAATTGACCATATGTGTTTGAGTTAATATCTGGACTCTCTATTCTGTTCCACTGGTCTATGGGTCTGTTCTTATGCCAGTACCAAATTGTCTTGATTACTGTGGCTTGGTAGTAGAGCTTGAAGTCAGGGAGCGTAATTCCCCCTGTTTTATTCCTCCTTCTAAGGATTGATTTGGCTATTCGGGGTCTTTTGTGTTTCCATATGAATTTTAGAATTATTTGTTCCAGTTCATTGAAGAAAGCTGTTGGTAGCTTGATAGGGATTGCATTGAATCTGTAGATTGCTTTAGGTAGTATAGCCATTTTGACAATATTTATTCTTCCTAGCCAAGAGCATGGAATGAATTTCCACTTGTTAGTGTCCTCTTTAATTTCTCTTAGGAGTGTCTTGTAGTTGTCAGAGTACAGGTCTTTCACTTCCTTCATTAGGTTTATTTCTAGGTATTTTATTCTTTTTGATGCAATTGTGAATGGAATTGTTTTCCTGATTTCTCTTTCTTTTAGCTCATCATTAGTGTACAGGAAAGCAACAGATTTCTGTGTATTAATTTTGTATCCCACAACTTTGCTGAATTCAGATATTAGATCTAATAGTTTTGGAGTGGATTTTTTAGGGTTTTTTATGTGCAATATCATGTCATCTGCAAACAGGGACAGTTTGAGTTCTTCTTTACCAATCTGGATGCCTTGTATTTCTTTGTTTTGTCTGATTGCCGTGGCTAGGACCTCCAGTACTATGTTGAATAACCATGGAGAGAGCGGGCATCCCTGTCTTGTTCCTGATATTAGGTGAAAAGCTTTCAGCTTCTTGCTGTTAAGTATGATGTTAGCTGTGGGTTTGTCATGTATGGCCTTTATTATGTTGAGGTACTTGCCCTCTAAACCCATTTTGTTAAGAGTTTTTATCATGAATGGATGTTGAATTTTTCTCTCTCTTGCTGCCTTTAATACTCTATCCTTGTCTTTGATCTTTGCTATTTTAATTATTATATGTCTTGGTGTTGTCCTCCTTGGGTCCCTTGTGTTGGGACATCTGTGGGCTTCCATGGTCTGAGAAACTATTTCCTTCCCCAACATGGGGAAGTTTTCAGCAATGATTTCTTCAAAGACATTTTCTATCCCTTTTTCTCCCTCTTCTTCTTCTGGTACCCCTATAATGCGAATATTGTTCCGTTTGGATTGATCATACCGTTCTCTTAGTATTCTTTCATTCCTAGAGATCCTTTTATCTCTCTCTGCCTCAGCTTCTCTGTACTCCTGTTCTCTGATTTCTATTCCATTAACAGTCTGTTGTACCTCATCCAGTCTGCTCTTAAGCCCATCAATCGTTTCATTTCTGTAATCTCCCTCCTGACTTCTTCCCTTAGCTCTTGCATATTTCTCTGTAGGTCCAAAAACATGGTTATGACTTTTATTTTGAATTTTTTTTCAGGAAGATTGTTTAAATCTATCCCACCAGGTCCTCTCTCTGGAGTTGTCTGAGTGATTTTTGACTGGACCAAATTCATCTGTCTTTTCATGGCAATAGAAGTGGTCGCAGGCACATGGCACGTGTGTCAGCTTGGAGAACAAAGTCCCTTCCTGCTTGTTGTTTGCTTTGCCCTTCTCTGTAGCCTTTGCCGGCTACCTGCACACCAGGAGGCAGTCTCTGGGATAATCCCCTGAGCTGCCTTGGGCAGGGCCGCCCTCACGCTAGCCTAGAGCACTGTGGGGGGTTGCAGCCACGCTGGGTGCATTCTAGGGCCAGGATGGGCCCCTTCGCACCTTCTGGACCTTGCTCCAGCTTCCGCCACCTGTCCCGGTTAGCTGCGTGCTGGGAGAAGACTCTGTGTGGTTGCCATTGGCGGGGCTGCTCCCTGGCTGCTCTCCAGCTGTGGTGGGTCAGCTGGTCTGTTTTCAGGCTGGGGTGAATGAATGGCAGGCTGCTTATCACTATTAGGGGCTTCAGGGCTGCTTTACCCAGCAGTGGGTTAGAAGGCCCAAAGTTCCTTAAAATTCCCAGCCTGTTAGGCTGAGTGCTCTGGAATGATTTTGTTCCACTTTTGGGCCCTTGTCTCTTTAAGACTTTTAAAAAGCGCCCGCTTTTCTTTTGTCCCCAGCGAGCCAGCTGTGGGGACCCGCTCCCAGTCTCCGTCTCAGATCCTGCCCTTCCGTTTCTCTAATATCTAGTACACCACGCAATGTGTGTCTGTGTTCCTGGTGCAGATCACCAGGGCTGGTTATTTAGCAGTCCTGTGCTTCCACTCCCTCCCCACTCTGATTCTTTTCCTCCCACCAGTGAGCTGGGGTGTGGGAGTGCTCGGGTCTCGCCGGGTCACAGCTTTGTATCTTACCCTCTTTGTGAAATGCTGAGTTCTCGCAGATGTAGCTGTAGCCTGGCTGTTGTACTGTATCTTCTGGTCTCTCTTTTAGGAATAGTTGTATTTGCTGTATTTTCAAAAATATGTATGGTTTTGGGAGGAGCTTTCCACCGCCGTGCTCACGCTGCCATCTTGAGCCCCTCCATGATACAATCTTATGTTGGTTTCAAATGTGCAACACAGTGGTTCAACAGTTACCCATATTATTAAATCCTCACCCCCTCTAGTGTGGTTACTATCTATCAATGTAGAAAGATGTTGCAGAATCATGACTATATTCTCCATGCTGTACTACCCTCCCTGTGACTAATTTCTAAATGTAATTGTGAAGTATTAGCAAATTAATTTTGTGTGTGTGTGTGTTTTTTGGGGGTGATCATGTTTTACTACTAAATGTTTTACTACTGAAAAGCTTGATTCAGTGGCACATACCCATATTTAAAATAAAGGAAGAATCCTGCTTCTATATACTTTTGTCCTTTTTCCCTCTCTAACACATTAAGTATTTTATTTTAGTTTTGTTTTATTAATTTACTGTGGTGCTTTTGGTAACATGAAGATCTAGAATTTCTGGTACACATTTAATTCTGAGCTTGAGTTCAGGAACTTGCTTTAGGGCTAGTATTGGTCATAGTTTTGTATTTTGGGTGGGACTGTTGTCAGATTCTATTCAAAAGCCTCAGTTTACTTGTTAACTGCCACTTTCTTGGCAGTAGCAGTACTGAGTATTGCTCTTTGATATCTTTAAGATATAGTTAGTATCTTGTAAAGTATGATAACAGAATTCTTGTATTACTGTAAGTTACCATTTCTTCTTGCAAAGCATGAGTTTGATCTTGAAAATATTTTATCATGTTTATTGTATATTTCATAACTCACTAAATTTTAATGTATCTTAATTATGTGGGTAGAAAAAGTGAATCAGAAGAAATGAGGCTGATTGGAGAAGAAGAACAAGTAGGAAAAAAGAGCATTTAGTCAAATGTATTAGATCAAGTAGAATTTATACCAGGAGTGCAAAGTTAGTTTAACATTTGAAAACCTGTCAATGTACTTCATCATACTGTCAGACTAGAGGAGAAAAATTATTTGATCATCTCAGTAAACACCAAAAGGCATTAATAAATTTCTAAATTTTTAAATTCGAGATTAAAACTCTCAGAAAACTGGGATTAGAAGATAACTTTAAAAATCTCATAAAGTGCAGCAATATTATACTTAATGGTGAAATAATGAAAAGTTTTCTCCTAAGATTGAGAAAAGATGAAGTTGTTTGTTCTCACTGTTATTCATTAGTGGGCTGGGGGTTCTAGGGAGAGTTAAAGATTAAAAAGACAAGAAAAAGAAATAAATGGTATGAAGATCAAAAGAAGTGAAATTATTTTTATTCACAAATTATATAATTGGTTATATAGAAAATCCTATGGAATCCACCAAAAATTACTAAAACCAAAAAATGAGTATAATAATTTTATAAGATCAAGGTCAATATAAAAAATCAGTTGTGCTTCTGTGATCTGTATTTTCATCCGAGCAGTGGAAACAGAACTTGACTTCAAAGTATGTAAGAGAGAATGGGTGGTTCTGACTCCAGTAAAGATGGAGCAAGCACATTCTACCTTGCTCTCCCACTGAATGCAACCAAAAACCCTGGGAAGAATGCATGAAGCAGCTATATGAGGACTCTGAAAAGTAAGTGGTAGCAGGCATATTGGGAAAGGAAACCAGAACATGAAGTACAAATAATTCAGTGGTGAATTAATTTTTTTCTCCCCTCCCTTATCTCCTGGCCTAGACCCAAAGATGGTCTGATTTCTGAAATGGCACACTGGGCATAGATAGAAATATCTGGAAGAGAACCTCTCTCTTTCATTTTAGGACTGGAATTAGTGGCTGGAATTTCCCACACTTGGTAAAAGACATAAACTTACAGATTTAAGCTTAGTGAACTCCAAACAGAAAAACTTAGTGGGCCCCAACCAGAAATCTACACCCAGACACATCATTATCAAGCTGGTAAAATCAAAAGAGAAAGAAAAAAATCTTAAAAGTAACCAGAGAAAAACAATCATATATAGGAGAGTAATGATTTGAGAGACTGTGGATTTCTTATCTGCTACCCTGGAGGCCAGAAAGCAATGGAAACATTTAAAAAGTACTGAATGAAAAGAACTGTCAATTCAGAATTCTGTATCCAGAGAAAATGCCCTTGACAAATGAAGATGAAATGAAAGCTTTCTTAGATGAAGAAAAACTATGAGAATTTGTCACTAGCAGACCTGCTTTAAAGAAATGTCTCTTCTTTAGCCAGAGGGAAACTTGGAACTTCAGGAATAAGGAGGAGCAACATAAAAGGAAAATATCTGGATAAATAAATATAGCAAATCATTTCTCTCCCTTTAAGTTATTTAAAATACATATAGTGGTTGAAAGCAAAAATTAAGACATTATCTGGTGGCGTTTTCATTGTATGTAGATGCAGTGCATATGACAGCTACAACAGAAAGGGAAGGTAAAGGGCTCTTTATTGGGAAAAGGTTTCTCTGTTTTTCACATTGAAGTGGTAGAAGGTGATGTCACTGAAAATGGCAAAGTAAGGACATTAAAAAAGCCTATTTTCATAAAAATAATGAGAACACTGGCAAACTTAATAAGAATAAACTCTTTGAGAACTTCGGAGGCTTGCAGGGCATTTATTATTTTTTTAATGGCTGAATCTCAGTAAAAGCAGGAAGTGGTGTGGTGATCTAAGTTGCTCTATTTCCATCCCTCCTTCCTTGGTCCATAGTAACTTTGAAAACCAACTGTAAGTGGCAGTTGTTTAACATTGCATCTGCCTGAGGTGGTGGGTTACATTTGGGGCAAAAAATAGGCTAGTCAAAGGCATGCAAAGAAAACCTAGGGAATGATATGTTCATAACGGCTGGCTGTTCATTTTTATCCTTTATATTATCCTTATTATAATGAACCAGACGATGTAAGAAAAGGGTTTCTCTGAGTTCTGTGAGTTGTTAGAGCAAATTATCAAACCTAAAGAGGAGGTCATTGGGAATTCCTGATTTGTGGTCAAGTCATTTTGAAGTACCAGAGGCCCAGGACTTTCAATTGTCATATGAAGTGGGGGAGTCTTTTGGGACTGAGCCCTTAACTTACGGGGTCTGATTAACCCATAACTCCAGGTAAATAGTATCAGAATTGAACTGAACTGTAGATTATCCAGTTAGTGTCCAGAGTTGAAAAATTGGTTCTTAGTGTGGAGAAAACCCACATGTTTGGTGTCAAAAGTGTGAGTAGAGAAATTTCCTGCCAATAGAATTTTGGGGGCCAGCCTGCTTCCTTCCATTTTGTACTTTTTTTTTTCCTTTTAGTCTTTTCTTTTAGTTCCTGCTGAAATAATTTTCTCAAGAACTTTTTGGGCCTTCCATGAATTTCACTTAGATTCATTCCATTATAACAAAGCCACACATACCCAGATCTTTTTGAAATAAGCCCTTCTCTACCTGGACTCCTGCCAAAAGGGTTGGGAGACACTTTCCTCAGCTCCTACAGGCTCTGTGGTTTGATTGAGAGGATTTTTGAGGCCCATCCTTAGTCTCTTGAAGACACTTTGTGTGACTGAATATTCTGACCTTTTAGTCTTTGTGAAATTTGAGTAAAAGGTTGTACAGTCACAACCTCAGTTTTTTCTATACAGCATGCTTTTGTGACAGTGCTTGGAAGTCATTTAGTATTTGCTATTTAGAAAGGTTGAGGATTTTTTAAATCATCAAGTTCTGGTCCCTTTTTATGTAACAATTCTTCTCTTAATTTCTCTCTCTCCTCCTCACATTTTGCTATAAGCAACAAGAAGAAACCAGCCAGACCTTTAATGCTTTGTTTAGAAATGTGCTTAACTAGATAGCCAAGTTACTTACAAGTTCAGTTTTCCATAGACTGCAGGAGACAGTTTAACTGAGCTTTCTGCCATAACAAGGATCCCTTCCTTCATTTACCAATAACATGTTCCTCATTTCCTTCTAAGCCATCCATAACAGTATCCTCCAAGTCCAGATTTCTGCTACTATTCTGTTTAAGGCAATTTTGGTTTTCTCTATGATGCTTGAAATTCTTCCAGCATTGCCCAATGCTTGTTTATAAAGTCACTCCCACATTTTTAGGATTTGTTATAGTAGCACCCTACTTCCAGAAAACAAAATCTTTATTAGCTATTTATTACTGCTGTTCAGTAAAGGATTAACTCAGCAGGTCTGAGTTTTCCAAACTTTGATGCACTCCAAGGAAAAGTTTGGTCCTTGCCTGGCTCCTGGGAGATAACTTCTAATCCCTTGGAATATCCTGCCTGTTAAGAGTGTTAGTTACCGTAGGGCAGGGGGCTGGGGCTGGGTGAAAGACGTGAAGGGAATAAAGAGACATAAACTTCAAATTATAAAATAAATGAGTCATAGGAATAGATGTACAACATAAAAATATAACCAATAATATTGTAATATCTTTATATGGTAACAGTGGGTAATTATACTTACTGTGGTGAGTATTTAGTAATGCATATAATTATTGAGTCACAATGTTGTACATCTCAAACCAATATAATATTATATATCAACTATATTCCAGTTAAGAAAAACCTAAAAAATAAAGTGTCTTTGTATATCTGAGGCTTGGTCCATTCCAGATAGTTTATGCTAATGTGATTTGTGTAGCCTTAGTGTACGCAGTGTATTTTCAATCTCTGGAGGAGCTAGAGACTGAAGGTCAGCCATGTAGGCTGTCAGCCGTGTCTGTGTAACCAACCTCCAATATAAACTCTGGATACCAAGGCTTGAGTAAGTTTCCTAGGCAATACTCTGTATAAGTCATCACAAACTGTTACTGGGGGGAATTAAGTGCTGTCCATATGAATCCACTGGGAGAGGAGACCTATGCTTGTCTCTCCTGCATTCTGTTCCAGCAAAATTTTCCACTGCTGATTTTAATATATGTCCTTTCATTATAATAAACTTTAACCATGATTATAATGGCATTGCTGAATCATGTGAGTCCTAGCAAATCACTGAACCTGATGTTATAGCAAATTACCACAAACATAGTGACTTAAAAAAAACACATTTATTGGTTCAAAAGAATCTGGGCACAGATTAGCTTTATCACAGGGCTGTATTCGAGGGATTGGTTGGACTATGTTCTTATCTGGAGGCTCGACTAGGCAAGAATCTGCCTCTAAGTTCACTCAGGTTACTGGCAGAAATCATTT
This sequence comes from Smutsia gigantea, assembly GCA_032199065.1. Lineage (NCBI taxonomy): Eukaryota > Metazoa > Chordata > Mammalia > Pholidota > Manidae > Smutsia > Smutsia gigantea. Next base: position 198,858 of record JAVSCE010008224.1, on the reverse strand, counting down.
CCTTGTGATTGTAGGACTGAGGGCCCCGTCTTCTTGCTGGCTATTCGTTGCCTCTAGGCCAAAGAGGCTACCTTCAGCATCTTGGCAAGAAAGGCATATGGGCCTCCCATCATGGCTGCTTATTTCTTCACAGCTAGCTAAAGAGAGTCCATAGAATGAGTTTAATAGCAAGGTGGAGTCTTGCATTGCATAATGTAATGCTGGGAATGACATCGCATCCCCTGTGCCATATATTGTTGACTAGAAGCAAATCACAGGTCTGCCCACCCTCATGGAGAAGGGATCTGATACAAGATGGTGGGGTCATGGAGTGGGGGGGTCACCTTAGAGTGTGTCCAACAGCAGGATTCACTGTAAAAGGAATCAAAAACAGGGTGTTAACCAAAGCATGAAGAAAGGTCAAGAACTTTATTTGGGGGATGGGAAAAATGTGTGCTGATGGGAATAATTCAATAGAGAGGAAATAATTGGTGAAATGATGCTTTGTGGGTTAGCCATTATATTCTTTTTAATATTAAATGCAACAAAAATTCTTATTTTGTCTCTCATATATTAGAAAATACATAACTTACATTTCTTACATCTCCCAAGTGTTAGAGTAGGGAATGAAGACTCTAAGGAAAGTTAAGAAAAGATGGTCATTTGGGATATGGGAGAGAAATCTTAGAGCTTATGTTTTTATTGTTTTTATGCTACCTCTTAGCAAATTTTGTTTTTACATGTTTTATAATGTGCATGATATATCAGTACAATATTTTAAATAATTTATAAACAAAATATACATACATTTGGAGAGCATGTTAACACATTTTTCACTGATGTTACCAAGTCAAAAAAAATGTTTGTAAAGTGTCTTTCCAATCTTACGCATTTGTATTTGAAGAAAATGTTTCATTTTATTTAGTTTCATCACAGAATTGATCATTTAAAACTAGTTTTCTGCTCAGGGCCTTGTATTTACAAAAAGATACTGCTGTGTAAACATGAAGACCGGATTCTATATGATTTTTAAACTTTCACTTTTATAACTTCTAAGGTTTAAAATTTATTCTTGCAAAACGCTTCTGCTAATGCAAAACATGTAACAATGTTTACACTGCAGTACTTACCAGTTTTCCTAAACTTAATTAGCCTAGTTTAGTAGTAAAAACATGACATGAGACTTAGGGTAATTTGGTTGAATTTATGTTAAATACTGATAGTTGAACCATGTTCTTGCATATTAGGGCACTTTCCTGGTTTATAGCTGAGCCTACTTAGAAAATAATTTAGGCCTAATAAGCTGTGCACTGAAGCAATCTTAATGAGGAAGAATTTGGTACACTGTCTTTTGGAATGTTCCTGCTCACTGAAAGGATCCGAGAAACGCTTGTTGTTTATAGCCCAACCACAGTGCCATTTTATTTGTCATTCTTAGGTACATTCCAGGTCTCAGAACAGTCTACAGAGGATGTTGCCACTGAATCACTCAGGGAGGTGCCGTATTGATTGTGTGGCAATGTACTCATCTGGGATGGTGACACACATTTTTCAGTCTCCTGAAATCCACGTTTCTCAATCTCCAGCCTTTGCGTGGTTTTTGCCTACAGTGAGACCCTGGTGCAGTGCCCCCTGCTGGTGAATGGCAGCTGAGAGTTTGCATCATGTCAGTGATGGACAGAGTGGGTTCCTTTGCTGACATTGAGCCGGCGGTGATGCTGAATCTGCCAGGTCATTTTAGATCAGATCATTAAAGGAACAGAAGGTCCAATCAATATAAAATGAGCAGCTCACAGTTTTCTCCCCATTTTTTAGACATGTGATGATTTGCTATAGTTCAGTCTGGCTGATAAAATATGAACACTTCACAAAAATGTTTGTATTTCAGCCTCTGTCTTAGTTCATTTAACAAGCCACTTTGCCCTAATTCTCAGGGGCCGCATTTTTGTTCAGTTGGGAAACCTAGCTTGAGCCTTGGCAGAGATTTTAAACATGAGATATTTCAGTACTCATTTTGTTAAACAATTAGAAAAAGCACTTTAAACAAAAGTTCCTTTCTTTAGTATTTCATGGGTATGAATTAGTGATCATTTGTGCAGGTTTCTAAATGATGATCATGTTAAAAAATTAATTAAAACTGAGGACTAGATTAGTGTTTAGATTATTATTTTAACTTTGGCCTCTGGTATAGGTGATTGTTTCATAATGAATAATTATAAATTAATTTTCTCCCGTAGTAAATAGGTCTAATTTCTATGTATATACCTGTGGTGGGTATATCACAGCAGTGCCATTATTGGTAGCCATTAATTCAACAGTGGAGTATATGCTTCAGGATTTTAGTGTCTTAGGTTTATGAACAAGTGGCTTGTCTACTTAGGTATTTCCAGTGAGGTAGAAGGAAAATCAGGAGAATGTGTGTCCTCAAGCCCAAGTGAAGAAAGTGTATTAAGAGGGAGAGAATAATCACTCTGTTGAATGAATACTGGGAATTGAACATTGTAGAGGCCATTGTAATCCTGACAGGGGAGGTTTCAGTGGGACAAAAGTCTGATTGGAGTGGGTTTATAAGAGAGTGGGCTTTTCCTCTTCCTAATCCTTTCCTTTTTCCCCACCTCTTTGTTTTCTTTTTCTTCCTGAACATATCAGTTTAAAAGTGGTTAGATAAAAACAATCAAGGTAGGTGATAGGAAGCCCAAGTACCCCAAAGTAGGAGTCCACTGGTGTCCTACAAAGAAGGGTGTCCATATGGTGGGGAGATGGCCCAGCATGGAGTGTTGGAGCTAACTGGGGTGCGGTGTGGTGGTATGATACACAGCATTGGAACCTGAGTGGGGTAAAGTATATGGATAGCCCAGCTTGGGGTGCAGAGCATTGGGGCAAGGAAGGCATTCATGTAGGATGGTAACTCAGTGTGGGGTGTCTGAGTCTGAGTGGGATGAGGAGGTGGTGTCTGTATAGGAGGGCAGCCTGGTGTGGGCTGCTGGAGCCTGATCAGATGAGAGGGGTATCCACATAAGGTATCAGAATTTGAGCAAGGTGAGGAAGATATCCACATAGGGGAGCAGCCTGGAATGGGGTGTTGGAGCCCTAATGGGGTGAGAAAGGGCGCCCACACATGATGGACAGCTTGGTGTGGGATGTCAGAGTCCAAGCAGAATGAGGAAGGGTGTGAATATGTGGAGGTGGGAAGGACACTTGGTCTGGAGTGTCAGCACTTGAGTGGGAGAAGGATGGAACATTATATGCTAGAAAGTATGCATGTACTTCAGAATGATGGAAACATATCAAACAGGCACAGAAACTATCTCAAAAGGGCTTCCATTGTCCAAATCTGGGGCAAATGAAGCATCAGAATAATGAGAGTAAAGGAGGGAGGAAAACAGAAATCCACAAGTTCACATGGATGTAAGTGAATGAATTAATAAATAGAATGTTTGATGAGGAAAAGGATAGCAAAAGGTTTCTAAGTACCTCCATTCAAAATACTTACTAATTATAAAGAGGAAAAAAAGTACCTTTGCAGTACAGTCCTGCAGATACTTTTGATCATGTGGACTAACTGAACATCATCTGTGAAGGGACAAATCTGAAATCATGTACTACTTGATAAGATGGCATGAGAAGATCACACATCACTATGTCAGAGATGCTTAATCCAACTCTAAAGAGGCAAACCCAAATTGATGGATATTCTTCAGTTTAACTGGCCTGTAATCTTCAAAAGTGTCCAGACCATGGAAGTCAAGGAAAGATTAAAGAACTCATCCAAACTGCAGGAGACTAATGAGACAAGACAATTAAATACGTGTGATTCTGAACTGAATCATTTTGTTACAGAGGATATGACTGGACAGAATTTTAATGTGATCTGAGGATAAATGGGAATAACAAATCAGTGTTAATTTTCTTATTTTGATGTTATTACAGTGGTTTTATATGAAAATGTCCTTATTTGTAGGAACTGTGCATTAAAATATTCAAGTGTGATGAGCCATCATACTGGCAGCTTCTTGACAATGGTTTAAGAAAGATAACTTCTATTTTAAGCTGAGATTGTGTACAAGTAAAACAGAGTGGGAGAAGAAAACGAACACAATGACAGATAACTGTTTCTTTGTAAAAAGGGATAAAGAAATAGGACAGTGGAGGGTGTAGAAAGATGAAGTAGAAAGCACTTTCTAGGATAAGAGAATAAGACAGCCAATGGAAGTTTGGATTAGTCATCTAGGGAAGATGGCAGTTTATACTTCGGTGACTGCCAAGGAAACAATGTCATACACCTTTCCAAAATCAGCCCTACTTTCAGGAAGAACTTCTTTGTTCCTAAGATAGGTTGGAATTGCTGTATTTTAATCTTATTCCCTCTTCTATGTGAAGACAGATTAATTGTTAGCACATTTGTTATATACACTTAAAGTCAACTATTATCGCTCTTTACATTTTCCTTTTTAGACCTTACACCATTTAGGTCATTCATTTAACACTTACTGAATTTGACTCCATGAAGCAAGGGTCTAGTTGGTTTGGGTATAAAAAAGACATGTCCCCAGACCTCCCAGAACTAGAGTTGAGTGGCAGCAGCCCATACTGAACAAACAATCATGAAATTGTGTTAAACACTGTGAAAAGAAAATACAGGGATTTAGATGGAATATAAGAGGACACTTGAATTTAAGTTGAGGACTCAAAGAATATCTCATTAAGGAAGTGCTAGTTGAATTTCAATGTAAAGGGTTAGAAGGTCATACTAGGAGAGAGCTGGGAGAACTAGGAGAAGAGCTCTTGTATCAGAAAGCAAAGGCCCAGGGTGGGAAGGAGTATGAAGAAGGAGTAGAAGGAAAGCCAGTGAAGCTGGGGATGAGCAGCAAATGTGTGGGTGGCTGAAAGGAGTCAGTGACAACAGAGATGAGATTTTGCCAGGCCAAGGAATTGGCTTCATCTTGCAGCAGCATGAAGACATTAAACGTTTTAGTAAAAGGAATGCCATAATTAGATTTGTGTGTTGTTTTTAAAGATCATTTTGACTGCTTTGTGGAGATTGGATTGTCAAAGACAAGAGTGGGAGCAGAAAGATGAATGCAGTGGCTGTTTCCCTAATGCAGGTGAGAGATAATGGTAGCTTATGCTACCATGTTAGCAGTGATAATGAAGAGAAGCTGAAGGATTTGACAAATGAATTTTGACAATAGAATTAATAAAACTTGATAGATTATATGCAAATGAGAGAGGTAAAATTAGGGAGATGAGAGAAAAATCAAGGATGACTTTTGGATGTGGTTGAAGTAGTAGAAAGAAAAGCAGGAGAGTGTGGCATCATGGAAGTTGAATATAGCTGAGAAAGCAACTAAGAGGAAGAGAAAAGCATCTATTGGATCTAACAACATGGAGGCCACTGATGATCTTAGCAGAAAAATTTGGGTAGGTTGGAGGAACAGAATCCCATTACCATGTGTTGAATAGTGAATGAAGGCTGAGAGGTAAAGAAATGGAGAAACGGTGTTGAGAGCCTTTGGAGAAGCTTGTCAGGGAAGGGAAATATAGAAAGAACAATAACTGACAGGGATAGAAGGTTACAGAAGGATGTGATAAGATAGGCTTTACTCAGAGAAGTCAGTATTCTGATGGAAAAAAATCATAGACCCATAGTCAAGGACTCTGTGGAAGGTCTCTGCAGAAACGTGGACCAGTGATAAGTTAGGATAGTTTCCCCTCCATGTAGGTACATACCATAACTCCACAGAAGCCCCAGCTGAGGCCATGGTACCAGGACAAAGGTGGACCTTCCTCTGAATTGTAGATTATTTTTAACACCTAGAGAATGGAGGATCCTTCAGGAGGTGAGGTGCTTGGAGGAAGTAGTACATCTTGCCACCTGAGCATATCTCCTGAAATTTGAATCCATTACACTTCTGTGGCATTCCCAGTGGTATTCTTCTATTATTTCTGCTGCTTGGACTTCTCGCTGCTTAACATCACCCCTTCCCCACTTTCTGTCATCCAAAACTCAGCTCAATGTCTCCAACCTCTGGGATGAGAGGGACCCTCTATGCTTGGATCGCCCTTGATTACTTACCCCCTTCCGACTTACTATGCTGGGTTGGCACCCCACCCACCTGTCTCCCACAACATACTGTTTTCCCATCTGTCCCCAAAGCATGCTCTTTTCTCTCCACCCCCATCACAGGCATGATGCTTGGAAGGAAAGCAGCTGAAAGGCAGTTGACACCTAGCAGTTAGGCAGGAGTCCAAGCTCCAGAGCCACATTTGAGTGCCACCACTTATTGGCTCTGTGGCCTCAAGCCCCTATTTAACCTCTCTGTGCTTTGTTCTTCATCTGTAAACTGATACTTCCCCCATAATATTGTTGTGTGGATTAAATGAAATAATACCTGAAAGCAGTAATGGTGCCAGGCAGATAGTAGGTGCTCAATAAAAGTTGCTTTCATTATGAAGGTGTGATACATTTTTATTGAAAGAATAAATGAGTAAGTGAAAGAATAAAATATCATGTAAGAAGAACCAGAGCATGTGTCCACCTGTTTTTCAGTGCCTCTTCTGCCAGGTCTACTTGAGTACATCTCTGGTGAATTGTGTAAGTTCTTTGAGTCAATTTTCAGCCCATGTATAAGGAATGGACAGACAAGCAGTGGTTTCCTGGGGGTGCCTGGTACCTGGCAGAGCCATCTGGGTAGTCCCAATTGTATCCATGCCCAGGCCTGTCCCTAGTGAGTCTCTCCCTGCAGTCTGGACATGGACCCAACATGAGCGTTTCTATAAAGTTCCCCAGGTGGTATATTTTCCTGAAACCAGAACTGCATTATAGCTGTCTTAGTCCATTTGAGCTGCTAGAACAAAAATAGAAGAGGCTGGGTGGCTTAAACAAGAAAGATTTATCTCTTACAGTCTGGAGGCTGAGAAGTTCAAGATAAGACACTGATAGTGTGTGGGCCTACAGCCCAGTTCATAGATGGCCATCTTCTCATGTCCTTGTGTGGTGAGGGGGGCAGGGAGCTCTCTGGGGTATCTTTTATAAGTGAACCAATCCCATTCATGAGGGCTTCACTCTCATGACCTAATCACTCTCAAAGGCCCTACCTCCTAATCCCATCACATTGGGATTAGGATTTCAATTTATGGATTTTCAGTCTATAATAGTAGCTAAGATTCCTTTCACTTCTGAAGCCCCTGAACTCTGTGATTATCTCTTTTATTACACCTCAGATTTTTGAATGTGATAGTGAAGCATCTGAAACTATTATTTTTTATATGTCTCATGGCAACAAAGCTTTAGGAAGGATTCACTAGATGGCATTTTACTTAATCATGAAGGAATTGAATTTTCTTATTAAACCATTTCTTTAATCATTTATTTGGGTTGCAGATCTGTACATTACAATCAAAGGATGTCTTAAAATATTTTACTTAAATGGATGAGGATTCTACCCTGCCATGATGTTCATGGAACAGTTTGGCAATTTTCTTTCCAGTGAGGTGATAACTTTCTTTGAGAGACGCAGCCCTGGAAAGTATGGCCAGGAGGCTGTGCTTCACTCTGGGAAGATTGCCAGCATGACTGGATACCACTCAGCCAGCTCCATTAGCCTGCCCTGGGGCAGGAGGCTGAGACATCTTGTTCACACTCTAAGGAGGATACATATTTTTGTGTGTGGAAATGAGTATAGTATTATTATTTTTTATAATTATAAAAATTAAGTCAAGGGTAAAGATGGTGGATTCAATACATGCCTTTACTTTTGGTCCCTCTTGAAACCCTACCAAAACAAGAGTAAAATGATTTTTTTGAAAGAAAAACCCTGTAGGACAAAACATCAATAACAACAAATAAGAAAGAAGATGGCAACATTTTAGAAGCTAGAAAGCCCACAGATGAGCAATAACTTACTTAGCAGACAGAAGAAAGCTGTATCCTAAACTGGCAGGGGAAAAGCCAAGAATCCCCCCAGTTTATATGACAAAATCCTGCAAAAGCTTAGGAATAGACAGCCTGAGGTTGAAGGTGACCTAAAGGTGGGAGAGTTACATGAAAAGCTGCCCAGATCCTCACCCAGCCTCTGTACTCCTGGGGGGCTGCCCCCCACTACACCAGCAGAGGATGGCAAATTTATTTTCCAGTGAGATGAAGGCTGAATATCCTGTTCACCATGGACTTGAACATCTGGTTCATGGCGGTGGTGTCCAGTCTGAGCCTTGCAAACATCCTGGAGTTATCAGTGAGCACATGTACAACCTGCCCAGCACCTGGACCCTGTGGTTCCACTGACCTCCCTCACTTTAGCCGCTGCACCTTGGCCTCGTCACAGGTCCTTCCAACTTAATTCAGATGTTGTGCTCTGAGTGCATCGCATGTCCTTCTGGTTAAGCCGTCTCCACCACAGTTGTTCCTTGAGTGGGTCCTCCAGGCCACTGACTGCTCTGCTTTATCTTGGTCTTAATTCAGTCTCCTCCTTCCTTCCTATCCCCCAACCCTAAAATTTCTTGGAAATAGAAGGAGCTGGTGTTTGACCTTCCACTTCTATATTATATCTTCCGCCTCATGCCTTACTGAGGGAGGATATCTAAGAGAGAGAGCATGAAGAAGGAAGAAGGGGAGTGGGGGTTGGGGTGAATCAGAAGGAATCCCAAACCTCTGATTTCCTGCTTACCATAATACCCTATCCTCTCCTCCTGTGTTCCTAGTACATCAGAGGGGCTGTTGCTGTCTCCTAGACACTCTGGCACGTGAATGCCATACCCCCTGGCCTCCTCCATCTTCTCTAGCCTCGCCCTTTATATCAGTGGCTTCCACCCTTTTTAATTGGGCCTTGCAGTTTACACTGCATACCTGTGTGCACACATGCACACACACACATACACTTACTTTACATATTTCAGGAAGCAATCCTTCTCCTTCGGATGTTCTCTGATATTTTCTAGTTTGTTCTGTTTTATTCTACCCACTCCATTTAATTTTTAAAATAATGGCCAATAAATTGATTTCTTAACTCACTGGTAGATCCTGACTCCCAATTTGAAAAATGCTGCTGCACGTGATCCTTTCTTTTCCTTGTGTATTCCACTTTTTCCTTTAAGCTGGGTTCTTTCTTTATGGTTTAACCAGCTCAGGTCTGTCTAGATTTTTAAGGAAACCTCCTCAGCCCCCTTCATAGCACACAGTTGTCCACACACAATGTTCCATTCCTCTGCGCTCTGTCTCCTCTCCATCTGCCCAACCCTGTCTGCTTTCCAGCACCAGCCTTCCACTGGACTGGCTCTTGCTTTGGCCACAAATGACTCCCTTTTCATTAATTCTAATGGTTGATGTTCAGGCTTCTCCTTACTGGTTCTGCAGCAGCATCCAGCTCTGTCGTATGCTCTTTGCCTTGGCTTCTCCCCCCACCCACCCCCACCCCTGCCCTGCTGTTTGGCACACAGCTAGATGAAGAACACTTCCTGGGTGGCATCCCTTTCCAATCCCTGAGCTCCAGACCATTCTATCTGACAACCCCAGTATCTGATTCCTGGCGCTGCTTTGTAGCCACTTCTGTACTGGCTTTCCATCTTTCTGTTTCAGAATACTCGTGGGTCCATTACCTTCCTCACTTCACACCACTGGCTCCTGGTTTTTCAGTTTGTATTTCTCTTTGGAATCTGTGCATCCTGCATGTTTACTCTGTTAGGAGACAGTCATGGCAAAAACAAGTCTTTTCCTCTGTCCCCCTTTTATTATCTTTGCTCCTTTGATAACATCGAACTTTTCCCTCACATGTTTCCTTTTCTTTTATTATGTGCTTGGTGCCGTTTCCCAAATCTCATTCTAATTTTCCCTGGAGGACAGCCTTCATTACTGCTGTTGATGAGCACTGAGGAGGGAATGCAGGCGTGCAGTTTCCTTGTTTCTGTGCCATACTCTTAAAGTGAGCACCGTTAGCGAATGATCATACAGCTGCTTAAGGCCACAGGCTGTATCTTAACCGCATTACTCTTCTCGGGGGACTTCTGTGCTTATTCCTTGCTCTTTCTCTACAGTTTTCTTTATGATCTAGGAGGGCTCCGACACATTAAGTTCTTGGAAGTCTAGATGACAGCGGGTCGTGCGTGAAGTAATTTTATTATTTCAAGTATAGAAAGTCTATTTAAATACTGTAACCAAAAAATATCAGAAGGCTGGAAAAGGATTTCCTTTGCTTATGTTCATTAAATTAATCAGTTTCCCCCTTTTCTAAAATATTTTCTAATAGTCTTTGAATTTTCATGAATCTCGAAATGGAAAAGCCCTGGAGATCATCTTGCAGGATTCCTGTACTGGTAAAGCTGAGCCCCAGGGTGGCTAAGTGCTGTGTGCTTGGACACATAACTCATCCTGGTGGTGTTCTGACTAAGCCTGTGTCTTCTAGGGCAGGGCTTTACTATCATGCCTTTCATCTCTGTGTCCATCAAGCCTTTCCCCCTATTCCTATAAATACGTAAGGGTACTTAGACATACACATTCTCCTTTAATCATCATTCTGGGAGATGGAGATTTGTCTTTTTTAGTGACATTTTTGTTAAGATGACCTTGGCTTTAGTGCATTGTATTTTTGTTATTTTTATCCCCAAAGAATACATTTTATTTATTTATTATTTTTTTAAATAGTTTATTTTGGTATCATTAATCTACAATTACATGTGCAATATTATGGTGATTAAACTACCCCCTTCATCAGTTTCCCCCGACCAACCCCATTACAGTCACTGTCCATCAGTGTAGTAAGATGTTGTAGAATCACTGCTTGTCCTCTCTGTGTTATACTGCCTTCCCCATGTCCCCCCCAACACTCTATCTGCTAATCGTAATGCCCCTTTTTCCCCCTTGTCCCTCCCTTCCCACCCATACTCCCCAGTCCCTTTCCCTTTGACAACTGTTAGTCCATTCTTGGGTTCTGTGAGTCTGCTGCTGTTTTGTTCCTTCAGTTTTTATCTTTGTTCTTATGCTCCACAGGTGAGTGAAATCATTTGGTACTTGTCTTTTTCAGCTTGGCTTCTTTCACAGAGCATAATACTCTCTAGCTCCATCCATGTTGTTGCAAATGGTAGGATTTGTTTTCTTCTTATGGCTGTATAATATTCCATTGTGTATATGTACCACATCTTTATCCATTCATCTACTGATGGACACTTAGGTTGCTTCCATTTCTTGGTTATTGTAAATAGTGCTGTGATAAACATAGGGGTGCATATGTCTTTTTCAAACTGGGCTGCTGCGTTCTTTGGGTAAATTCCTGGGAGTGGAATTCCTGGGTCAAATGGTATTTCTATTTTGAGGTTTCTGAGGAACCTCCATACTGCTTTCCACAATGGTTGAACAAATTTGCATTCCCGCCAGCAGTGTAGGAGGGTTCCCTTTTCTCCACATCCTTGCCAACATTTGTTGTTGTTTGTGTTTTGGATGTTGGCCATCCTCACTGGTGTGAGGTGATATCTCATTGTGGTTTTAATCTGCATTTCTCTGATGATTAGCGATGTGGAGCATCTTTTCATGTGCCTGTTGGCCATCTGAATTTCTTCTTTGGAGAAGTGTCTATTCATGTCCTCTGCCCATTTCTTAATTGGATTATTTGCTTTCTGTTTGTTAAGGTGCATGAGTTCTTTATATATTTTGGATGTCAACCCTTTATCAGATACGTTTTTTATGAATATATTCTCCCATACTGTAGGATGTCTTTTTGTTCTACTGATGGTGTCCTTTGCTGTACAGAAGCTTTTCAGCTTGATATAGTCCCACTTGTTCATTTTTGCTTTTGTTTCACTTGCTCGGGGAGATATGTTCATAAAGAAGTCGCTCATTTTTATGTCTAAGAAATTTTTGCCTATGTTTTTTTCTAAAAGTTTTATGGTTTCATGACTTACATTCAGGTCTTTGATCCATTTTGAGTTTACTTTTGTGTATGGGGTTAGACAGTAGTCCAGTTTCATTCTCTTACATGTAGCTGTCCAGTTTTTCCAACACCAGCTGCTGAAGAGGCTGTCATCTCCCCATTGTATATCCAAGGCTCCTATATCAAATATTAATTGACTGTATATGTTTGGGTTAATGTTTGGATTTTCTATTCTGTTCCACTGTTCTGTGGGTCTGTTTTTGTGCCAATACCAAATTGTCTTGATTACTGTGGCTTTGTAGTAGAGCTTGAAGTCAGGGAGCGTAATTCCCCCTGTTTTATTCCTCCTTCTCAGGATTGCTTTGGCTATTCGGGGTCTTTTGTGGTTCCATATGAATTTGAGAATTATTTGTTCCAGTTCATTGAAGAAAGCTGTTGGTAGTTTGATAGGGATTGCATTGAATCTGTAGATTGCTTTAGGTAGTATAGCCATTTTGACAATATTTATTCTTCCTAGCCAAGAGCATGGGATGCATTTCCATTTGTTAGTGTCCTCTTTAATTTCTCTTAGGAGTGTCTTGTAGTTTTCAGAGTACAGGTCTTTCACTTCCTTCGTTAGGTTTATTTCTAGGTATTTTATTCTTTTTGATGCAATTGTGAATGGAATTGTTTTTCTGATTTCTCTTTCTGTTAGTTCATCATTAGTGTATAGGAAAGCAACCCATTTCTGTGTGTTAATTTTGTATCCTTCTACTTTGCTGAATTCAGATATTAGTTCTAGTAGTTTTGGAGTGGAGTCTTTAGGGTTTTTAATGTACAATATCATGTCATCTGCAAATAGTGACAATTTGACTTCTTCTTTACCAATCTGGTTGCCTTGTATGTCTTTGTTTTCTCTGATTGCCGTGGCTAGGACCTCCAGTACTATGTTGAATAACAGTGGAGAGAGTGGACATCCCTGTCTTGTTCCCGATCTTAGATGAAAAGCTTTTAGCTTCTTGCCGTTAAGTATGATGTTAGCTGTGGGTTTGTCATATATAGGCTTTATGATGTTGAGGTACTTGCCGTCTATACCCATTTTGTTGAGAGTTTTAATCAGGAATGGATGCTGAATTTTGTCAAATGCTTTTTCAGCATCTATGGAGATGATCATGTGGTTTTGGTTCTTCTTTTTGTTGATGTGGTGGATGATGTTGATGGATTTTCGAATGTTGTACCATCCTTGTATCCCTGCAATGAATCCCACTTGACCCTGGTGTATGATCCTCTTGATGTGTTTTTGAATTCTGTTTGTTAATATTTTGTTGAGTATTTTTGCATCTACATTCATCAGGGGTATTGGTCTGTAATTTTCTTTTTTGGTGAGGTCTTTGCCAAGTTTTGGTATTAGAGTGATGCTGGCTTCATAGAATGAGTTTGGAAGTATTCCCTCCTCTTCTATTTTTTGGAAAACTTTAAGGAGAATCTGTGTTATTTCTTCTCTATATGTCTGGTAGAATTCAGAGGTGAATCCATCAGGCCCGGGGGTTTTGTTCTTGGGTAGTTTTTTGATTACCAATTCGATTTCGTCGCTGGTGATTGGTGTGTTTAGTTTTTCTGTTTCTTGCTTGGTCAGTCTTGGAAGGTTGTATTTTTCTAAGAAGTTGTCCATTTCTTCTATGTTTTCCAGCTTGTTATCATATAGATTCTCATAATATTCTCTTATGATTCTTTGTATTTCTGTGGGGTCCGTCGTGATTTTTCCTTTCTCATTTCTGATTGTGTTTATGTGTGTAGATTCTCTTTTTCTCTTAATGAGTCTGGCTAGGGGTTTATCTATTTTTTTATTTTTTCAAAGAACCAGCTCTTGGTTTCATTGATTTTTTTCTATTGTTTTATTCTTCTCAATTTTATTTCTTTCTTCTCTGATCTTTATTATGTCCCTCTTTCTGGTGACTTTGGGCCTCATTTGTTCTTCTTTTTCCAATTTCAGTAATTGTGTCTTTAGACTATTCATTTGGGAATGTTCTTCCTTCTTTAAATAGGCCTGGATTGCAATATACTTTCTTCTTAGAACTGCCTTTGCTGCGTCCCACAGAAGTTGTGGCTTTGTGTTGTTGTTGTCATTTGTCTCCATATGTTCTTTGATTTCTGTTTTGATTTGGTCATTAACCCATTGATTAATTAGGAGAATGTTGTTAAGTCTCCATGTATTTGTGAGACTTGTTGTTTTCTTTCTAAAATTTAATTCTAGTTTTATACCTTTATGATCTGAGAAGTTGGTTGGTAGAATTTCATTATTTTTGACCTTACTGAGGTTCTTTTTGTGGCCTAGTATGTGGTCTATTCTGCAAAATGTTCCATGTGCACTTGAGAAGAATGTGTATCCTGTTGCTTTTCGGTGTAGAGTTCTGTAGATGTCTGTGAGGTCCATCTGTTCTAGTGTGTTGTTCAGTGCCTCTGTGTCTTTACTTATTTTCTGTCTGGTTGATCTGTCCTTTGGAGTGAGTGATGTGTTGAAGTCACCTAAAATGAAGCATTGCTGTCTATTTCCTCCTTTAATTCTGTTAGTATTTGTTTCACATATGCGGCGCTCCCGTATTGGGTGCATATATATTTATAATGGTTATATCCTCTTGTTGGATTGACCCCTTTATCATTATGTAATGTCCTTATTTATCTCTTGCTACTTTTTTCATTTTGAAGTCTATTTTGTCTCATACAAGTACTGCAACACCTGATTTTTCCTCCTTGTTGTTTGCATGAAATATCTTTTTCCATCCCTTCACTTTTAGTCTGTGTATATCTTTGGGTTTGAGGTGAGTTTCTTGTAGGCAGCATATAGATGGGTCTTGCTTTTTTATCCATTCTGTTACTCTGTGTCTTTTGATTGGTGCATTCAGTCCATTTACATTTAGGGTGATTATCGATAGATATGTACTTATTGCCATTGCTGGCTTTAGATATGTGGGTACCAAAGGTTCAAGGGTTGCTTCTTTACTATCTAACAATTTAACTTAAGTTTCTTGTTAAGTTATTGTAAACACAGTCTGATGTTTCTTTATTTCTCTCCCTTCTTATTCTTCCTCCTCCTTTCTTTATATACTAGGTGTTTTATTCTTTGCCTTTAGTTAGTGTTTGGATGTTCTGCTTTCTTTGCTATGATTTTATTTTCTCTGGTGACATCTTTTTAGCCTTAGGAGTGCTTCCCTCTAGAGCAGTTCCTTTAAGATGTCCTGTAGAGGTGGTTTATGGGAGGCGAATTCTCTCAGCTTTCATTTGTCTGGAAATTGTTTAATCCCTCCATCATATTTAAATGATAATCATGCTGGATACAATATTCTTGGTTCGAGGCCCTTCTGTTTCATTACAGTAAATATATCATGCCATTCTCTTCCGGCCTGTAAGGTTTCTGTTGAGATGTCTGATGATAGTCTGATGGGTTTTCCTTTGTAGGTGATCTTTTTTCTCTCTCTAGCTGCCTTTAATACTCTGTCCTTATCTTTGATCTTTGCCATTTTAATTATTATGTGTCTTGGTGTTGTCTTCTTTGGGTCCCTTGTGTTAGGAGATCTGTGGGTTCTGTGGACTGTGAGACTATTCGGGGAAGTTTTCAGCAATTATTTCTTCAAAGACACTTTCTATCCCTTTTTCTCTCTCTCCTTTCTCTGGTACTCCTATAATGCGAATATTGTTCCGTTTGGATTGGTCACACAGTTCTCTTAATATTCTTTCATTCCTAGAGATCCTTTTATCTCTCTCTGCCTCAGCTCTGTATTCCTGTTCTCTAATTTTTATTGCATTAACAGTGTCTTGCATCTCGTCCAGTCTGCTGCTAAGCCCATTGATGGCTTGTCTTATTTCTGCATTGTCTTTCCTGACTTCCCTCACTTCCTCCCTTGCATATTTCTCTGTAGATCCATCAGCATGGTTATGACTTTTATTCTGAATTCTTTTTCAGGAAGATTGTGCATTTCCATACCTTCAGGTTTCCTCTCCTGTGTTGTCTGGGTCTGGGTGATCTTTGTCTGTACCATATTCCTCTGTCTTTTCATGGCGATAGAAGTGGTCACTGGTAGTTGCCACGTATGTCAGCTGGGCTCTTTAAGACTTAAAAAAAAATAAACCAAAAACAAAAACAAAACCAAAAAAAAAAAAAAGAAGGAAGACAAAGAAAAGAAAAAGAAAGAAAAGAAAAGAAAAGGAAGTGAAAAAAAACACCCACCAGGAGTGGATTCTGTAAGGATGCTGTAGGTGGCGCTGTTGCTCTGCTGCGCCGCTCTTTGTAGCTCTGGCCGGGGCGGGAACGAATGGGAGGCTGTTGTTCTCTGTATAAGGTTTCAGTGTGGCTACCTTTTCCCAGTCACCAGCCAAGCGGTCCGAAATTCTTCAGGACTCCCAGCCCGCTAGGCTGAGCGTGCCAGGGCGATCTTGTTCCCTCGCTGGGGCCCCCTGCCTCTCCGAGACCGCTAAAAAACAGCGTGCGCTTTTCTCTTCTCCCAGGCCGCCAGCTGCACGGACCTGGGCGTGTTCCCAGCTCAAAACCTGCACCTTCTGCCTCTCCAATATCCAGTGCACCGCACGATGTGTGTCAGTGCTCCCGGGGCAGATCTCTGTGGCTGGTTATTTCGTGGGCCTGTACTTCCACTCCCTCCCGGCTCTGAATCCTCTCCTACCGCCGGTGCGCTGGGGTGGGGGAGTGCTCGGGTCTCGCCGGGTCGCGGCTCCATATCTTAACCGCCTCGCAGGTTGCCGAGTCCTCTCAGGTGCAGATGCAGGCTGTGCGCTGTCCTGTAACTTCTGGTCTCTCTTTTAGGAGTGGTTGTATTTGCTGTATTTTCATAGATTTATATGGTTTTGGGAGGAGATTTCTGCTGCCCTGCTCATGCCACCATCTTCCCAGAACTCCTCTATTTATTTATTTTTTGAGTTTTTTTTATTTAGGTATTATTGATATACATTCTTATGAAGGTTTCACATGAAAAAACAATGTGGTTACTACATTTACCCATATTATCAAGTCCCCACCCATATCCCAATGCAGTCACTGTCGTCGGGTGTAGTAAGATGCCACAGATTCACTATTTGCCTTCTCTGTACTACGCTGTTTTCCCCGCCGTCCCCCACACCATGTGTACTAAACATAATACCCCTCAATCCCCTCTCCCTCCCTCCCTCCCAACCTGCCCGCCCACACCCCTCCCCTTTGGTAACCACTAGTTCCTTCTTGGAGCCTCTGAGTCTGCTGCTATTTGTTCCTTCAGTTTTGCTTCGTTGTTATACTCCACAAATGAGGGAAATCATTTGGCATTTGTCTTTCTCCGCCTGGCTTATTTCACTGAGCATAATATCCTCCAGCTCCATCCATGTTGTTGCAAATGGTAGGATTTGTTTCTTTCTTATGGCTGAATAGTATTCCATTGTGTATATGTACCACATCTTTATCCATTCATCCACTGATGGACACTTAGGTTGCTTCCATATCTTGGCTATTGTACAAAGTGCTGCGATAAGCATAGGGATGCATATGTCTTTTTGAATCTGAGAAGTTGTATTCTTTGGGTAAATTCCAAGGAGTGGGATTCCCAGGTCAATTGGTATTTCTATTTTTAGTTTTTGAGGAACCTCCATATTGCTTTCCACAATGGTTGAACTAGCTTACATTCCCACCAGCAGTGTAGGAGGGTTCCCCTTTTGCATAGAATATATTTTAAAGCTGAATTTTTATTTAAAGTTACTTCACATCTTTGGATCCTATATGTTTTCATTTAATAGATGCTTAATAAATAGCATACAGATGACCTCTGAATTTTTATATTTATTCCTGTGATGAATGAGAGCATTTGGTTATTGAAATCCTAAATCTTTTGGGAGCCTCAGTCCTATAACTGTAGAATTTGTGCAGAAGAGAGTGTGCTCTAGAATCTTTTGATGTATGTGGGAAGGGGTTATATCTGAATCTATAATGTCAGTTTTGTCAGATTATCTTCTTTGATACCTTTTTTGAGAATGTGATTAACTTGGGTATCTTGAATTTTAAGTTTTAGATTAATCTTTTTTAGTATAGCACATCCACAGCACCAATCACAGGCTTTGTTAGCTTTTCTTTTTCAGGATTGACCAGGGGTCAGCAAACCTTTTCTCCAAAGGACCAGATAGTAAATATTTTAGGCTTTGTGGGCCATGTGTTCTCTCATAGCATTCAGCTCCACTGTTGTGGGAAAGCAGCCATGGGAGGCTATAAATGATTGGGTGTGGCTGTTTAAGAACACTACATTCACAAAAACAGCCTGAGTTTGCCAACCCCTGATCTAAACTATTGTTGAGTGTTTTCCCAAGTGCTAGGGGCTGCCTCTGCCAGCAATTTTCCCCCCAAAGGAGTCACCGAACCTAGAATCCAAATAACAACAGTTGTGTTCCCACTTCTGTGACTTTTAAGAAGTTGGTCTCCCTGCCTGAGATGCTGTCTCATCTCTTTTCCATCTGTCTAAATGTTATCTATAAAGTCTTCCCACTCAATTCATAGCGCTCTCTCCCTTCTCTGAACTCTGCTGGCATGCTGTTTGCATGTCTCATTTGCAGGGCTTGTGGTATTTATGCATTTTGGGGTTTAGGGCTTCTTTCCAAGCTCTTGGAGGACAGAGTGTCTTGCATGATGCTCTGTGCACAGTGAGTCCTCAGGAGAAGCCATTAGCACCCAGTAAAAGTGTAGATCCTCCACCCAGCTGAGAGGAAACATGCTTTGAGGGACAGACACATGATGAAATTAGCAAGAGCCACACTTACCATTTTATGGTTTTAATTTTTCAGAAAGGAGACAGGGTCTGTTGTGGAAATGGGAGTGTTAGAAAGCATAGAAAGCTTAGGAAGGAATCAAGACAGCATCAAAGAGAAGCACAGAGTGCCGTGGCAGGTACGCCATTCAGCCTTCAGAGCAGAAATGGCCAAAAGCCACTTTACCTGCTGGAAGCAGAACCACCACTTCCTATCTGTGGGATTTCCTAGCTGTGTAAGTTGTTTAACTTGTTCAATTTTCTCACTTGTATGATGGAGATAATAAAAGGAACCTACCTATAAGGCTGATAGAGGCATTAATGAGTTACAACATGAAAAGGACATAGAACGGTGTTTAGCGCCCAGTAGATGTTGGCTCTTGCTGTCATTTGACACACACAGCCTGGCATGAACCTGCCTGACTCAGAGCCCTGTAATGACTTGGGGCAATGATGAAGCAAGCTGAGAACCCCAGACTATAAAAGGAAGTCTGTCATCGGGGGCTGAAATTAACATCTTAAATGTGCAGTAAACAAAAGATAACCATACTTCAGATATTTCTAAGACTAGAGGGATTAAACTTAACCACATTTTGGTTTAACTAAAATCTATCTGATTTAACTAAAATTTATAGTGATTTTGTGTGCTATGTCCTGGGGGTGCAGAGATGGTTAAGGAATGGTTGATGACCTTAAAGACTTAAGAGTCAGGGTGATACACTTTCATTATATTCAGGTAGATGGCAGGAGAGATAAACAGTATTGTAAGAGCATTATCTTGGCTGGAGCGGATATTAAAGGGTGAAAGGATATTAAAAACTTAAATTAAGCTTCAGGGATTCAGTTATGACATTGTTGAATCAAAGATTCTGAAAAAAATGGCTCTTGGACTGGTTATTGAGGAGGCCGGCTGTGTTGTCAAAGGAGGACAGTCTGCTGACACTTTATATGTGATGTGGGAAACTTGGGAGCTGCTCCTGGGCCTCTCTGGTTCTCAGTAGGCTGATACCATCTAACTAGAGGGATCACTCTTCGTTTACTGGGTAAGGTCAGGAAGCAGCTGAACTTGGTCTATGTCAGTCTGCAGCAGAGCTTACTCAGTGCTCTGAAGATAGAGAAAACTCCAGAGCAAATGTGAAGATCACATTTAATCTGGAACAAATGAATCATCTCCCATCAGAGCCAAGGGCAGGTTTGCTCTCTGTAAAGGTGACTAATAAAGAATCCTTTCACATCCATATTGTACTTTACATGTCCTTTAATGCATGTGAAGTGAATTAAAAATCTGGTGTCCACAGATTCTGTACATACCTTCATTTCTTATAGAAAGAGATTAATCACATTATAATGAAAGCTTTAACGTGTGATTATAATTTTTCACTTTTGCTATGGGGAGGTTTTTACTTTTACTTGTTTCTGTAGACACTGCCTGTATGCTACCTCTTTAAGACATCACTGCAGCATGGCCAATTCTGTATAGGTGTATCCTGTCAGCACCTCCCTGCAGCTCTTGATTCCTGTTCCGGGCCTCTGATGCTAGGACATGGGATACCCATGGATTCCTGTTCAGCATTCACACATGAGCAACCTGCAAGTAGAGGGAGATAATACCCATAGGGAAACCTGTAACCCATAGAGGATAGTGGCTGATGGGTACATGCTGTTCCTTTTTTCCCTGTGTTGGGGGTGTGTGCAGAAGTGGTGGTTCCCAGACACATTTCATCAAACTCATCAGGTGGTCCCATGGGATTGAGCCACCCATGTCTGAGGGGCAGCCAACTTAATGTACCCTGCTTTGGCTATTCCTGTTGCATGCTTCCTGTACACGAACACCTGCTGCCTATTATCACAAATAAATCCATGCCACAGGCTCTGCTTTTGCAGAAACCCAGATCTGAATTTCTTTCACATTCTTGGTTTCTCTTCACCATAGAACACTCATGCTTTCTTGTGCAGTGGAAATTTCCCTTGTGTCATGGTTTGAGTCTTCTCTGCCTCAGGAACAGGTCTTCCTAGGATAAGTCCTCCCAGCTTGGAATACGGATATTTACAGAGGAACCTTAGAGTTGGAGATGGGAGGGGCTTTTCTTTTTCAAGAAAACTCAAACTTCAGGGCGTTGGTCTTTCTGTGGCCTCCTAAAATCCACTTTAGAGATGGACAGCTGAATAGGGACCTATTTGCTTTTGGCTATGCCACTGATTCCTTGTCTGGCACACTGAATCTTGGCTTTGCTCATTTGGTGGAATATGACCACAATGGACTAAAAATTGTATCTTTTTAAAGTTTAAAAAATGTTAACTTTTTACATAGGCAGTGGAATTAAGGCATAAAAGAACAATAAATGTGAGCCTCACAGAGGTACTGAAGCAAATGTAGAAATTAAGTACATGAAAAAACACACTGGATTTTTGATAAAAATTGACAGGACAGTTTTGGGTACCCTGTAATACTTGTTGATTTTAGGTTCATCTCAACTTCTGTATTGATACCATAAGTGCATCAGGTAAACCCATCCTGTTATCTGGTGTTCATAATAGCTGTTTGAATGATCATATTAAATTATAAGTACTAATGGTGGATTCTGGGAAGATGGTGGCAGTCGTGGTGACAAGAGTTTTCTGATCTCTCCAAATTTACACATAAAAATAGAACAGTAGATGGTAAAACCAAAAACCATGAATGACATTTGCAACAAAACTAGTGACAAGATAGCCCCACAAACCCTGAAACACCAGTGGGTAAAAACAAACCAACAAATGCCATGGACCTTTACTGTATCAGTGTCCATGTGGAGGAATGAAGAGAGAACCAGTAGGCATTCAACAGACTTAAATATAGTAGCACCCCAAGGTAGCCAACAGGTGTTCACTGGAAAGTGAGTGAACCAATCTTAAAACAGTAGCTGACGTAAGGAGGGGTTTTGCCCTCTGCTTACATAGGTGAGTACCAGTTGCCTGCAGTAAGGTCTGGAGTAAACTAGCCTCTGAGGACTCTTAGTTTGTCCCTTCTAGGATAGGGCCTTATACTGAGAAGCAATTGCTAAGAATGGAAATTAGATTG
The DNA here is from genome assembly GCA_032199065.1 of Smutsia gigantea. NCBI lineage: Eukaryota > Metazoa > Chordata > Mammalia > Pholidota > Manidae > Smutsia > Smutsia gigantea. The sequence continues at coordinate 177,208 of JAVSCE010008224.1, read as the reverse complement.
AGCAGAGTGGGGAACATAAAGAGGAAGGAAAGAGAAGGCCCAGATAAAAATCCTAAAGGGGAACAGAGCCAGAAAAATATCAGAAATCAAACCGCTATGTTTTTAAATGCTTCAAGAGAATAACAGAATTGGGAGCTCTGTGAGATTAGAAAAGTTAACCCATTCTCTAAAATGTCAAGAAAACTAATTTCACATAAAAATGTACAAACAATTCCAGTCAAATCCCATACTAAGTTATTATGTTTCAAGAAAGGTTAAAGGACAGAATAACATGCCTTCAGACAATGAAAAGACACATAAAGACATGCCAACAAAACAAATCCAGACGGAGGTAAAAGACACTAAGAAAAGTATACAGGACATGCAAAGACAACATAAATCAGAATTAGAAAAACAAAATGGTGACAGAACTCTTAAAAAATCATTTTAGAAATGAAGACTAAACCAGAAGGAATACAGTACAAACAAAACAACAGGTAATGTCTTGAAAATCATTAAAAGGAAGAAAATGGTAGAAATAAAAAAATTAATGGGGAAGAAGATAAAAATATTCTAGAAGTGACAGATACTGAAAGTAGGCAAAGATAGTCCAACTTACAAGTAATAGGACTCCCTGAAAGAGGATTAAGGCAAGAGAAAAAAACACTGAAAGCTGTAATTTTACAGAAGTTTCCTGAAATTAAAAAAATACTTGAAATTTCCTGGTAAGAGCTCATCACATACCTGCAAATATTGATCCAGAATAGATACTAACTCAGAATGACCAACAACAAGACGTATTCTAGTAAAACAACTGGACTTAAAAAAAAAATTCCTTTGGTTATATAAGCAAGAAGAGTGAGTGGCTTAGAAGTTCAATTAAATTATTGCCTTTTTAAAAAAGCAGCATTTCATTCCAGAAGAAAATAGAACAATGTTTAAGATACTCAAAGAAAGAAAAAGTGAGCCAAATATTTTACATGTAAAAATTGACTTTCAAGTATAAAAATCACTATTAGCAATTTGTGAGGACTCAGAAAATAATGTTTCCATGAACCTTTCTTGAGAAATCTAGTAGAGAAAGGGCTTCAGACAGCCAAAATGATAGAAACACACCAATATAAGGACTGTTGGTGAACATTAAACATATAATTATTTATAGATCTTAGACTAAAAACGAGAGAGTATGGTATGTAATAGCTGTATGCTCTGACACTGTCAATATAGTACAACTATAAAAAATAGGGGAGAAAGGAGAGAGCATTTACAAGTTTTTAAAACTGTTCTCAGTAATTAGGTTTGTCGTGGTTAATATTAGTATTGTTAATCTGAGACCATTGTGGGTAAAAGTGGGATGAAGTAAATGAATAATTTTGATATATTCTAATTATAGCATCACTTATGTTTTAGAGAACCAGTGTTCCCAGTGTATAATAAAGGAGACAAGGGTGTAATACAGGGGAGAGTACATTAAAAATAATAATCTTGAGTTTACATTATCAGTATGAACTCATGATCTATTTTATTTTTTTAATTACATATGTATGTTTATCTGTACATAATATGTATGTATATTCCTGTTTTGAACTAATGAAAAGGCCTAGCAATGAGCAACCCCCGTGCCCAGATTGTAGCTTTACAAATTACTTTCCTCTAAAAGAAACTGGGGCATCTAAATATGTAAAACAAATACTAATGGGAATTAAAGGAAGAGAAAGATTGCACTCAATCATACTCGGAGACTTTAACACCCCACTTACACCAATGGACAGATCATTCAGACAGAAAATAAATAAGGAAACAGAGGCACTGAACAACACATTAGATCAGAAGGATTTAAGAGATATTTACAGAACATTGCACCCCAAAGCAGCATGATACACATTTTTCTCAAGTACCCATGGAATTTCTCCAGAATAGATACTGGGCCACAAAAAAGCTTCAATAAATTTTAAAATATTGAAATTTTATCAAGCAACTTCTCAGACCACAGTGGTATAAAGCTAGAAATAAATTACACGAAGAAAACAACCCTCACAAACACATGGAAGTTAAATAACATGCTTCTAAATAACCAATGGATCAATGAACAAATCAAAGAAGAAATCAAGCAACACATGGAGACAAATGAAAATCAAAATACAACAGTTCAAGGTGACTTCCGGGAAGATGGCGGTGTGAGCAGGGCAGCAGAAATCTCCTCCCAACACTATATTTAACTACGAAAACACAGCAAATACATCTATTCCTAAAAGAGAGACGAGAATACACAGGAAAGCGCACAGCGTGCAGCTACACACGAGAGCACTCGGCACCCCAAGAGGCGGGTAAGATCCGGAGCCGCGACCCGGCGGGACCCGAGCCCTCCCCCACCCCAGCGCACCGGCGGGAGGAGAGGATTCAGAGCCGGGAGGGAGAGGAAGTGCACCCCGCGAAGTAGCCAGCCCCGGTGATCTGCGCGGGGAGCGCTGACCCACATTGCGCAGGGCAGCGGAGATTGGAGAGACGGAGGGGCAGGATCTGAGCGGGGAACGCGCCAGGGTGCTTGCAGCCGGCTCCCGGGAAGGAAAAAAAAAAGCGCGCGCTTTCCTCAGCGGTCTTAAAGAGACAGGAGCCCAGCGGAGGAGCCGGATCGCCCCAGCACACTCAGCACAGCAGGCTGGGAGTCCTGGGGAGTTTCAGACGCCTTAGCTGGCGACTGAGGAAGCGTAGCCATACTTACACTTCTCACTGAGATCAACAGCCTCCTAGTCGTTCCCACCCCTGCCAGAGCGATAAAGGGCCCTGTGGAGGGGCGCAGCCACGGCTGCGGAATAGTGGGGCAATAGCGCCACCTACAGCATTCCCACAGAATCTACGTCCAGTGGGCATTATTTTTGGGTTTTTTTGTTTTGTTTTTGTTTTTTCTTTTCTTTCTTTCTTTCTTTCTTCTTTTTTTTTCTCTTTTTTTTTCTTCTCTTCTAAAAGTCTTAAAGAGCCCAGCTGACATACGTGGCAACTATCAGTGACCAATTCTATAGCCATGAAAAGACAGAGGAATATGGTTCAGACCAAAATCAACCAGACAACCCCAGAGAGGGAGTCTGAAGGGATGGAAATGCACAGTCTTCCTGAAAAAGAATTCAGAATAAAAGTCATAACCATGCTGATGGACCTACAGAGAAATGTGCAAGAGCTGAGGGACGAAGTGAGGGAACTGAGGAAAGACAATGCAGAAATCAGACAAGCGATCGACGGGCTTAACAGCAGAATGGGTGAGATGCAAGAGACTGTTAATGGAATAGAAAACAGAGAACAGGAGTACAGAGCAGCTGAGGCAGAGAGAGATAAAAGGATTTCTAGGAATGAAAGAATATTAAGAGAACTGTGTGACCAATCCAAACGGAACAATATTCGCATTATAGGAGTACCAGAGGAAGAAGAGAGAGAAAAAGGGATAGAAAGTGTCTTTGAAGAAATAATTGCTGAAAACTTTCCCTCGCTGGGGAAGGAAGTAGTCTCGCAGTCCACCGAAGCTCATAGATCTCCCAACACAAGGGACCCAAGGAAGACAACACCAAGACACATAATAATTAAGATGGCAAAGATCAAAGATAAAGACAGGGTATTAAAGGCAGCTAGAGAGAGAAAAAAGATCACCTACAAAGGAAAACCCATCAGACTATCATCAGACTTCTCAACAGAAACCTTACAGGCCAGAAGAGAATGGCATGATATATTTAACGTTATGAAACAGAAGGGCCTCGAACCAAGAATATTGTATCCAGCACGATTATCCTTTAAATACGATGGAGGGATTAAACAATTTCCAGACAAACGAAAGTTGAAGAGTGTTTGCCTCTCATGAACCACCACTGCAGGATATCTTAAATGGACTGCTCTAGATGGAAGTACACCTAAGGCTAAAAAAATGTCACCAGAGAAAATAAAATCATAGCAAAGAAAGCAGACGATCCAAATACTAACTAAAGGCAAAGAATAAAACACCTATTATAGAAAGAATGGAGGAGGAGGAATAAGAAGGGAGAGAAAGAAAGAAACATCAGACTGTGTTTACAATAACTTAACAAGAAAGTTAAGTTAGATTGTTAGATAGTAAAGAAGCAACCTTGAACCCTTGGTAACCACGAATCTAAAGCCAGCAATGGCAGTAAGTACATATCTATCAATAATCACCCTAAATGTAAATGGACTGAATGCACCAATCAAAAGACACAGAGTAACAGAATGGATAAAAAAGCAAGACCCATCTATATGCTGCCTACAAGAAACTCACCTCAAATCCAAAGATATACACAGACTAAAAGTGAAGGGATGGAAAAAGATATTTCATGCAAACAACAAAGAGAAAAAAGCAGGTGTTGCAGTACTTGTATCAGACAAAATAGACTTCAAAACGAAGAAAGTAGCAAAAGATAAAGAAGGACATTACATAATGATAAAGGGGTCAGTCCAACAAGAAGATATAACCATTATAAATATATATGCACCCAACACAGGAGCGCCAGCATATGTGAGACAAATACTAACAGAATTAAAGGAGGAAATAGACAGCAATGCATTCATCTTAGGAGACTTCAACACACCACTCACTCCAGAGGACAGATCAACCAGACAGAAAATAAGTAAAGACACAGAGGCACTGAACAACACACTAGAACAGATGGACCTAACAGACATCTACAGAATTCTACACCCAAAAGCAACAGGATACACATTCTTCTCAAGTGCACATGGAACATTTTCCAGAATAGACCACATACTAGGCCACAAAAAGAACCTCAGTAATTTCAAAAATATTGAAATCCTACCAACCAACTTCTCAGATCACCAAGGTATAAAACTAGAAATAAATTTTAGAAAGAAATCAAAAAGGCTCACAAATACATGGAGACTTAACAACACTCTCCTAATTAATCAATGGGTTAACGACCAAATCAAAACAGAAATCAAAGAATATATGGAGACTAATGACAACAACAACACAAAGCCACAACTTCTGTGGGACGCAGCAAAGGCAGTTCTAAGAGGAAAGTATATTGCAATCCAGGCCTATTTAAAGAAGGAAGAACATTCCCAAATGAATAGTCTAAAGACACAATTACTGAAATTGGAAAAAGAAGAACAAATGAGGCCCAAAGTCACCAGAAGGAGGGACATAATAAAGATTAGAGAAGAAATAAATAAAATTGAGAAGAATAAAACAATAGAAAAAATCAATAAAACCAAGAGCTGGTTCTTTGAAAAAATAAACAAAATAGATAAACCCCTAGCCAGACTCATTAAGAGAAAAAGAGAATCTACACACATAAACACAATCAGAAATGAGAAAGGAAAAATCACGACGGACCCCACAGAAATACAAAGAATCATAAGAGAATATTATGAGAATCTATATGCTAACAAGCTGGAAAACATAGAAGAAATGGACAACTTCTTAGAAAAATACAACCTTCCAAGACTGACCAAGCAAGAAACAGAAAAACTAAACACACCAATCACCAGCGACGAAATCGAATTGGTAATCAAAAAACTACCCAAGAACAAAACCCCTGGGCCTGATGGATTCACCTCTGAATTCTACCAGACATATAGAGAAGAAATAACACCATTCTCCTTAAAGTTTTCCAAAAAATAGAAGAGGAGGGAATACTTCCAAACTCATTCTATGAAGCCAGCATCACTCTAATACCAAAACCGGGCAAAGACCTCACCAAAAAAGAAAATTACAGACCAATATCCCTGATGAACGTAGATGCAAAAATACTCAACAAAATATTAGCAAACCGAATTCAAAAATACATCAAGAGGATCATACACCATGATCAAGTGGGATTCATCCCAGGGATGCAAGGATGGTACAACATTCGAAAATCCATCAACATCATCCACCACATCAACAAAAAGAAGAACAAAAACCACATGATCATCTCCATAGATGCTGAAAAAGCATTTGACAAAATTCAGCATCCATTCCTGATTAAAACTCTCAACAAAATGGGCATAGACGGCAAATACCTCAACATCATAAAGGCTGTATATGACAAACCCACAGCTAACATCATACTTAATGGCGAGACGCTGAAAGCTTTTCATCTAAGATCGGGAACAAGACAGGGATGCCCACTCTCTCCACTGTTATTCAACTTAGTACTGGAGGTCCTAGCCACGGCAATCAGACAAAACAAAGACATACAAGGCATCCAGATTGGTAAAGAAGAAGTCAAATTGTCACTATTTGCAGATGACATGATACTGTACATAACAAACCCTAAATACTCCATTCCAAAACTACTAGAACTAATATCTGAATTCAGCAAAGTTGCAGGATACAAAATTAACACACAGAAATCTGTTGCTTTCCTATACACTAATGATGAACTAACAGAAAGAGAAATCAGAAAAACAATTCCATTCACAATTGCATCAAAAAGAATAAAATACCTAGGAATAAACCTAACGAAGGAAGTGAAAGACCTGTACTCTGAAAACTACAAGACACTCCTAAGAGAAATTAAAGAGGACACTAACAAATGGAAATGCATCCCATGCTCTTGGCTAGGAAGAATCAATATTGTCAAAATGGCCATACTACCTAAAGCAATCTACAGATTCAATGCAATCCCTATCAAACTACCAACAGCTTTCTTCAATGAACTGGAACAAATAATTCTAAAATCATATGGAACCACAAAAGACCCTGAATAGCCAAAGCAATCCTGAGGAGGAATAAAACAGGGGGAATTACGCTCCCTGATTTCAAGCTCTACTACAAAGCCACAATAATCAAGACAATTTGGTATTGGCACAAAACAGACCCACAGACCAGTAGAACAGAATAGAAAATCCAAAAATTAACTGAAACATATATAGTCAATTAATATTTGATAAAGGAGCCTTGGATATACAATGGGGAGATGACGGCCTCTTCAGCAGCTGGTGTTGGAAAAACTGGACAGCTACATGTAAGAGAATGAAACTGGACTACTGTCTAGCCCCATACACAAAGGTAAACCCAAGGTGGATCAAAGACCTGAATGTAAGTCATGAAACCATAAAACTCTTAGAAAAAAACATAGGCAAAATCTCTTGGACATAAACATGAGCGACTTCTTCATGAACATATCTCCCCGGGCAAGGAAACAAAAGCAAAAATGAACAAGTGGGACTATATCAAGCTGAAAAGCTTCTGTACAGCAAAGGACACCATCAGTAGAACAAAAAGACATCCTACAGTATGGGAGAATATATTCATAAAAAACGTATCTGATAAAGGGTTGACATCCAAAATATATAAAGAACTCATGCACCTTAACAAACAGAAAGCAAATAATCCAATTAAGAAATGGGCAGAGGACATGAATAGACACTTCTCCAAAGAAGAAATTCAGATGGCCAACAGGCACATGAAAAGATGCTCCACATCGCTAATCATCAGAGAAATGCAGATTAAAACCACAATGAGATATCACCTCACACCAGTGAGGATGGCCAACATCCAAAACACAAACAACAACAAATGTTGGCGAGGATGTGGAGAAAAGGGAACCCTCCTACACTGCTGGTGGGAATGCAAATTAGTTCAACCATTGTGGAAAGCAGTATGGAGGTTCCTCAAAAAACTCAAAATAGAAATACCATTTGACCCAGGAATTCCACTCCTAGGAATTTACCCTAAGAATGCAGCAGCCCAATTTGAAAAGGACAGATGCACCCCTATGTTTATTGCAGCACTATTTACAATAGCCAAGAAATGGAAGCAACCTAAGTGTCCATCAGTAGATGAATGGATAAAGAAGATGTGGTACATATACACAATGGAATATTATTCAGCCATAAGAAGAAAACAAATCCTACCATTTGCAACAACATGGATGGAGCTAGAGGGTATTATGCTCAGTGAAATAAGCCAAGCCGAAAAAGACAAGTATCAAATGATTTCACTCATATGTGGAGTATAAGAACAAAGAAAAAAACTGAAGGAACAAAACAGCAGCAGACTCACAGAACCCAAGAACGGACTAATAGTTACCAATGGGAAAGGGACTGGGGAAAATGGGCGGGAAGGAGAGATAAGAGGGAAAAAGGGGCATTACGATTAGCAGATATAATGTTGGGGGGGCACAGGGAGGGCAGTACAACTCAGAGAAGATAAGTAGTGATTCTATAGCATCTCATTACGCTGATGGACAGTGATTGTAATGGGGTTGGTGGGGGGGCCTGATGAAGGGGTAGTTTAATAATCGTAATATTGCACATGTAATTGTAGATTAATGGTAATAAAATAAATTATAAAAAAAAAAATACAACAGTTCAAAATTTGGGAGATGCCACAAAAGCAGTTCTAAGAGGGAAGGACATAGCAAAACAGGCCTACCGCAAGAATCAAAGCATCTAAAATAAAGTCTAAACTCACAACTGAAGAAACCATAGCAAGAACAGATGAAACCCAAAGCTAGTAGAGGGAGGGACACAATAAAGATCAGAGTGGAAATCAATAAAATAGAGAAAAATGAAACAATAGAAAAGAAATCCATGAAACCAAGAGCTGGTTCTTTGAGAAGATAAACAAAAACAGGCAAACCGCTAGGCAGGCTTATCAAGAAAAAAGAAGACAAATTTAAACAAACTCAGAAATGAAAAGGAAAATTACAGCTGACACCACAGAAATACAAAGAATTACGAGAGAATTTCATGAAAAATTACATGCCAATAAATTGGACAACCTGCAAGGAATGGACAGTTCCTAGAAAAGTACAACTTTCCAAGACTGATCCAGGAAGGAACTGAAAATCTGAACAGATCAATTACCATCAATGAAATTGAATTGGTAATCAAAAAACTCCCAACAAACAAAAGTCCAGACACAGATGGCTTCACAGCTGAATTCTACCAAACATTTAAAGAAGAGCTAATACCCATCTTTCTTTAAGTATTCCAAAAAGTTGAAGAGGAGGGAATACTTACTTGCAAACTCATTCTGAGACCAGCATTACTCTAATACCTAAATCAAAGACACTACAAAAAAAAGAAAATTATAGACCAATATCCCTGATGAATCTTCAACAAACTATTAGTAAACCCAATTTAAAAATACATCAAAGGATAATCCATCATGACCAAGTGGGATTTATTCCAGGGATGCAAGGATGGTACAATATTCATAAATCAATCAATATATCATACACCACATCAACAAAAGGAAGGATAAAAACCATATGATCATCTCAGTAGATGCAGAAAAAGCATCTGACAAAATTCAACATCCATTAATGGTAAATATCCACAATAAAATGGACATAAAGCGAAAATACCTCAACATAATAAAGGCCATATACAACAAACCCACAGCTAACATAATACTCAGTGGAGAAAAGTTGACATCTTTTCCTCTAAAATCAGGAACAAGACAAGGATGCCCACTCTCACCTCTTTTATTCAACATAGTGCTGGAGGTCTTAGCCATGACAATCAGACAAGATAGAGAGATAAAAGACATCCAAATTGATAAGGAAGAAGTTAAACTGTCACTATTTGCAGATGACATGATACTATATATAGAAAAGTCTAAAGACTCCACCAAAAAACTGTTAGCACTAATAATGGAATTCAGCAAAGTTACAGGATTCAAAATTAATACCAAGAAATCTGCTGCATTCGTGTATACTAGCAACAAACTAGCAAAAAAAGAAATCAGGAAACCAATTCCATGTACATCAAAAATTGCATCAAAAAGAATAAACTACCTAGGAATAAACCTAACCAAGGGGGCAAAAGACCTGTAATCTGATGACTGTGGCACTCATGAAAGAAATTAAGGAAGACACCAATAAATGAAAGTCTATCCCATGCTCATGGATAGAAAGAATTAATATTGTCAAGGCCATCCTGTCCAAGACAGTTTACAGATTCAGTGCAATCCCTATCAAAGCACCAATGGCATTTTTCAATGAACTAGAGCTTATAATTTTAAAAGTCATATGGAACCACAAAAGTCCCTGAATAGCCAATGCAATCCTAAGAAAGAAGAACAAAGCTGGGATAATGTATTATACTCTCTGACTTTGAGCTATACTACAAAGTGACTAATCAAAACAGTATAGTACTAGCCCACAAACAGGCCCATAGATCAATGGAACAGAATAGAGAGCCCAGATATAAACCCATCCATCTATGGTCAACTAATACATGATAAAGGAGCTATGAATATACAATGAGGGAAAGACACTCTCTTCAGTAACTGGTGTTGGGAAAACTGGACAGCTACATGCAAGAGAATGAAACTGGATTACTGTCTAATGCCATACACAAAAGTAAACTTGAAATGGAATAAAGACCTGAATGTAAGAAACGAAACCATAAAACTGTTTGAGAAAACATAGGCAAAAATCTCTAGAACATAAGCATGAGCAATTTTTTTCTGGACATATCTTCCCAGGCAAGGGAAGAAAAAAAAATGAACAAGTGGGACTACATCAAACTAAAAAGCTGTACAGCAAAGGACACCATCAGTAGAACAAAAGGCATCCTACAGTATGGGAGAATATATTCATAAATGACATATCCGATAATGGGTTGACATCCAAAATATATAAAGAGCTCACGCACCTCAACAAACAAAAAGCAAATAAAAAATGGGCAGAGGACCTGAACATTTTTCCAAAGGAGAAATACAGATAGCCAACAGGCGCATGAAAAGATGCTCCATATCAATAATCATCAGGGAAATGCAAATCAAAGCCACAATGAGGTACCACCTCACACCAGTTAGAATGGCCACTATCCAAAAGAAAAGAAATAACAAGTGTTGACAATGATGTGGAGAAAAGGGAACCCTCCTACACTGTTGGTGGGAATATCAATTGGTGCAGCTGCTATGGAAAGCAGTATGGAGGTTCCTCAAAAACTAAAAATGGAAGTACCATAAGACCCAGTAACTGCACTTCAAATAAACGAAATCTATGATTCAAGGAGATATATGCACCCCTATGTTTATTGCCACATTATTTACAATAGTCAAGATATGGAAACAACTAAAATGTCCATCAGTAGATGAATGGATAAAGAAGATGTGGTACATCTAGACAATGAAGTATTATTCAGCTATAAAAAAGAAAGAAATCGTGCCATTTGGAACAACATGGATGGAACTAGAGGATATTGTGTTTAGTGAAATAAGCCAGGCAGAGAAAGACAAATACCATAGGATTTCACTTATTTGTGGAATCTAAAAACAAAACAAAACAAAATGAACAAAATAGGAATAGACTCAGAGACACTGAGATGGGACTGGTGGTTACCATCAGGGAGTGGGACATGAGGTTGGGACTCATGGGTGGGTTGTTGAGGGGGATAAAGGGGCCCAGAAATCTCAGTCATGATGTAAGTTAGTCGCAGGGATGGTAGTACAGCATGGTGAATATAGCCAGTAGTGGTTCTGTAACATCTTTCTATGTTTGCAGATAGTAACTGCACCAGTTGGGGTGAGGATTTAGTAATGTGTGTAACTATTGAACCACTGTGTTGTATACCTGAAACCAATACTGTATATCAACTATACTTCAATTAAAAAAATAAGTAAAGAAACCTGGGCTCTTGAAGAAATAGCTGATTCCACATCTGGGGCAGAAAATCTGCAAGATGAATGGGAACACCATGTCATACCAATTGTGAGGAAGCAAACAGAGATGGTAAGGTCATATCAAAAGGATTCAGGAGCTCATTTGAAAAAAAATATTGGCCAAGTTCAGGATCATTGGAACTACAATAATAGAAATATTTGTAATGGATCAAAACTTATCAAATATATGTAAGTCCATGAGTGTGTAATGATTTTTTTAATATAATTTATTTTATTATCATTAATTTACAATTACATGTGCAATATTACAATTATTAAACTACCCCTTCATCAGGTCCCCCCCACCAACCCCATTACAGTCACTGTCCATCAGCGTAGTGAGATGCTATAGAATCACTACTTGTCTTCTCTGAGTTGTACTGCCCTCCCCGTGCCCCCCCAACATTACATCTGCTAATCGTAATGCCCCTTTTTCCCTCTTATCCCTCCCTTCCTGCCCATTTTCCCCAGTCCCTTTCCCTTTGGTAACTATTAGTCCGTTCTTGGGTTCTGTGAGTCTGCTGCTGTTTTGTTCCTTCAGTTTTTTTCTTTGTTCTTATACTCCACATATGAGTGAAATCATTTGATACTTGTCTTTTTCGGCTTGGCTTATTTCACTGAGCATAATACCCTCTAGCTCCATCCATGTTGTTGCAAATGGTAGGATTTGTTTTCTTCTTATGGCTGAATAATATTCCATTGTGTATATGTACCACATCTTCTTTATCCATTCATCTACTGATGGACACTTAGGTTGCTTCCATTTCTTGGCTATTGTAAATAGTGCTGCAATAAACATAGGGGTGCATCTGTCCTTTTCAAATTGGGCTGCTGCATTCTTAGGGTAAATTCCTAGGAGTGGAATTCCTGGGTCAAATGGTATTTCTATTTTGAGTTTTTTGAGGAACCTCCATACTGCTTTCCACAATGGTTGAACTAATTTGCAGTCCCACCAGCAGTGTAGGAGGGTTCCCTTTTCTCCACATCCTCGCCAACATTTGTTGTTGTTTGTGTTTTGGATGTTGGCCATCCTCACTGGTGTGAGGTGATATCTCATTGTGGTTTTAATCTGCATTTCTCTGATGATTAGCGATGTGGAGCATCTTTTCATGTGCCTGTTGGCCATCTGAATTTCTTCTTTGGAGAAGTGTCTATTCATGTCCTCTGCCCATTTCTTAATTGGATTATTTGCTTTCTGTTTGTTAAGGTGCATGAGTTCTTTATATATTTTGGATGTCAACCCTTTATCAGATACGTTTTTTATGAATATATTCTCCCATACTGTAGGATGTCTTTTTGTTCTACTGATGGTGTCCTTTGCTGTACAGAAGCTTTTCAGCTTGATATGGTCCCACTTGTTCATTTTTGCTTTTGTTTCCCTTGCCCGGGGAGATATGTTCATGAAGAAGTTGCTCATGTTTATGTCCAAGAGATTTTTGCCTATGTTTTTTTCTAAGAGTTTTATGGTTTCATGACTTACATTCAGGTCTTTGATCCACCTTGAGTTTACCTTTGTGTATGGGGCTAGACAGTAGTCCAGTTTCATTCTCTTACATGTAGCTGTCCAGTTTTTCCAACACCAGCTGCTGAAGAGGCTGTCATCTCCCCATTGTATATCCAAGGCTCCTTTATCAAATATTAATTGACTGTATATGTTTGGGTTAATGTTTGGATTTTCTATTCTGTTCCACTGGTCTGTGGGTCTGTTTTTGTGCCAATACCAAATTGTCTTGATTACTGTGGCTTTGTAGTAGAGCTTGAAGTCAGGGAGTGTAATTCCCCCTGTTTATTCCTCCTTCTCAGGATTGCTTTGGCTATTCGGGGTCTTTTGTGGTTCCATATGAATTTTAGAATTATTTGTTCCAGTTCATTGAAGAAAGCTGTTGGTAGTTTGATAGGGATTGCATTGAATCTGTAGATTGCTTTAGGTAGTATAGCCATTTTGACAATATTTATTCTTCCTAGCCAAGAGCATGGGATGCATTTCCATTTGTTAGTGTCCTCTTTAATTTCTCTTAGGAGTGTCTTGTAGTTTTCAGAGTACAGGTCTTTCACTTCCTTCGTTAGGTTTATTCCTAGGTATTTTATTCTTTTTGATGCAATTGTGAATGGAATTGTTTTTCTGATTTCTCTTTCTGTTAGTTCATCATTAGTGTATAGGAAAGCAACAGATTTCTGTGTGTTAATTTTGTATCCTGCAACTTTGCTGAATTCAGATATTAGTTCTAGTAGTTTTGGAATGGAGTATTTAGGGTTTGTTATGTACAGTATCATGTCATCTGCAAATAGTGACAATTTGACTTCTTCTTTACCAATCTGGATGCCTTGTATGTCTTTGTTTTGTCTGATTGCCGTGGCTAGGACCTCCAGTACTATGTTGAATAACAGTGGAGAGAGTGGGCATCCCTGTCTTGTTCCCGATCTTAGATGAAAAGCTTTCAGCGTCTCGCCATTAAGTATGATGTTAGCTGTGGGTTTGTCATATACAGCCTTTATGATGTTGAGGTATTTGCCGTCTATACCCATTTTGTTGAGAGTTTTAATCAGGAATGGATGCTGAATTTTGTCAAATGCTTTTTCAGCATCTATGGAGATGATCATGTGGTTTTTGTTCTTCTTTTTGTTGATGTGGTGGATGATGTTGATGGATTTTCGAATGTTGTACCATCCTTGCATCCCTGGGATGAATCCCACTTGATCATGGTGTATGATCCTCTTGATGTATTTTTGAATTCGGTTTGCTAATATTTTGTTGAGTATTTTTGCATCTACGTTCATCAGGGATATTGGTCTGTAATTTTCTTTTTTGGTGAGGTCTTTGCCCGGTTTTGGTATTAGAGTGATGCTGGCTTCATAGAATGAGTTTGGAAGTATTCCCTCCTCTTCTATTTTTTGGAAAACTTTAAGGAGAATCGGTGTTATTTCTTCTCTATATGTCTGGTAGAATTCAGAGGTGAATCCATCAGGCCCAGGGGTTTTGTTCTTGGGTAGTTTTTTGATTACCAATTCGATTTCGTCACTGGTGATTGGTCTGTTTAGTTTTTCTGTTTCTTGCTTGGTCAGTCTTGGAAGGTTGTATTTTTCTAAGAAGTTGTCCATTTCTTCTATGTTTTCCAGCTTGTTAGCATATAGATTCTCATAATATTCTCTTATGATTCTTTGTATTTCTGTGGGGTCCGTCGTGATTTTTCCTTTCTCATTTCTGATTGTGTTTATGTGTGTAGATTCTCTTTTTCTCTTAATGAGTCTGGCTAGGGGTTTATCTATTTTGTTTATTTTTTCAAAGAACCAGCTCTTGGTTTTATTGATTTTTTCTATTGTTTTATTCTTCTCAATTTTATTTATTTCTTCTCTAATCTTTATTATGTCCCTCCTTCTGGTGACTTTGGGCCTCATTTGTTCTTCTGAGTGTGTAATGATTTTAAAAATAAAAACCCCATTGGTTAACTTCTGAGGATGATTAGGGATACAATTCATTATCTTGATTAGTAAATAAAGGGAAAGATTCAAGCATTTATCCTGCTTTTTGTAGGTGACCAGAGCCAGTGACAACGAAGATGTGGAAGAGGGGATGCATCTGTGTATAAACATATTCTAACTAATAAAGAAAACAGAAATGACAGAACTAGCGTAGTAGTATTTAAGTGGATTTAGGCATTGTGCATTGACAGCTGCTCACATCACAAAAAGAGAGGTCATCGTACTTTGTGTGTCTCCTAATAAAAGACCTCAGCAACACCCGTTACCAAAGGAATTGATCCTGAGTCTGATCCACCCTTGAGGTACAGATGTCAGTTTGCAAGAAATACTGAAGAACACGTTGAATTACACCACCTGTATCAATCAGCAAAACCGGATTGTGAGAACTCTACAGGCCAAATGCCCCAGGTTTTTCAAGATAAACTGTAACGATAGAAAGGGATTGAGAAGGACCTGTACAGTTAAGAGAACTAAAAGACACCATTAAATGTTTTAAAAGGGCAAGACAAGGTGCATACATGGTGATAAAACCCCCCTGCCCTCCAAAAAACAGCAAAAAGTAATTAGTATAAAAAGCCATGATGTTGTTTCCTTTAGGAGAATAGACACACTGGGACAAAGTGCTTGGAGGGATTTCTGGGGTTATTGGTAAATTTGTGTTTCTTGACTTTGATGGTGGTTACAAGATTTTTAAAAAATGCTTATTTTATAATAAAATTTTATAGTAACTTTATAAAGGTTAAAAAAAGAATGTAAAAAGTAATTGGAAAGTGACTGAAATATCCCTGTACTTTTTAAAAAGTTATATAGTGATTTTGTTCTATTAAGCCCCCATCGTGGGGGTTTTCTTAGGTCTGACCAGTTATTTAGATCCACCAGACCCAAATCAACCATATTTGGCACTATTTCCTCACTCCAGGGACTTACTCTCCTTGCCTCTCTTCCCCACCCAGTGACAAGCCGATGTTCCACTTTGATCAGGTTTCCAGGGGGACAGAACTACAATTTTAGCCCAAGGTCAAATCTGTCCATAAAGAAATTGAAATAGTTTTTGTTTCTTTCTTTGTTTTTTAAAGCCATTACTTACACCTTCTAAAATTAGAGAGCTGTCATTGTTGCATTTATTTTCACACCATGCCTTTTAAGATATCTCATGTATAAAGTAAGGCAGGTAAGTAGAGGGGTATCAAGACTTTTCAGCTCTGATATTTGGTATTTGAGGCGGAAGTATATTAACTTCCTTATTCTTAATATGATATAAATGGAAAGGTTTAATGGAATTTTCCAGGTGACACAGGATGCTGGAGGCTGTTAGGCCACCTGATGAAATCCATTGCAGTGCAATTCCTGTTTGTTTTGTTTTGTTTTCAATGCCATCTTAGAAACAGGTTTTACTTACAATTTTTCCCATGTTGCCTTCCTCCTTGCCTTTTTGGCAAGGGCCTGAGGAGAAGTGCATTGTTTCTGAATTTCAGTAATTAAAGGTATATTTGGAATGGTGTATTCTCTGATTTAAATCCCTAAAAAACCAGAGGAGGCTTTGACAGAACTAGGACATGAGGAGCAAAAAGTCAATTAAAGCTGATTTTTTTCAAGAGCCACATAAATGTTATAAAAGTGCCACATACTTGAGCCATTTTAGCAGTTTTCCATCTGCTTTTGTTGTCTCAAAAAGAAGGAAATTTTTCTGGCATTTCTCTGAATTGTCTTAAGTGACTTGTAGATCATCACAATGAGTGGTGTGGTCCTAATTCTCAATGTCCCAATTCAACTCTGAAGATGAGAGCAGGATGCATTAATTCATTTGGTTAGTTTTGCCTCCTTTTGGCTTGAAAAAGAAAAGAATGAGAATTCTTTCACTTTGCAGAGCAAGTAACATTGTGGGTTGTCCTTCAAATACATTTTCCACAGGCACCAATCTCTTCTCGGGCATAAACAGGCTGTTGTTGAACAGACAGACATTCAGGAGATTCTATAAATTGAATCTTCCATCTTCTGCTAATATGGCTTTTGGCAATAAAGCCATTATAATAAAGTGCCATAAAAGACATCTTTTTTTTTTCATCTGTTGCCTACTCAGCATGGGGTTTATTGCTACTTAGAAGTCTGATTGCTAAGTGCTAAACTACTAGTCAGGTCACCCTACTAAATGGATAGATGGGTCTTTGATATGCCACCTTCTGTCCTTCAGGACACCTGGCAATTTTTTTGGTGGCAAGACCTCAAATGGCAACAACGACATGTTCCCTTTATTTATGATTGCCAACTGGATGTTGGCTAATTGGCACTAATGAAGATTAGTAGGTGTGTAGTTTGTGAACTGATCCAACTTAGGTACTTTTTGATTACCTATTTGAAGTCTGGTGCTAGAAAAATTTTAGAGTTGGATAAAATGGAAATTCCCCTTTTAATAACTCTACACCTAAATTGGGGAAGTAATACTGAACAATAAAAGGCAATCTGAGAACCACTAGCTGCCAAAGTTTATGTGTTTATAAGGTCTTGGCATTACTCAGGGCATTTGTTAAGTGCTCCATAAGTGTGGTTTGTTGTTGAGATTATTTTTTGGATTACAGAGGTAGGATTTTACAGTGAAGAGAGGATAGCCTGGAATACTGATGCTATCCAAAAGGAAGAGGCCCTTGGGGAATGGATGGGATTCCCACAGATAGAAGTATTTTGAAGGCAGCATGGTATAGATTAGGTCAGTTCTCAGTCCAGGATTTGGCATTTTTGTGTCTGTTGAGTCATTCTTCCACCTGCTTTCCATTTCCTAAAAGTTTATTGTTATTGTCTGTTCTATTTTTCTTCTTCACAGGTTTATGTCTTTTTTTTTGAGAAGATAACTTCACTGTAATTTTAGTGGGGTTTTCAGAGTTTCAGAGCAAAGGTAGGTGCACAAATTCAAATTATCATTTTTACAGGAGACTTTAAATTTTTGAATTTTCTGCTTTTTAAAATTGAGGTATAATTTACATATAATATTTTATTAGTTTCATGTGTACAATATAACGTTTCAATATTTGTATATATTGTAAAACTATCACCACAATAAGTCTGTTTACATCTGTTTTCATACATAATTACAAAAAAAATTCTTTTCTTGCAATAAGGACTTTTAAGATCTACTTTCTTAGCAGCTTTCCAGTATGCAGTACAGCATTATGCTATGGTCACCATGCTGTACATTACATCCCATGATTTATTTATTTTATAACTGGAAGTTTGTACCTTTTGAACCCCCCCTTACTTCTAGTAGCCACCAATCTCTTCTCTGCATCTATAAGCTTAGTCTTTTTTTTTTAGATTTCACATATAACTGAGATTATACTGTATTTGTCTTTCTCTGTCTGACTTATTTCACTTAGCAGAATGTCCTCAAGGTCCATCCATGCCATTGAAAATGGCAAGATCTCCTTTTTTATGCCTGAATAGTATTCCATCATCTGTATGTACCACATCTTTTTTATCCATTCATCCATGTTGAACTCTTAGGTTGTTTTCATGTCTTAGCTATATTGTAAATAATGCTGAATCAACATGGGGGTGTATATATCTTTTCACATATTTTCATTTTCTTCAGTTAAATACCCAGAAGTGGAATCACTGGATCATGTCGTAGTGCTTTTTAAAATTTTTTTTCAGGAATCTCCTTACTGTTTTCCATACTGGCTGCACCAATTTACATTCCCACCAAACAGTACACAAGGGTTCCCTTTTCTCCATGTCCTTGTCAATACTTGTTATTTCTTGTCTTTTTGATAATAGGCATTACATAATAGGTATTAGATGATATCTCATTCTGGTTTTGAATTGCATTTCCCTGATTGTAATGTTGAGCATCTTTTCATGTACTTGTTAGCCATCTGTATATCAGGAGAGTTTTTAAAAAGAGAAGTAACTAATTTGTTGTTATGAAAAATGAAACAATACCAAAAAGTACCAAGAAAAAAGTAGAAAGTCAATTAATTCCTTATATCACCCAGAAATTACTATTAATAATGCTCAGTAAAGATCATTTCATTCCACACTGCACATGTACAAATACAAGAGTAGAATAGAGATATATTAGAAGAATAGAGATATGCTTATTAACTGGATTATATTATACATGCCATTTAAAAATTAAAGGCCATACGTATTATTTTGCTTAAATGTATTGTTAGAAATACAATAAAATGAAATGATAGGAATTATTGGACTTAAGATAAAGTGTTTATTCATTACATGAAACAGTAATTTAATTTGATAAAGCTTGGGGCTCAAATCACCTTTCCAAAATGCCAAACTGTATCCTTCCATGGTAGAAGATGATTTTGTTCCATTCAGACTCATTCAAAGAGTCTACACTTGAAAGACAGAAAGTGAAAAGAAGGACTGGTTACTTTCATTTCCAGCAATATTGTAGACTAGATATCCTGAAATCCTTTTAGTGCAAAGTGGCCTCTAAAGTTGTTTGATAATTTCTAGTCACCTAGAGACTTGAGTTTTACCTGCTACATGCAAGGGCCTTGGCCTGTGGAAGGTGAAGGGTTTTGAGTAGAGATCCCAGGGGAAACTGTAAACCCCACAGGGCTATACCTTTAAGTGGTTGTATGTGAAGGGTTGATCTAGAAAAACATCTGCACAGTTACAAGAGATGATCTAATAAGGAAACATGTTTTTCTTAGCCTAGGTTCTGGGTAGAGTAAGAAAATGAAACCTCCCCTCCCTGTTAATTTATAATCCTAGGTCAGCCCTTATAAGGTTTAATTTACAACATTTGCATAATACAGAACCCCCAGGCCAAGAAATTTCTCTAGGAATGTACCCCCAATACAGGCCTCATGGAATTCCCACACAACAGTCCTGATGAATATAAGCAGATGTTGAAAAATAAAGAAAAACACAAATATGTTAGCATGAACAAGAATTGGCAGAAACAACAAAAAGTAGAAATTCGTTCCCCTAAATATACTTTCAATTCAGGCTCAAGATGGTGGCGTGAGTAGGGTGGCGGAAATCTTCTCCCTAAACCATATATATTTTTGAAAATACAGCAAATACACCTATTCCTAGAAGAGAGACCAGAAGATACAGTACAACAGCCAGGCTACATCTACATCTGTAAGAACTCAGGATCTCACGAAAAGGGTAAGATACAAAGCCGTGACCCAGCAGGACCCAAGCACTTCCCCCACCCCAGCTCACTGGCAGAAGGAAAAGAATCAGAATGGGGAGGGAGTGGAAGCACAGGACTGCTAAATAACCAGCCCTGGTGATCCGCACCAGGAGCACAGAAACACACCACAGCGTGTACTGGATATTAGAGAAACGGAAGGGCAGGATCTGAGATGGAGACTGTGAGTGGGTCCCCACAGCCAGCTCCCCTGGAGCAAAAGAAAAGAAGGTGCTCTAAGAGTCTTAAAGGGACAAGGGTTTAACAGGTGGACAAAATCATCCCAGCACACACAGCCCAGCAGGCTGGGATTCTTAAGGAATTTCAGGGGCCCTAACCCCCTGGGTGGCAAGGCAGCTCTGAAGCCCCTCACGGTGATAAGCAGCCTGCCATTCATTCCCTCCTGCCAGCGCTGCAAGCAAACCGGCTGACCCACTACTGCTGCGGAGCAGCCAGGGAGCAGTCCCGCCCACAGCAACCACACAGTCTTCTCCCAGCGCGCAGCTAACCGGGCCAGACCCAGAGGCAGCTGCCTATGCGCAGCTGCCTGGCACAGTCAGAGGAAACCGACACAAGGTCCAGAAAGCACGAAGGGGTGCTCTTCTCACAGGAGAACACACCTGGCGCATCTGTGACCCCCCTCAGTGCCCTAGGCTATCCCGAGGGCTGCCCTGCCCACAGCAGCTCAGGTAATTAACCCAGAGACTGCTCCCAGTGTGCGGGTAACTGGCACAGGCACCGGAGAAGGGCAAGGAGACCAGCAAGCAGGAAGAAACTTTGTTCTTCCAGCTGACACACACGCCACCTGCCAGCAATCACTTCTATCGCTATGAAAGGCAGAAGAACCTGGTTCAGTCAAAAATCACTCAAACAATGCCAGAGAGGGGGCTTGGCAAGATAGATATAACCAATCTTCCTGAAAAGAATTCAAAATAAAAGTCATAACCATGCTGATGGACCTGCAGAGAAATACGCAAGAGCTAAGGGATGAAGTCTGGAGGGAGATACAGAAATGAAACAGTCAGTAGAAGGACTTAAGAGCAGACTTGATGAGGGGCAAGAGACTGTTAATGGAATAGAAATCAGAGAACAGGAATACAGAGAAGCTGAGGCAGAGAGAGATAAAAGGATCTCTAGGAATGAAATAAATAAAGAATCATCAGACTGTGTTTATAATAGCTTAATAAGATAGTTAAGTTAGACTGTTAGTAAAGAAGCTACCCTTGAACCTTTGGTAACCATGAATCCAAAGCCTACAATGACAATAACTATGAATCTACTGATAATCACTCTAAATGTAAATGGACTGATTACATCAATCAAAAGACACAGAGTAATAGACGGATAAAAAAGCAAGACCCACATCTATGTGCTGTTTACAAGAGACTCACCTCAAACCCAAAGACATACACAGACTAAAAGTGTAGGGATGGAAAAAGATATTTCATGCAACTAATAGGGAGAAAAAAGCAGGAGTTACAGTACTTGTATCCGACAAAAAAGACTTCAAAACAAAGAAAGTCACAAGAGATAAACAAGGACATTACATAATGATAAAGGGGTCAGTCCAACAAGAGGATATAATCATTATAAATGTCTATGCACCCAACACAGGAGCACCTAAATATGTGAAACAAATACTAACAGAATGAAAGGAGGAAATAGAATGCAGTGCATTCACTTTATGAGACTTCAACACACCACTCACTCCAAAGGACAGATCAACCAGACAGAAAATAAGTAAGGACACAGAGGCACTGAACAACACACTAGAACAGATAGACCTAACAGACATCTACAGAACTATACACCCAAAAGCAGCAGCATACACATTCTTCTCAAGTGCACATGGAACATTTTCCAGGATAGACCACATACTAGGCCACAAAAAGAACCTCAGTAAATTTAAAAATACTGAAATTCTACCAACCAACTTCTCAGATCACAAAGGTATAAAATTAGAAATAAATTGTACAAAGAAAATAAAAAGGCTCACAAACACATGAAGGCTTAACAACATTCTCCTAAATAATCAATGGATCAATGACCAAATTAAAACAGAGATCAAGCAATGTATGAAGCAAATGACAACAACAGTACAATGCCCCAATTTCTGTGGGATGCAGCGAAGGCAGTTTTAAGAGGAAAGTATACAGCAATCCAGACCTATTTAAAGAAGGAGGAAGAATCCCAAATGAATAGTCTAAAGTCACAATTATTGAAACTGGAAAAGGAAGAACAAATGAGGCCCAAAGTCAGCAGAAGGAGGGACATCAGAGAAGAAATAAATAAAATTGAGAAGAATAAAACAATAGAGAAAAATCAATGAAACCAAGAGCTGGTTTTTTGAGAAAATAAAATAGATAACCCCCTAGCCAGACTTATTAAGAGAAAAAGAGAATCTACACACATAAACAGAATCAGAAATAAGAAAGGAAAAGTCACAACAGACCCACAGAAATACAAAGAATTATGAGAGAATACTATGAAAATCTATATGCTAACAAGCTGGATAACCTAGAAGAAATGGACAACTTCTTAGAAAAATACAACCTTCCAAGACTGACCAATGAAGAAACAGAAAATCTAAACAGACCAATTACCAGCAACGAAATTGAATCGGTAATCAAAAAACTACCCAAGAACAAGACCCCCGGACCAAATGGATTCACTGCTGAATTTTATCAGACATACAGAGAAGGAATAACACCCATTCTCCTTAAAGTTTTCCAAAAAATAGAAGAGGAGGGAATACTTCCAAATTCATTCTATGAAGCCAGCATCACTCTAATACCAAAACCAGGCAAAGACCTACAAAAATTGAAAATTACAGACCAATATCCTTGCTGAACATAGATGCAAAAATACTCAACAAAATATTAGCAAACCAAATTTAAAAATGCATCAAGAGGATCATACACAATGATTAAGTGGGATTCATCTCAGGGATGCAAGGATGGTACAACATTCGAAAATCCATCATCATCATCCACCACATCAACAAAAAGAAGAACAAAAACCACATGATCATCTCCATAGATGCAGAAAAAGCATTTGACAAAATTGAACATTCATTCATGATAAAAACTCTCAACAAAGTGGGTATAGACGGCAAGTACCTCAATATCATAAAGGCTATATATGACAAACCCATAGCCAACATCATACTTAACAGCAATAGCTGAAAGCTTTTCACCTAAGATCCGGAACAAGACAGGTATGCCCACTCTCCCCACTTTTATTCAACATAGTACTGGAGGTCCTAGCCACGGCAATCAGGCAAAACAAAGACATACAAGGCATCCAGATTGGTAAAGAAGAAGTCAAACGGTCACTATTTGCAGATGACATGATATAGTACATAAAATACCCTAAAGAATCCACTCCAAAACTACTAGATCTAATATCTGAATTCAGCAAAGTTGCAGGATACAAAATTAATACACAGAAATCTGTTGCATTCCTATACACTAAAGATGAACTAGCAGAAAGAGAAATCAGGAAAACAATTCCATTCACAATTGCATCAAAAAGAATAAAATACCTAGGAATAAACCTAACCAAGGAAGTGAAAGACCTATACTCTGAAAACTACAAGACACTCTTAAGAGAAATTAAAGAGGACACTAACAAATGGAAATTCATCCCATGCTCTTGGGTAGGAAGAATTAATATTGTTGAAATGGCCATCCTGCCTAAAGCAATCTACAGATTCAATGCAATCCCTATCAAAATATCAACAGCATTCTTCAATGAACTGGAACAAACAGTCTAAAATTCATATGGAACCAAAAAAGACCCTGAATAGCCAAAGCAATCCTGAGGAGGAAGAATAAAGCAGGGGGGATCTTACTTCGCAACTTCAAGCTCTACTACGAAGCCACAGTAATCAAGACAATTTGGTACTGGCACAAGAACAGACCCACAGACCAGTGAACAGAATAGAGAGTCCAGATATTAATCCAAACATATGTGGTCAATTAATATATGATAAAGGAGCCATGGATATACAATGGGGAAATGACAGCCTCTTCAACAGCTGGTGTTGGCAAAACTGGACAGCTCCATGTAAGAGAATGAAACTGGATCATTGTCTAACCTCATACACAGAAGTAAAGTTGAAATGGATCAAAGACCTGAATGTAAGTCATAAAACCATAAAACTCTTAGAAAAAAACGTAGGCAAAAATCTCTTGGACATAAACATGAGCGACTTCTTCATGAACTTTCCCCCTGGCCAAGAGAAACAAAAGCAAAAATGAACAAGTGGGACTATATCAAGCTGAAAAGCTTCTGTACAGC
Source organism: Smutsia gigantea (assembly GCA_032199065.1). Lineage (NCBI taxonomy): Eukaryota > Metazoa > Chordata > Mammalia > Pholidota > Manidae > Smutsia > Smutsia gigantea. Next base: position 152,669 of record JAVSCE010008224.1, on the reverse strand, counting down.
AAAGGACACCATCAATACAACAAAAAGGCATCCTACAGTATGGGGGAATATATTCATAAATGAGATATCTGATAAAGGGTTGACATCCAAAGTATATAAAGAGCTCACGCACCTCAACAAACAAAAAGCGAATAATCCAAATAAAAAATGGGCTGAAGAGCTGAACAGACACTTCTCCAAAGAAGAAATTCAGATGGCCAATAGGCACATGAAAAGATGCTCCACATCGCTACTAATCATCAGAGAAATGCAAATTAAAACCACAATGAGATATCACCTCACACCAGTAAGGATGGCCAACATCCAAAACACTAACAACAACGAATGTTGGCAAGGATGTGGAGAAAGGGGAACCCTCCTACACTGCTGGTGGGAATGTAAATTAGTTCAACCATTGTGGAAAGCAGCATGGAGGTTCCTCAAAAAACTCTAAATAGAAATACCATTTGACCCAGGATACCTTTTATCAAACTGTGATGTATTCTTCCATATACAAAACAATAATAGTATTATACACAGCAATAATACTAGTGTTAAGTCCAGTCAGGTTCCAGGACCTGATTCCAATGTGTGTAGATGTGTAGGAGAGGGTCTTCCCACACATAACACCAAGCAATTCTCAAACACCAGCAGGGTGTCGGAGAGCTCAACTCAATTCTGAAGCTATCTGACTGGAGACAGCACCAGATCCCCCAGGTAAAGGGCTCCATCCTACAAGACTGCCCTCCATCCCCCACTCTAGGGGCCAGTCAAAAGCCCCAGGCAGTTACTTGTGCTTCTGACCTTCCAGCTACAGATTGGAGGTTCCAATGACCTCACCCTTAGATTCAGTTAATTTGCTAGACTGGCTCACAGAACTCAGGAAAACATGATTACCAGTTTAATAAAGGATACAAGTTAACAGCCAGATGAAGAGATTCATAGGGCAAGGTCCCAAATACAGGAGCTTCTATTCTTGTGGAGCTTGGGGCCTGGCTCAGAGGCACATGGGAGCATTCTGGTTCTGACTGAGAGGCAGGATCCTGGAGAGTGATAAAGCTCTTCTCAGGGTTTTTAGTGAGAGCTTCATTGCATAGTCATTATTGGCTAAATTACTGGCCATTGGCTGATTCAATCTCCAGCCCCTGCCCTTGGGTGGGGGGTCCAAAAGTCTTTCATTAACGTGACAAGACACCCATTTCACCTTTAAGACTCTGCAGTGTTTTCAGGAACTGTGAAGACCAAATTCTACCTAGGAAATATATATTTGGTCACATGAATGACCAAATATGTATTTCTTATGACTCATTATATCACACAAGCTTAATAAGTTCTTTTGTTCCTAATTAGAGTTTTTTCAGTAAATGAATGTTGAATTTCATCAAATGCATTTTATACATCAGTTGATATGATTATGTGGTTTTGCTTTCTTAGGTACTTAAAATGTGGATTACATTGATTGATTTTCAAATATTGAACAAACCTTGCATGCCCAGGATAAACCCACTTGATTGTGGTTTTATTATTTTTATATATTTTATATATTTATATATGATGTTATTATATTTCATTTGCTAATAATTTATTGAGGATTTTTGTGTCTATGTTAATGAGGATGTTGGCCTGTAGTGTTCTTTTCTTATACTGCCTTTATCAGATTTTGATATTGGAGTATGCTGGTCTCATAAAATAGTTGAGAAATAATCTTTCTTTTACATATTCTGGAAAAGATTGTGTAGCATTGCTATCATTTCTCCTTTGAATGTTTGGTAGTACCAGTAAAACTGTTGGAAACTGGAGATGTTATTTTCCTGGAAGTGTTTTCAAACTATTTCTTTAATTTCTTTAATAGTTGTAAGACTATACTGAATACCTGTTTCATTCTGAGTGAGTTATAATAATTTATGGTTTTAAAAATTTGGCCCATTTTATCTAAATTGTTGAGTTGAATTTCAGTGTGCAGATCTGTTTATATTATTCCCATATTATCATTTTAATTTCTGTGGGGGTATGTAGTGTTATCCCCTGTTTCATTCCTGATATTGGTAATTTGTATCTTCTCTCTTATTTCTTGGCATGTTTTGCTGGAGATTTATTAGTTTTATTATTTCAAAGAAGCAGTTTTGATTTCATTGGTTTTTTTCTTTTGTTTTTCTCCTTTCAGTTTTTTGATTTCTATTCTAATTTTATTTGTCTTTAGTTTGCTCTTCTTTTTCCAATTTCTTAAAGAGAAAATTAGATTATTGATTCAAGAGCTTTTCTGATACAAACATTTTAATGCTCTAATTTTACCTCTAAGCACTTGCTTTAGCTGCATCCCACAAATTTTGAAATGTTTGTTTTCTTTTTTTTCAGCTCATAATATTTTCAATTATTTTGTGATCTTTCTCTTTGACCCATGGACTATTTAGAAGCATGTTGTTAAATTTTTCTTTGGCAGGAGGGATTTTTCCTGTTATCTTTCCATTATTAATTTTTAATTTAGTTTCTCTATGGTCAAATAATGTAGTCTGTATGATTTTAATTCTTTTAAATTTGTTAAGGTGTATTATATGATGCAGGATATGGCCTAACTTAGTGAATGTACTTTGCACACTTGAAAATAATGTATGTTCTGCTGTTGTAGAAATGTAGATTTAGATCCAAGCATTGATGATGTTGACCAGTAGTTCTATATCCTTGATGATTTTTGGTTTATAAGCCCTATCAATTACTGAGAGAGAAGTGTTGAAGTTGTAGATTTGTCTATTTTTTCCTTTCAGTTTTATCATTTTTTTGTTTAATGTACTTTCAAACTCTATTCTTAGGTGCATGCACATTTGGGATTGTTATGTTTTCTTGTTAAGTTGATTTGTTAATCATTACACAGTGTCTCTTTTTACCTTTTTTGGTAAAATTTTTTTTGGTCTAAAATCTTCATTCAATATTAATATAGTCATTTCAGCCTTCTTTTGACTAACATTATCATGGTGTGTCTTTTTCCATCTTTTTACTTCTACCAATATTATGTTTGAAGTGAATTTCTTATAAATATCATATAGTTTGACCATTTTTGTCCATTCTACAAAGTCTGTCTTTTAATTGATGTATTTAGACGATTTACATTTAATATAATTATTGATATATTTTGATAGGCCTATCATTTTATTGTTTTCTGTTTACTCCTTCTATTTTTATTTTCTCTGTTTACACTTTCCTGCCTTCTTTGGGGTTATTTAAACATTTAAACTTTTTAATTAAAAATTTTATTAAACTAATTGTAGTCTTATCCTTGTACAGTTAGCTCAGTTCCCCCAGTGATAACATTTGCATAATATTACAGTCAGGATATTGACATTGACGTAGCCCACTAGTCTTACTCAGATTCCACCAGTTTTACTTGTGCTCTTTTGTGTATGTATGTTTGTATTAAGTTTTATACAATTTAACCACCTATGTTTGTGTATCCACCACCCCAGTCAAGATACTGAACAGTTTCAACACTACAAGGAGTCCAAGGACCCTTTGTGCTTCCCTTTTATACCCACATTTATTTTCCTCCAGCTCCCCTTGCCCTAACCCTTGGCAACAACTAATCTTTCCTCCTTTTCTAAAATTTTGTTACTTCAAAAAATGTTATATAAATGGAATCATACTTGGGGATTGGTTTTTTTCACTCAGCATAATTTTCTGGAGATTCATCCAAATTGTTGTATGTATTTATAGTTTGTTCCTTGTTCATGGTGTGTAGGTATCACAGTTTGTTTCACCATTCATCTGTTGAAGAACATCTAGGCTGATTCCAGTTTTTGACTATTACAAATAAATTTGCTATGAATATTCATGTAATATTTAAATCGTTTTTAGTGTTCCATTTTAGTTGATCTGTCTTGTTTTTGATATCTTTTAGTATGTTTTCATCACCCTAGGGATTGTAATAATTTCAGTCTATTTGCAATCAGAATTATACTACTTCAGGTAGAATGTAGAAACTTACCACCATATAGGTCCTATTTTCCTTTCCCCCCTTAAGATATAGTTTGTCTTATGTAGTAAACCTTTATCTACTCAGTTGGATTCAGGCTGCAAGTTTCAACCAAGTTCCAATGTCAATTCCATTTGCAAAGCCTTTGCAATGCTATTGGATCTATCCAGGTATGCATCCCTGCCAGACTGCATCAGAAGTCTGGGACTTGGTCTGTGGTTTATCCTATACTAGGCCTGTGGTAGACTTCACAAAGTCTACCATAGGCAGTTTAAGACTAGATGCATGCATTCACAGCCCAAGGGTTTGTCCAGGAGTTCATGGATAACATTATGGGTCACTCTCTCCAGCTGCTGCCTCACAGTCTCTCAGATATTTTCATGTTTCCTGGGCATCTCTTTTTCACTCCTCTGGGGCCAGAAAGGCTTATTTATCTAGTTCTGTGATGCACTGGGCTAGGATGAGAGGAAATGGAGAACAACAAAAAAAGAAGGGAGGTCACTACTTCCCTCACATATTCTGAGTGTTAGCAGACTTCCTTCATGTCCCTCAAATCAGAACAAGGGGGCATGTCCATTCCAGGTTCCAGCCATGTTGCGTCCAGGCTGGAGGCTACTGGAGGGGAAAAAATGGTTTGATGATACTTCAAATTGTGTCCCCCTCCCCAGTCTATTTTTCCTTTTCAGAGACCTCACACATCTATCTGCAGGTGTTTCTTTTCAGTTCTCTTTGTCTTCACAAACTTACGCTTTTGTTTTAAATTCCTTAGGATTTTAGTATGGTTTTAAGAGAGAGGAGATAGTCATTCCTCTGAATCATGAAGTGTAATATAATTGTCATATACAATCTTTAACTATTTTTTCTTACCTTTCTTGATTAGTATGATTGTTGACTTTTAACTTCCATTTCAAATTCTTAGGGGCTTTGGTTTGTTAATTTTTTTGGCTTGTTTTTTGATAGCAGGCATATCTATTAGAAAAGTGGAAGAATGAATTTTAAAAGAATTGATTGGAAATCTGGCATTTTGTTTTTTTCAACTAGTTAGTTTGAAATAGAGTTTTTCTCCAATTTTAGAATTTTCAGGTTTCTCTCCAATTTTAGAATACACACACATGTATATATGTATATGTGTGTGTATGCATATATATATGTACATATATACATATATGATAAGACATCCAGATTTTTCCCTTTTTTTATGTTAACTGAATAAAAAGTATTTTAATTTTTTCATGCTATGGTAATAAAAACCCTTCACATCTGTATATTGCTTTTATACCTTAACATTAGTTCTTTAGTTGGATTTGATAATTGGAAGTTTCCTTCTTGTGCATCACCATTACCATATTTCTTTTGGAGAAGAATTATTTTTATTTCACTTTCTTTGGGATTTTTGCTGCCTGTCTTTACTAATTATGTAGGTACCATTTTGCAAAGTGTCTTTAGAATTGTGAGACCTTTGCTGAATGAAAATATGTATTCTAGTTTCTAGATTAGTAATCAGTCAAAATAGTTGGTTTTTAAATATTTTCACGTTTCTTTGTTCCTTTTATTTCTTTTTAATATTGTCATAAGCATAGATCTTTAACTTAATGACTTCATGAGATAAAGGAGAAATTGGAGTTTGGAAATAGTTTTTATCCACAGGTACACTGCTTTTAACTTCCACTTTTTATTAACAAATGTAATGTGAAAGCAAAGTGTTTTCTGTTGCCAATTTAACTTCTTTAATTAAAAATGAAAGTTATAAGATAATAGTGCCATGGGTGAATTTCTAATGTCATCAGAATGGGGAAAATGGGTTTAAAATTGAAACTGTGGGCATGGTGGTGACTCTGTAGTACAGCATCAGGAATTTTGACACTTTATTTAATGGAAAATGGATACCAGTGCCTTAAACTCTTCTAGTATTGCCTTTTTTTTTAATTATAAAACTATAAGAGGCATGACTATGAAACAAGCACTGATGAAAGCCAAGGGTGCTCTGGGAAGGTGGGAGTTTGAAAGATTAAAGTGTGACTACTTGAGGTTTCAAACTCTAAAAGAATGTAAAGTCCCATTCTTAAATGAGGTCAGGCAAAGCGGAGTTCCTCCTCACTTTATGAACCTCATAAACTTGGCAAGTGCCAGAAACCATATTTCTAGAATATGCTGAACTTGATTATTGCAAAATCCCAGTGAGAGACTCTGGTTTACAGTTTTTATGCCAGCTGAAGTGGCTTTAGGAGTTAATTTTTTCTAAGTATGAAGAAAAGTACTTAGAAAGGTTTTTTTTAATGGAGAGTCTTAAGACCTTCCACCTCTCCAATTTCTAATTATATTGAAATTATCTTTTCAAACAATAGTTTCCCATTCATGAAAACCTCAACCTATTGGGATTAGTGTATCTGTAATGCCTGTGCCACCTCCTCAGTAGAATTTCTAATATCTTGTAGAAGGATGTTCTTTTCCCCCAGAAAAAGCCATTCCAGACATGTCATTTTACAAAATATTAATAGATTTTCCAAATATCAGTATTATACACAGAGGTATTTCAGCATACAAAATGTTACATCTACAAAGACTTTAACATAAAAATGTCCTTGGCTCAGGACTCACAGTAAAAGTGTAATAGTAAAACTAAATTAATTTCACGGTAATTTATGATCCTTAAAATTTGAAGTGGGATGAGGCGAAGGGTCTTTCAGTCAAGTACCTTCCAACAAGAACTGAAGGCTGAGATTTAGTGAAAACAAACGAAAGTGTGGTATATCTGTATACACTTATCAGGCATTTTTTTTCCCTGAGCCCATAGGTCAGTTCTCCTTGACATACTTGACCAAGCCGATAGACATTAGGCCCCAGCAACACAGATGCTTTAGAAAGATTTGGATCTTAGATGAAGCAACCGTGGCTGATGGACGGGGCCTTTTGAGAGCCGCAGCCACCAGCTAGAATGACTACCTGGGGCAAGCAGGACTCCGTACCTTGCTGGCCTTCAGGATCCGGAAAGCTGGAGACCCCTATCCCTGCCCGAATCAGAACCCTGTGCTCAGCCTCCTGTATGACAAGGAAGGAACTGTGGGGTCCCTCTGTCCTAGCCTTCACAGAGCAGCACAGAATAGGAAACAGACTGCAGCCCTTGCATGGGTTTCTGAGTAAGCATCACCAGCCTTCCCAAGGCATCCCTCACCTTTCCCTGTACTCTTTCATAGATTGACCTTGTAGAGAGTTCTTCCTCTTTACACCATCTTTCAGGGACAGCTGGAAAGTTATCTCTAACCATTTCTCCTAGAAATCTCCAAAGAGGGCATATACCGCTGGTCCATTGACAGCCTGTCATGTTTTCAGTAGCTCTGCAATTTGTCTGTGGTGTGTTTTTCCAGTACTGTGCTTTTCATTTTCCCCAAGTGATTCATTAGTATTTTTCCTGTTGTAGAGGGTTATCATTAATATCCAAATTAATAGTTAAGGAAGCCTCCAGATTTAGGGCAGCAGTTTTTCTACGGGAAATTGAGTTAGTTGCTTTCTTCTCTAACAAAACCTCATTTTACTGGGTTTTAAATTTTTTGTTTGGTTCTTGAAATACATTTTTGTTTTTATCTGTCTAGAAAATTAAATACATACTCTTTGCACAATGTTAAGAAAATCCTGAAACATACAAAGAGGTTAGTAAAGACTCCCCATAATTCGACTTTCTGAAAGCAATCTCTCTTCCCATTTGATTTAAATCCCTTGTTAGGTGACTGGAAATACAGCTATATATGTGTGGTCCACAACTACCCTTTCCCCTTAGGACACTCCTAACTCCTTTGTCCCTCCTACTTACCCAGTACCACATTGCCTTAGCCCTACTTTAATTTTATGATCACAGACTTCAAGTGGGCCCTTAGCACAGCTCAGCCATAGGAATCCATTTCCCCAGTTGGTTCAGCCTGCCACTTTCCAAGACCACTATTTTATGCCTGCTGTTTTCCCTCCCAGGCTTGAACACCCTTTCCCTTCTTCACATTCAGTTGATGATCTTAATTTTTATTTCCCCTCCTTACCCCTCTCCTTTTGTTTTATTCCTCTTCCCACCGATGGTACAGCAGAGCAAGGAGGCTTTGGGGATGGCGAGGAGGGAGCGATGGGAAGAGCAGTCGAACTGTTTTGGCAGACCTCTTTGTAACTCGGAGAATCTGGTGCAGATCACCTAAGGAAGGAAAAGCTAGGGCACGCAGGCGGTTTCTCCATCAGAAGCTGCGTGGGACAGATGCTTGTTTGGTGGGGAGGGTCCAGCCACTGCAGTCAGGCCTGGAGACAGGCACTGGTAGCAGTCATGGGACAGTTCAGTGCTCCTCTCTGGGGAGAGTGGGGAGGCCCCTGTAGTCCAGCACCAGGAGGATCCTTCTGCAAATGGTGAAGCTGTCTCCCCTCCCATCACAACTCTACGTTGGGGTCAATGTCCAAATTCAGGCCCCTTTGATGGTGGTCTCTGCCACTGTTCTCTGCTTAAGTAGGTGCCTTTTAGCTGTAGCATGGTCATTCTTCATTCTGTCTGTTTAAAATATGTTGTTAATAAATATAAATTAGAACCAGACTTTTTTTTAAATTTCAAGTCAAATATTTTTGTTTTTTTTATTTTTTAAGGTTTCCTTTTTTATTAAGATATTTGACATGCAACATTATGTTAATTTCAGGTGTAGAACATAATTATTTGTTATTTATAGTACTATAAAATGAGCGCCACAATAAGTCTGTGTAGCATTTGTCAGCATACATAGCTATAAAATTTAATTTTCTTATGTTGAGAACTTTTAAGATCTGCTCTCTTAGCCACTTTCAAATATGCAACACACTACTGTTAACTATAGTCACCATGCAGTACATTACATCCCCATGAGTTATTTACTTTAAAACTGAAAATTTGTACCTTTTGACCACCTTCATCCATTTTGCCCATCCCTAAACCCCCACGCCTGGCACCATCAGTCTGTTCTCTGTATCTGTGAGTCTGGGCTTTTGTTTTTTGTTCTTTTATAGTACACATGCCCACCAGGTCTCTCCATGTTGTCAAAAATGTTAAGATTTCGTTTTTTTAATGGCTGCATAACATTCCATTTTATATATATCCCACTTTCTTTACCCATTCATCTGTCAATGAACATCTAGCAGTTTCCATGTTGTGGCTATTGTAAATAATGCTGCAGTGAACATGCCTGGGGTGCAGATATTCTTTCAAGTTAGTGTTTTCATTTTCTTCGTATAAATACCCAGAAGTGGCATTGCTGGGTCATATGGTATTTCTGTTTTTAATTTTTTGAGGGACCTCTATACTGTTTTCCTTACTGGCTGTACCAATTTACATTCCCACCAAAGGTGCACAAGGCTTCCCTTTTCTCCACATCCTCACCAGCATTTGTTATCTCATGCCTTTTCAAGTCAAATATTTTTAATTTTTATTTTCTTCTTCAAATTGCTCTTTAAACCCTGAGTATATCAGCACTGGCTAAACAGCATGAAAAGAGGGAATCCCGCTGAATATTGCCAGCACATTTCTTTGATAGTCATGTAAAGATCTGTTAGCAATTAAGGATTGATTTCACGGTCCAAGAGATTTGGGACTGAAAGTTTGACACCACAGGATATTTTGGGATCCAGGAAGTGGGAAATGTGCATTATGCATATTTTTTTTCCTCTGTTTTTTTGCCGGCTGCTTCCCTGTCAGATGAATTGGGCTTCCTGGAAAGAAGAGATTTGGAGGGCATTGAATTGTACAGAGACCCTAATGGCTGTGGAAGAACTCAGGATACAGCATCTTAAATTCTTAAAAAAGAATAGAAACGTATTTTTAAATTTGAGTTAGCAATATTATAAGTAAAGTGGGTTGATTTTTTTAAAACCTATAGTAGATTTTATTTAAAACTGAATATTTAACAGCTTATTGGGTAAGCCTAAAGGCTTGAAATTACAAGTCTATGAATTAAGGCCTTGCGTTTTTGACACCTTGAATCCTGTTCTCCTTCCTCTGCGATTTTTTAACTTACTGCAACAGATGAGGGGCTCTTAAACCATCTGTTAACCTTTTCTTTCTCCTTTTTTAACCATGTAGAGTCGCTCAAGGCAAGAAGACCCACAGCCATCAAGACTGAAAAAAAAGCAAGGAGGTGAGCATGGCTAGAGATCATTGGGTTTGACATTTCAAGGCTTGAGCCTATTAATTTTTTATGCCCTGCTACTTGTATATCGTTAATAAAAATCTGATGAAAAACTTTTTAGGATGTATTTGTTGCTTTGGCTTTGATCTTAATGTTTGCAAACTAATACATTAATACATGTGAAGCCTTAAGGAGTTTTTCTAAGAGAATATTTCCATACATTATATTTTTCATTTCCATTTTAGGTAGCTGAGCCTCTGTGGGGTTGTTGATGGCAGTGGCATTTGATTTTGGTGGGAAATGTATCTCTTTGCCTACTGTTAAATGTTACTTCCTAGTCATGTGAAAACTCGTCATCAATATTTTGCCTAAATTCACTTCTGTAGGAGCCTGCACTTCTAAGATGTGTTTCCATTTCAAATTCTTCATTTTGGAAAGATATGTAAAATTCCATCCAGTTATTTACAATAGGAAAACTAGTCCCAAATCATCTCATCACAGGGCTGGCTGTATAGTCATTAAAATCTCACATGGATTAGGCTACAGAGATCAGTTCAGCTGAATGTCGTATCTTTGCTGTCTTTAACATGCCCGTTCCCTACTAGTGGCATCTTGACTAATTGAGTTGCCAAACTCAGTTGTCTAGAAGCAGAAGTCACCAACTAAAACATGTCATTTTGTTACTTACATGTTATGTATGTGTTCTTGAATGCAAAATGTAGTCTTGGCATGACAAAATATTCTAAAAAAACACCCTTCTATACAGCATTTGAGATGTGTGTGGGGGTGGTCTAATGAATAATTAGATTACATGTGAAATTTTACTTTATAAAAATAAGTAGATATGAAACTTCAATTATTATTAAAAAATTATTGCTAACCCAATTTTGAACACTTTGCAGTGACACGTGGGTGAATGGGCTGTTGAAGTGGCTTTTTGAGTTGTGCTTTGCTCAAAAGTGACTGTGAAATTCTTTGAATATTTATGATTTATGTTGTGTACAGTACAACCTTCAGTAGTTTTCAGATTTTTTTCCTTGTATGCAATGTTTGAAATGTCTATTATTTTCTGATTTCTGAGTGGTTAATTATTCAGATAAATCTTAAGTACCTTTTTTCTTAGAGAAGAGGGAAAGGAAAAAGCATACTATACAGGAAAGCAAAATTAATTCACTGTAGTGACCATTAAAATAACCACCTGCCAGAGTGATTGTTATGGAAATTTCTTTTACTATTCTCCCAAAGATGAAATTGCTATAAATATGATTATTTTAGATCCACTAGAGGGAGTAATGCTGTATAGATGAATATTTTTTAATGAAAAAGATTTGTTTGTCGTTGAGTTAGCAAGTAAATTTGTGGTAATGGTATTATCAAAATTCAACAGCTGTGATATTTTAAGCTTTGCTCTTTATTTATGAATGTTTCTGGGTGGTTGATTTAAACTTGAAACCAGCTTTTCGGTGACAGAGGCGAGTGCTCTATACGTTCTCACATTTGTCCTACTTCTCTTTCTCCCTTCTAATGTAATTCCTTAATTTTCTAATTCCTGCTACTGTCCCAAGGCAATTTTGAGATGCAAAAAGATTTACATCAAAAAAAAGGAAGCTTTTTGAGATTCTTTTATTTTAGAAATTATGTGTTTGGTACAGTAGCCCCACAACAGGGAATAAATGCTTACACTTTGTTTCTACTGTGGCTTTCTAGAGCAAATCTTCCCACTCAAGACCCTGCCCCCAGACCTCCTGGTGGTGTTCCAAGCAGTGCTCTGCCTAGGCGTGTGTGTGTGTGTGTGTGTGTGTGTGTGTAAATGATACCCTCCCCAACAAGAGACTTCTCATTTTCTGTTTTCCAGGAAGCAAAGATAACAAGAAGCTTCACATTTGAATGTGTTTTATTTTTCAAAATTTAAAGAATTTAAAGCAATGTCTACACATGCTTTTACAAATTTTAAGAAGTACTGAAGGGCTTATAATGAAAAGTACAACATTGGACTCATACCCTTTTCTTCTCATGTCACACCTCAGAGCAATCAATTTATAAAATAAAATTTTTATTGAGGTAAAATTTACATAGTGAAATGCAGTTAAAAGCTTTCAGTTAAATTGGTGCTTATTAATTGGAACAATTGTGTAACTACCACCACACTCAAGGTACAGATCATTTCTGTTATCCCAGAAAATGTCCTTGTGCTTCTTGTCAAAATTAATTCACCATCGTGACTGTTCAAATGACCGATGGAGTAGAGTGATTGCTATAGCAATTTCTTTTACTATTGTTTCAAAAAAGATGAAATAGTGTTATAAAGATGAGTAAGTAAGTTATATTTTCTATCCACTAGAGGGAGTAATGAAGTCCAATTTATCAATTTTTTTTCTTTTATCTCTTATGCTTTTAATATATCTAAGGAATCATTGCCTAACCCAGGTCACTATTATTTACTCCTTTCTTCCAAGAATTTTATAGATTTATTTCTTACATTTAAGTCTTGACCCATTCTGAGTTAAATTTTGTATGGTATGAGGTGTGTCCAAATATATCCTTTTGCATGAGGCTATCCAGTTATCCCACCACCATTTGCTGACAAGACTTCTCTCCCCCATAGAATTGCCTTTGTACCCTTGTTGGAAATCAGTTGACTATTAATGTAAAAGTTTATTTCTGGGCTCTTAATTCTCATGCCAGTACCATACTGTCTTGATTACAGTAGGTTTGTTGTATGTTTTGAAATTGGGACATGTAAGTCCTCCAACTTCATAATTCTTTTTCCAGATTGTTTTAGCTATTCTGTATCCTTTGCATTTCCATATTTTAGGTCAGCTTGACAATTTTAGGTCAGCTTGACATTTTCTGGAAAAAAAAAAGCCAGCTGGGGTTTTGAGAGCGATTGCACTGAGTCTTAGAATCAATTGGTGGAAAATTGCCATCTTCTCAATATTGAGTCTTCCAATCCATGGAAAATGTAGTGTCTCTCCATTTGTTCAGATCATCTTTAATTTCTCTCAACAGTATTCTGTAGTTCTCAGAGTATAACTTTTACATGTCTTTTTAAAAATTTATTTCTAAGTATTTTATTGTTTTGATACTATTCTGAATGGAACTGCTTTCTTAATTTCATTTCAGATATTTATTGCTAGCATATAGAAATGCAATTAACTTTTTTTATGTTGATCTTCTATCCTGCCAACTTGCTGTAGTCTTACTAGTTGTAGTTCTCTTTTTTCTTTTAAAGTGGAGTCCTTAAGATTTTCTATGTACAAGATTTTGTCTAAGATTAAAGATATTTGTATTTTTGCCTTTTCAGTCTGGATGCCTTTTATTTCTTTTTCTTGTCTAAATTTCCCTGGCCAGAACCTCCAATACAATGTTAAATAGAGGTGGTAAGAAAGTACATCCTTGTCTTGTTCTCAGTCTAAGGAGGAAAGTCCTTTGGTTAGCAGAGATTCTTAATTTTTATGAAGTGCATGTTACAGATTTTCTTTTTTCTTACAGTTAGTGCCTTTTATGTCTTGTCTAAAAAGTCTTTTTCTATATTTGTTCTGTACCCCAATTGCAATGTAGGGGAGCAGTTTCCCACACCAACAAGCAAAGTTCCAAACCAACTGGGTATCTTCCAATTAAACTCAATTCTGACACTATCTGCCCAGAGATAGCATCAGATTCCACAGATTAAGGGCTCAGTTCCATGAGACTGCCCCAGCTTCAGATGCCAATTGCAAGCCCAGCTTACCTGTTGCTTCTTACTGACCTATCAGATACAGATTGGAAGTCCCACAACCCCCTACTTGGGTGGGATTTATTTGCTGGAGTGGCTTTCAGAACCCAGGAAATCCATTTATTCACTGTTACAAAGGATAGTTAAGGATATGAACTACAGCCAGAGGGAGAGATACATAGGGCAAAGTCCCAAACAAAGGAGTTTCTGTCTTCCTGCATTTTGGGTCTAGCATGGTGGCACATGGAAGTATTCTGGTTCTCCAGTCTGGAAGCTCTCTGAACTCTTGTCCTTTGGGATTTTTATGGAGACTTGATTATGTGAGTATGATTGATTAAATCATTGGCTATTGGTAAGTGATTCAACCTCCAATCCCTTCCCCCTCCCCAAAGTTTGGGGGTTGGGGTGGGACTGAAAGTCCCAATCCTCTAATTGCATGGTTGATTCTCCTGGCATCCAGCCCCCATTTTTAGATGCTTTCCAAAAGTCACCTCATTAGCTAACAAGAGACACCTTTATTGCTTTTATCACAGGAAATTCCAAGGATTTTAGAAGTTCTGTGCCAGAAATGGGGATGAAGACCAAATATGCATTTCTTGTTATAATCATAACATCACTGTCTACTTTAAGATTACGAAGATTTTCTTCTGCTTGCTGTAGCAGTTTTGTAGTTTATCTTATAAGTTCAGGCCTATGATCCATTTCAAATTAGTTTTTGTGTAGTCAGTTTTTCCCTTTACTTCTGTTGATTTTGCTTTGTGTATTTTGAAGGTCTGTTATTAGGTACATACACATTTAGGATAATTGTATCTTCCTAATGAGCTGCTTCTTTATTATTATGAAATATTCTACTTTATCTCAGCAATACTCTTGAAGTTTACTTTTCTGATATTAAAGTAGCCATGGCAGCCTTCTTATGCTTATGTTTGCATGGTATGTATTTTTCCACACTTTCGGTTTTATCCACACTTTATTTTAAATGTAAAGTGCTTATATAGTTGAGTTTTCCTTTTATATATAGTCTAACATTCTTTGCCATTTAACTAAAATATATACTTCATTTACATTTAATACAATTATTGTTGTGGTTGAGTTAAAGTCTACTGTCCTGCTAATGGTTTTGTTTCCTTCTTTCGGCCTCCCTTTTTTTGATCTATTTATCCTGCCTTCTTTTGGATTAATTGAATGTTTTTTGGATTCATTTTATTTCCATTATTGGCTTTTTAGCTACACCTATTTTTATTGTATATTAATGGTTGTTCTCAGGCTAGCAATATGTATGCTTAGCTTATCAAAGCCTATTTAGGATTGTATTGCATCTCTGATCACTTAACACTTCTCATCTAGCACTTTTCATTTCATACCTTGTACTTCCCATATCACGTTCATACTTCACACCTCACAAATGTAATAACCTTAAAATGGAATCATCCCATTTATCTACTCCCACACCTCATTCTTATGCTACTGTTGATATGTAATTTTTTTTTACAAACTTTATAAGTCCCACCTTACAGTGCTATTATCATGCTTTAAACAGTTTTTAAAATAAATACAGAAAGAAAAACATCTTGTATGTTGACAAAGTTATTTACCATTTCTAGTGTTCTTTTTTCCTTCCTGAGATTCAGGTTTCCATCTGGTATCATGTTCCTTTAGCCTGAAGAACGTCTTTTAGCAATTTTTGTATTAAAATCGAATGACAAATTCCTTTAGCTTTCATTTATCTGAAAATACCTATTTTGTCTCATTTTTGGAAGATATTTTCACTGAATATAGAATTTAATGTTGATAGTATTTTTCAACACTTTAGAGATGTTATTCCATTGTCAACTGTACTCCATTATTTCTTATGTCAGTGAAAATCTTTATTTTTGCACCCCATGTGTAGTATGTCTGTTTCACCCTCTGGCTGCTTTCAGTGTTTAGCTTCTAGAAATTTTATTTTGATGTTAAGTGTGATTATGTTCATTCTCCTTGGTCGATGCTGAGCTTCTTAGACCTCTAAGTTTTGTTTTGTTTTGTTTTTGTTTTACCAAATTTGGGAAACTTTTGGCATTATTTTTTCAAATATTTTTCTGATTTTTACCCAGTTCTCCTGGGATTTCAACTGCACATATTGTTAGGCCACTTGATAGCTGAGAGTTCATTGAAACTTTGTTTCTTTTTGTTCCAAATTTTTATCTCTGTTCTTTATGTTGGATAATTTCTATTGATCCATCTTAAAGTATGCTTACCCTCTCTTCTGCCATGTCTGATTTATTGTTAAGCTAGTTCAGTACATATTCCATTTCAGAGATAGTACTTTTCAGTTCTTAAAATTTCTGTGTAGTTTCCATTTTCCGGTAAAATTTCTTTTAATTCTTTTTAAATATTTTTAAACAGCTGTTTTAAAGTCCTTGTCTCCTAATTTCAACATCTGGATCATCATGGTATCTATTTTATTGAGTGGGGTTTTCCCTCCATAACTATTAGTCACATTTTATAGTTCCTTTGTATGTCTAATTTTTTTTTCTTTTTGTATTCTGGACACTTCACATGATAATGTTGTAGAAACTGCATTCTGTTATAGTTCTTTGAATAGTGTTTCTTTTTGTTCTATCAAACAGTCTAATTTAGTGGCCAGTCATTTAGAACTTGAGGTTCTTTCATTTTTTTTTTAGGGTGACTCTGTTAGAGTGAGTATATTTCAGTTTCTCCCTTAGTCTACAACAAATGCTTTATCATGGGACATAGTCTTTTAAAGTACAGCCGTTCTGTGGTTTTAATGGAAAGCCCAAGAATTTATTAAGCCTCTCTGACTTGGGAGGATTCCAAATCCAAACTGTCCCCATGCAGTGGGTGACAGCTGAAATCTCTGTGCAATTTTTCCAATCTCCCAGCTGCTTCTTCCCAGCAAGCTTCTTAGGTTTTCCTGCACATTCACAGTTCAGGATCAGCTCAGGATTTGAGGGGAGTTTATATGCAACTATGGTGATTCCACATTCTCTGGCTTCTTTCAAAAGTTTTTCCTGGCATTTATTCTTTGAATTTCAGTTTCTCAGACTGCTTCAAACTATAAAATTTCAAGCCAACTCAAGCTTTCTGTTTCATTTCTAGCTGCCCCACCCCATTAGACTTTAGTGTGCATTTGGGGAAAATTAGTAAGAACATAGATATTACCCAGGGCAATTCCTTTCTTTCAAGGGTTGAATCCCTCCTCTTAATGCCTGCTTTGGGTCACTTTCTATTGCCTTTGAATAGTTTTCTAAAATTGTGTCCAGAGTTTATAATTATTATCTGAAGACATGGTAGTCTGATACAATGTAGCCTTTCATTATTGAAACCACAATTTCACAGCAATCATATTTAACCATTTTTAGTATAATGTCTTCTGAGGTTATCTTCATACTCTAAACATTATTCTTACATTTAGGAATGTCCCAACTTCAGAGTTATCTAGTGGATTTTTGCTATGTTAAATGAAATTTAATTTATATGTCTTCTACCTTCTGTGGCTCACTTACAACAATATGGCTACATCACTATTTTTAGTTTTTTTAATTGGTACCTGTGTAATTTTATTTATTTTATTTTATTATTATTATTATTATTATTATTTGGTTTCATTAATATACACTTAGATGAACAACATTGTGGTTACTAGATTCCCCTCATTATCAAGTCCCCATTACAGTCACTGTCCATCAGAGTAGTAAGATGCTATAGTATCACTACTTGTCTTCTCTGTGCTACACTGCCTTCCCCATGCCCCCTCCTACATTATCTGTGCTAATCGTAATGCCCCTTTTTCCCCTTATCCCTCCCTTCCCACCCATCCTCCCCAGTCCCTTTCCCTTTGGCAACTGTTAGTCCATTCTTGGGTTCTGTGAGTCTGCTGCTGTTTTGTTCTTTGTTCTTATACTCCGCAGATGAGTGAAATCATTTGATACTTGTCTTTCTCCACCTGGCTTATTTCACTGAGCATAATACCCTCTAGCACCTTCCATGTTGTTGCAAATGGTAGGATTTGTTTTCTTCTTATGGCTGAATAATATTCCATTGTGTATATATACCACATCTTCTTTATCCATTCATCTACTGATGGACACTTAGGTTGTTTCCATTTCTTGGCTATTATATATAGTGGTGTGATAAACATAGGGGTGCATATGTCTTTTTCAAACTGGGCTCCTGCATTCTTAGGGTAAATTCCTAGGAGTGGGATTCCTGGGTCAAATGGTATTTCTATTTTTAGTTTTTTGAGGAACCTCAATACTGCTTCCCACAAAGCTTGAACTAATTTACATTCCCACCAACAGTGTAGGAGGGTTTCCCTTTCACCAACATTTGTTGTTGTTTGTGTTTTGGATGTTGGCCATCCTAACTGGTATGAAGTGATATCTCATTGTGGTTTTAATTTGCATTTCTCTGATGATTAGGGATGTGGAGCATCTTTTCATGTGCCTGTTGGCCATCTGAATTTCTTCTTTGGAGAAATGTCGGTTCAGATCCTCTGCCCATTTTTTAATTGGCTTATTTGCTTTTTGTTTGTTGAGGTGTATGAGCTCTTTGTCTATTTTGTAAGTCAACCCCTTATCGGATATTCATTTATGAATATGTTCTCCCATACTGTAGGATGCCTTTTTGTTTTACTGATGGTGTCCTTTGCTGTACAGAAGCTCTTTAGTTTGATATAGTCCCACTTGTTTATTTTTGCTTTTGTTTCCTTTGCCCATGGAGATATGTCCATGAGTAATTTGCTCATGTTTATATTCAAGAGAGTTTTGCCTATATTTTCTTCTAAGAGCTTTATGGTTTCATGACTTACATTCAGGTATTTGATCCATTTTGAGTTTACTTTTGTGTATGGGGTTAGACAGTAATCCAGTTTTATTCTCTTACATGTAGCTGCTTTGCCAATACCAGTTGTTGAAGAGGCTATTATTTCCCCATTGTATATCCATGGCTCCTTTATTGTATATTAATTGACCGTATATGCTTGGGTTAATATCTGAACTCTCTATTCTGTTCCACTGGTCTATGGGTCTGTTCTTGTGCCAGTACCAAATTGTCTTGATTACTGTGGCTTTGTAGTAGAGCTTGAAGTTGGGAAGCGAGATCCCGCCTGCTTTATTTTATTCTTCCTTCTCAGGATTGCTTTGGCTATTTGGGGTCTTTTGTGATGCCATATGAATTTTAGAACTGTTTGTTCCAGTTCATTGACGAATGATGTTGATATTTTGATAGGGATTGCATTGAATCTGTAGATTGCTTTAGGCAAGATGGCCATTTTGACAATATTAATTCTTCCTACCCAAGAGCATGGGATGAATTTCCATTTATTAGGATCCTTTTTAATTTCTCTTAGGAGTGTCTTGTAAATTTCACTACATAATTTTAAATAACCTTCTTGAACCTATATTTCTTATTTCATTGACTCTGGAGAGCACCTGGATTATCCATGTGGTAAATGAGAATACTAGGACTCTTAATCCTCCTTCTCCCTCTTTACTATTTTTGTCTTTCTCCTTTCCAACCTCTAAGAGCTATGCGTTTATTTTTGCATTGGCAAGAATAATGACATTTAATTTCTATCACATAAACACAATTATGGCTTGTGTGACTTGCCTGTGGCTTATAATGCAACAAATATTTATGATGGACCTACTATATGCCAGTCTCTGCCCTTGGTTCTGTGGAAACAGTAGTGAATACCATAGTAGAAAAAAAATTCCTCCCTTGGTGGAACATACTTTCTATTGGGGGGAACAGGAAATAAACCAGATAAAGAAGTAAAATATTTATTATGCTCATGGTGGTTAGGAGAAAAATTGAGCTGGGAATGTGTGTGTGTGTGTGTGTGTGTGTGTGTGTGTGTGTGTATACACCTGTATGTTTTGCAATTCAGATAGAATGGTCAGGGAAGGTATCTCTAAAAGGTGATATTTGAGTAAAATCCTGAAAGAGATAAGGGAATAAACCATGTAGATATCTGAAGAAAGAGTTCCAGGTAGTAAGTACATCTACATTATAAAAAGTAAATCTTATTTGCTTTGCAGCTGAGAAGAGACTATGATTACATTCCTTTCCAATGATTCTAGTGACCCCATCTTGTGCTACTCACAGAAGAATGTTCAGAAGAATTTGTTTTTATACTTAACTAATTGCTCTCAGTCACATCATGTTTTCTTCTACATTATATTTAGATCATACCTTTCTTGTGTATTAATCCCCACCCCCTTTACTGCTTTACCTTTCTTTATTCTTGATGAAAGAAGAAACATGTTTTGTTCATTATATTACTAATACCTTCTAGGTTATTTTCTTCAACATTTAGAATTTATTCCCTTCTTTTTTCAAGTCCACTGACTTCTGCACAAATCTGCCTTGATTTCACAATATTTTGTTATGACTTTATGATGTGGCTGTTAGTTTTTCTAGAGTTTCTAGTTATGTTTTTTTTTTTTTGGGCCTGGTGTTCTGTGCTTTTTTATAACTCAGTTATTATAAAGCCTAATCATACTCACCTACGGAATCCCCCCACATTTTTTTCCTAGAGACCTCCTTTTCAAAGCCTGCTGTCTTCCTGATCCAGGCAGGGCTGGTGGTACTCTGGCAGCTGTCCAGCTGACATCTCTGGTTCTTCTCTGCTTTCCCAGTTTCATATCCCCTCTCATATCAGCTAGACTCCTGTAATACAGGACTAACTCCTCCAGTAACTTCTGCAGAAGAGGTACATAGGAGGGAAAATTTCTGAGTGTTTGCGTATCTGAAAATTGCTTTTATTCTGCCCTCAAACTTGATTGATAATTTGGCTGGGTATAGAATTCTAGGTATAAAATAAATTCCCCTCATCAATTTGAAAATCATGCTCCATTTTCCTCAAGCATTTAGTATTAATGGTGGGAAATCTACAGTAAGTCTCATTCTTTTTTTTTTTAATAGCTAACTCTTTTTTGTTTCAGGAGCCTTCAAATCTTTTTCTCTTCTTGGTATTCTGAAACTGTGATGTATTTAGGCCAGATCTTTTACATTAGGCTTGCTGAATCTTTGAGAGAATGTTTTATCTTGAAGGCTGATATTATGTCCATTTGCCGAACAGCAGAATGCATACCTGGCTGCTGGCTTTTTTACATTGGGAGTTCAGAAGGCAGGTGGTAAGCTATTCAGAATACAGACCCTTTGGTTAATTCCCCAATTTTCAGCTGTGCTGCTACTCTGTGGTTGTCAAGTTTGACAGTTCCATGTCTAAAACCTCTCACAGCTGATTTCCTGCTCACAGCTACAGGCCATCCATCTGTGTTCAAACTGAAGCTTTCTGCCCTACATCCCCAGCTAACTCACAACTGTTCACCCTTCAACCAAACCTTTTTAAAAATCTCTGGTCCACCAGAGATCTCTCTCCTATTTTCTAGATGGTGTGGGAATGAATCTCTTCTATTCTTTTACCTCATTTCCAGGGTCTCACGAGGAAGAGTGTGTCAAATGTCTTCCTTATGCCACCCCTATCATCTACTCCACCCTTGTCTACCCTTATCTTTGTTCCAGGAGGCTGACCTGCAGAGATGCATTAACCACTTTCCTTGTCCTGAATCCAGTCAATTGTGAGTCCCAGCAGAAAATCAGAGGGAGGAAAATGTGGCCCACAATATTTATTCTTCAGCTCTCTTCCTCTGAGGTTTCCTCAGGCTGGCTGAGTCCCTTACTGGAGGCCACAGCTTTCACCAGGTGGCCCTCTTCCCATAGTCCTCTGGCTCCAGACTGGAGCAGCCTCGCCTCTTCAAGCCAGGTATGGCAAAAGAACCCAGTCTTTTATGCCCACAGGGCACCACCCATCCTTTGTATTTTCCCTACACCCTGACCACATCTTTGTAAATAATCTCTTTATTAAACTCTCTTTCATTGATCCAATTTGAGTTTAATTTTATTTCCAGATAGGACTCCCTGGCCAATTTAAGGAGAAAATAAATCTCATATGCCTAGTCCACTATATAGGGCCAGGGAATCAGTTTTTAAAGCATATAACTTTTCCATATAGACTATTTTTATTTGTTTTTTTGTTTGTTTTTGGTAATTAAGACTTTTATGTCTTAATCCTCTCTTGTCATTCTGGTTCACTGTTTGTTAGGGGATCCTGAGGTTTCCCTACAATTTCACAGTATTTATTGGTTATAAAGTTCTTTAGAGAGCTGCGGTTCCCATATGGATGCTGTAATGAGCACTGAATCAGATTGAATTATCCGTGCGTACTCTTGAAACCTTTTATCTTACAAATTAGGCACCTGTTTCTGGGTGGTAGTGCCTTGTTACTGACCACTGACCAAGCAGGAAGGGTCTTCTCAGGTGAATAGTGACAAACCCAACTCTTGAATTGTGTCTCAGCTACAAGGAGCTCAGGAGTCTTCGTGGTCACATCTACCTCTTCTTCCAGATCGATGTCCCTGACAGCAGGGCCTGTGTCCTTGTTAAGTTTGTGTTGCCAACAGCCAGTCCCAGAGGCTTCCCATAGCAGGAGTGAAGATATTATTTGTGTAATGGAGGAAGCTGTCCTCAGAGAGCTATAAAACCACAGCCCTAGTTGAACGTCTCTTCTACTCACCCCGTCCAGTTTTGCTCCATAAATAAATGACTAGGGGGCTCTGAAACCTCTATGAAGGGTATTCATCTTAGTCCATAGACCCCTATATAAAAGAAATGAAGCTTCCCTTTATTTCCTTTAAATCAAAATAAATTGGATTCTGAATTCCCACATGGCTAAGTGGAGAGAAATTTGATCCCATTCATTCTGGGGAGTGGGAATAAAGTAACTTTCCCAGGGTCTCACAGGATCTGAGAGGCTTTCTTGGTGCCTGGACAATGGGGGAAGAGACCCATCTTCAGTCTCTCAGTCATCTCAGCTGTGAGGAAATAAGGGACACCTGAATGATTGCTAATAAATGTTTATCTCTTTCCTTTTCCCTTGTTGCTGATGATTTTAATTTTTTTCCCCTGCTGTCCTGCCTATTCCTTGTTATATTCCTGTTTTTATCTCCTATACCTGGAAAGTAGCAAGTATTCAATCCCTGTTTGTAGAATCTAACCCACTTCCTTACCTGGGTGTTTGGCCTAAGTCTCCACCACTTTCAAGCTGCCAGTTTGTCTTCTTTGGCAGAGTGAGGAAAGATTTTCCCCTACCTTTGGGTTCTCTGCTTACAGAAGGAAAAAAGAAAACTTAGGGGGCTGTGTCCTACCCTAGGGGTGGTTTGGGCCTGTCACTGTGCTGGGTGGTATGAAGGCTGGGCCCACTCTTCATTCTGCAGAGGATTTCTCTAGGACTCAAGGGAGGCGCCTTAACTGAGCCTACTTCCTCAAGTAGGCTTGTATGCATTTCTCAGTCTCTTCTGAACTGCTAAGGGGGCAAATCTGCTAACCTAGAAGTGAAGATGATTCTAAAATTCTAAATACAATGAAATATAGCCAATGGCTTTTTCAGTAACTTTTTTCAGATAAGATAAAAATAGTGTAATTGATTATGGAAAATTTGAGAAATTCAGAAGTGCATGTTCATATAAATATTCTGTATTTTCTGCCTACTCAGCGCCTTCGCTTGTGTATCTAAAAGGCATCCGCCTTGACCACGCTAACATCTGTACCTCCTCCAGGCTTGTTCAGATCAGGACTCTGTTCTTCCAGTTGCTCATTCATCCTGGAATCCACTCTTTCTCACCCCCACATCTAATCCCTTAGCAAATTCTGTTGGTTCTTTCTTCAAAATCCACCTAAATCCAAGCACTTTTCATAGAGATCTACCACTTTCCTTTTCCAAACTACAGCTCTTGTCTGGATTTTTACCACAGAGCCTTGTAGGTGTGTCCTTCTCATGGCCTGGACTCCATGCAGTCTATTCCCTGAAAGCAGCCAGGATGTCTTCCTCTTCATAAGGGAAAATGCAGTGCTTGATTTAGCCTCTAACCACAAACAACTAGAATATCCGTCAAAATATATGTATTAACTGTTTTACATACATAAGCTTATACTACATTTGAACATATTCATAGATCTGATTATGAACTTTCTGTTCTCTTCGACTGGTCTGTCTACTGCTCCACCAGTAAATACTTTAATTATTGAAACTACCTGATAAACGTCAGTATCTGGGATGGTAAATCTCACCTCATTACCCTCCTCTTGCAAAATGTTCTTGGCTGAATCAATTGTTTCTTTTCCCAGCTGAATTCTTTAAGGGTTTTATTGGAATTAGTTAATATTTACAGATTTATCTGAGGATTAATGTATTTTTTCTGATATTAAATCTACTCATCTGAGGGTACAGAAAATACTATATATAGCCTTGATTACTACAACTATGTAATAAGTTTTGAAATTGGTTAAACTAATTCTTCCCACATTCTTCTTTTCGAATTGTTTTTGCTATTCTATTTCCTTCACCTTTCCATAGTAATTTTTGAGTAAGCATGTTTGTATCTCTAAGTTTCAGTCCTCAGTGAAGTTTTCTGTTTTTTTTTTCTGTATGACCCCAGCAGATTTTCTATGGGGTTTGTTCCTAGATTTTTATTTTGTTTATTGTTATTGTGAATAGGATTATTTTGCCATCATATTTTAATTGAATATTGTTACTGATTTTCATGAATTCATTTTGTAACCGGCCCCTTCAAAAAATTTCGTTAATAGTTCTAACAGTTTTTTTTTGTGCTTGATTCTGATTTCTCTTGAGAGTTCTTCTTTAACCCATGGAATACTTTGAAGTTTGTTGTTTAGTTTCCAAGTATTTGGAGGTTTTCCTATTATCCTTCTGTTAGTGATGTCTAGTATGATCCATTATGGTCAGAGAATACTCCTTTTATGATATCAATTCTTTTGAATTTTTTAAAGTTTGTTTCATGGCCCAGGATATGGCCTATCTTGATATATGTTCCATGGACAATTGACCAGAATATGTATTTTGTTGTGGTTCTGTAGAATATTCTATAAATGTTGATTAGATTTTGTTGGTTGATGGTATTGTTGCCTATATCCTTGCTGACTTTCTCCTACTGTTTCTATCAGTTTTTATCTTACATGCAGATTAGGATAGCTCAACTTACATTGAGTTTACGACGGTGCAAAAATGATGTGCATTCAGTTGAAACCACACTTTGAAATTTGAATTTTGATCTTTTCCTGGTTCGGCAGTATGTAGTACAGTGCTCTCACGATGCCGGGCAGTAAGCCCCAGCTCCCAGTCAGCCACACGATCATGAGGGTGCAGCCAAAACAGAGCTGTTCTGTACCCATGCAGCCATTCTGTTTGTCGCTTTCAGTACAGTATTCAGTAAATTACCTGACATATTATAAAATAGTCTTTATTTTAGATGATTCTGTCTGACTGTAGGCTAATGTGAGTGTTCTAAACAGTTTAACGTAGGCTAGGCTAAGCTATGATGTTCAGTAGGTCAGGTATATTAAATTCCTTTTCATCTTATGATATTTTCAACTTATGATGGGCTTATTGGGATGTAATCCCATTTTAAGTTGAGGAAGGTCTGTATTTTGCAACTCTCTTGTTTGGTGTATACACAGTCGGGATTGGTATGTCTTCTAGGTGGATTGATCCTTTTTTCATTATGTAATGAATCTCTCTGTCTCTTGTAACTTCCTTTGTTCTGAAGTCTACTTTTTCTGATATTAGTATATCCACTCCTGTTTTCTTTTGAGCAATGTTTGCGTGGTATAGCTTTTTGCGTCTTTTTGCTTTCAGGCCTACCTAGTCATTGCTATAGACAATGTTGGTGTCCCCTCAAATTCATGTGTTACATACAACCTTATCCTCAATATGTTGGTATTTGGAGGTGTGGCCTTTGGGAAGTGATTAGATCATAAGGGCTCTTACTCATTAATGGGATTAATGATTTTATGAAAGAGACCCCGGAGAGATTCTTGCCCATTCGGCCTCATGAAGACATGTGAAAAGATGAGTCTATGAACCAGGAAGTGGGCTCTCACCAAACACTAAATCTGTGGTGTCTTGATTTTGGACTGCCCAGCCTTCAGAAGTATAAGAAATAAATATTTGTTGTCTATAAGCCACCCAGTCTATGGTATTTTGTTATAGCAGCCCTAATGGACTAAGACTATCATTATATTTGAACTGAGTTTCTAATAGACAGTGTATATAGTTGAGTCATGTTTTCAGTCCATTTTGCTAATAATCTCTTTTAATTGGTATGTTTAGGCCATTAAATGTAGTTGTTGATATATTAGGGCTTTAGTTTGCTGTTTTTTGTTTTCTGTTTATTCCCTCTGTTTTTATTTTTCCTGCCTTCCTGTGTATTTTTTTTATGAATTCCATTTAAATATATCTGTACTGTTTTTCACTATATTTCTTCGTAGTTTTCTAGTGGTTGCTCTAGGTATTATATACACAGAACTTATCACAATCTACTGGTGTTGACATTTTTCCAGTTCAAAGTATAGAAATCATACTTCCATTTATGTCCTCTTACCCTCTCCCATTTATTATTGTCTTAAGTATTTCCTGAATATACATTTAGAACCACATCAGACAGCATTATAATTTCTTTGATTGTCAAACAGAATTTAGCAAAGTTAAAAGGTGAAGGAAAATGTATTTAACTGTTTTAATTTTTTCTGTTGTTCTTTCTTCTTTCCCAATGTTCTCAAATTCCTTCTTTTATAATTTAATTTCTGTTTAGAGAACTTCCTTTAGCCATTCTTTCCAGGTCATCTGCTGGCAACAAGTTCTCTTGGTTTTCCTTCATCTGAAAATGTCCTGATTGCCATTTCATTTTTAAAGCATATTTTCATGGTTATAGAATTTTGAGTTGACAATCCTTTCTTTCAGCCCTGGAGAATTGGTGTGTCACCTCCTTCTGATCTCCATGGTTTCTGATGAGAAATCTGCAATCATTCAAGTTGCTCTTCCCCTATAGTGAGGCACTGTGTCTCTTTCACTGCTTTGAAGATAGATTCTTTGCTGTTAGCTTTAAGAAGCTTGACTATGATGTGTTTTGGTGTGGATTATCCTATTGGGATTTTCTCAGCTTTTTTTGTCTGTAGGCTTCTATCTTTGACAAGTTTGGGCAATTTTTAACCATTATATCTTTAAATACTTTTTTGCCCTCACTTTCTTTCTCCTATCCTGGGATTCTGTTAACATGAGTGTTAAATATTTTGTAATAGTCCTATAGGCTCTGTTCATTTAAAAAAAGAAATCCCTTTTCTCTCTGTTGTTCAGATTAGGTAGTTTCCATTGTTCTAACTTGAAGTTTACTGATTCTTTCCTGTCCCCTTCCATGTGAGTCCATCTATTGAGTTTTGAAATTTTTTTCAGTTATTGTATATTTTTATTCTGAAATTTCCATTTGTTTCTCTTTTGTATCTTCTATTGTTTGCTGAGATTTTCTATTTTTTAAATTTGTTTCAAGCTTTTTCATAATTGCTTGTTGCAACATTTTATGATGGCTGCCATGAGATATTTGTCAGATAATTCTAACATCTCTGTTATCTTGGTGTTGGCATCTATGGATTGTCTTTTTTCATTCAAGTTGAGATTTGCCTCATTCTTGGTATGATGAGTGGTGTATGACACTCTGGATCTTATTTAAACCTTCAGTTTTAGCTGTTTGTTTGTTTGTTTTGACACTGCTCCATCAGCGGAAAGGAGGTGCTACCTCATCACGCCAGGCAGTGGTAGAAGTCTAGGTTCCTCCTGGCTTCTCTCAACTCCTGTGAAGGGGAGAGGATCCTCATTATCGCTGGCTGGGGCTGGGAGTTCTGGTCCCCCGCCAGACCTTTGCTGACACCACCCTGGCTGGGAGGGATAAGAATGGCTCATTATTACTCTCCACACGGCCTCCGCTGAAACCACAGCGGGAGGGGAAGGGTAACATGATTACCACTGCGCAGTGGTGAAAGTCTTGACTCTTCTTTATGTCTCTCTAACACCACCCCTGCTGGGAGAATGGGGAGTACCTTACAACTCTTAGGATGGGGGTGGAAACCCTACCTCACTCTTCAACCTTCCCTGACACCAGAGGTTTGGGGAACCTTATTAAAGACTGGTGAGAGTAGAGGTCTAAGCACCACACTCACCCTTTGTTGGCGGGGGGGGCCACAGTTTTTTTGTGACAATTGGCAGGTGTAGAACAGTTGTTTAAAAGTTTTCTGACTTGCTAGCCACTTTCCTGGTTCTTTGGCCAGAAAGCAGAGTTTTGTTGTGATGGCTTTTATTTGTTTGTTTGTGCACTTTAGTGTTTCTGAGTTGCACCTTCTTTAGCTACAAGTCTGGGATATTTTAAGCAAAAAGAAAATCCAGGGAACTCACCACCATGCTGTCCCTTGGAGGTCTTACAGTAGTCACTACAAGGTCCCTAGTCACTAGTCTGTCTTTTTCTCTCTGCTTCTCAGAGTCTTCTTATGTTTATTTCATATATAATGTCAAGGATTTTAGTTGCACTTAGCAGGAAGAATATGGAAGAGTACATCTATTCCATCTTCCCAGAACTTTACAGAGCATTTTATTTCATGTCTTTTTCTTGCTTTGTAGACTCGTTTGTATTTTGGGGACAATATTAAATAGTAACATATAGCATCTGTCCCTTTCTCACTCCACATTCACTGGGAATGCACCTAGTGTCATCCCATGAAGTATGATGCACAGTGGACATGAGTCTGAGAATCACATGTATGTTAGGGGTGGGCAGCACCCCAGAAAGTGGAGTGGATATTCCCATTATGATTATGCAGTAACAACATAAAGCTACAGGGACTACATAAGGAACCCATTCATACATGCAGCAATAGAAGTACACAGAATAACTACCCTTATATTGCACCTGTCTGTAAAGTGCTGTGAGAATGTTTGGCCCGAGGCTGTGCCCTGACCTGGTCTGGTGGATCCACTGATGCCCTAGTAGATCCTCTACCTTGCCATGGGTCATTTAATGGCTTATAGCAAACTCTTTGTCTCTAATAATATTCACTTTCATTTCTTCCTGGCCTTATTGATAAATCCAATGCCAAAATTCTTTCAAATATAAATACTTTCAAACAAGGCGGTATATTTCCTAGCCAGCAAACATGGCATGAATTAAGTGAATCTAATCTTCCCATGACTCTTCTTCTTGTGTTGGTGCAGTAAAGAAATGTTTGGTGTAGTTGAGAATGTTAGCTGCTCACTTCCACATCATCTCCAAATTTCATATGCAAACATACACTTAATTCCTAAAGGCTGCAACTTGTCATTTTCTATCCTTTTTTCATGGGTAGTGTCACTCACTGCTGTTCCCCTTGTCTTAGACCAATATTATTGCATCTTCCACCATTCTAGTCAAGGACCTTTTTTCTCCAGGCTAGCGCTTCTAGCATTTATATGTTCTAAGCAACTTCCTTCCTCTATGACTACTTCTCTGAGTATGCTGGTCCTGTCTCACCTAGGAAGAATGATATCAAGGACAATTTCCAGAGCTCAGAGGCTCTTAGATAGTCCCAGCAGGAATTTAGGACAGCATAGGAACAAAGGATATCCTGTGTCCTCTGGTGAAGTCCCCACTCACATCAGTGAGAATGGTCTATCCAGCTAGCCATGCTCCAAATCTCCCAAGAAATCAAAGCCAATCAAAATTATCAGGAGACACAGGTAAATTATATATCAAGAAACATCAGGAAAAGCATAGTAAGTGTTCCAGTTGAATGACTTTCACCTACACAGTTCAAGCTGGAAGATTTCTATAAGCCCAGATGCCATAAATTTACATTTCTTTGATTCCACACCACCACTAATTTTGAATGCACTGTACCTATAACAACAAAAGAAAACACTGGCAAGTTTCTTTTGATATCTTGATCCCAGAAACATTACAGTGTGGAGGAAATGTATCTTAAAGTTGAAGAATTACATACATTGATATCTCACAGGAACTCAAGAATCAGATCACAAAATTAAGCTCAGCTGGAGTCCAGTGGTATGTAAAAACAGAAGTGACTGAAGCTTATAAAATTGTAATCCTTTAGCAGCAAGTGGTTATTCCATTGCAATTTGAGTGCAAATAATTAAAACCCTGAATACATTACAATGCCGTGGCTAAATTTCTGATTAGCATTGTTTAGGGAGTAAACACCTACAAAGATAAAAAGCCTTAGGATTTAAACTTCTAGGGGAAAAAAGTAGCCTAATTAATATACTAAAATTTCCCTCCATCTCAGTGAGGAAAATCAATGAATAAAATGCCTAAACTAATGATCCTATTCAATCACAATTATGTAAATCCTAGTGATATTAGATGAAATTTTCTCATTCTGATATGGTGTTCCTTCTTGCTGGGGTCTAAATTGCAGATAAAGGATGCTCTTTTACCCTGCCTGAACTCCAACCAACCCAGGAGAGAAGTGAGGATCACATGGATAGAGATTGAAAATCACCTCTGTTAAAGCGATATGTTGAAAAGAATTGCCAGACATCTGGCCAAGTGGCTTCTCTGACTCCTTGAAGCCAGCCAGTTCAAACCTTGCAACAATCCATATAAAGGCAAATTTGGGTGTGCAGAGTGGACTCACTTAACCAGGATTTCTCCCATGAACTAGTTCAGAGGAAACAGGACATTTCTTCTTATGAATTTAAATAGATTAACTCTATCCAATCAAAAAATATGGGCCAGTGGCTATCACCCACCATTATATTCCATTCCCAGATGAGGTAAGTAAAGGGTGGGATAAGAGGCCTAGAGTATACAGGGGGGACCAGATAAACAAGGCACACAAGTTTCCTAAAGAATATTTTTATTCATTCTTTAATCCAAAGTGGTCTCCAGTGATCCCCATCTCCCAGTATTCATACCCTGCTGTAGTTTCCACCCATATTGTATCAGGATTGGTCTGTGTGACCAATAATGTAAGGCAGAAGTGGAGGTGTGTTACTTCTAAGATTAGGTCATTAAAAGCACTGTGTGTTCCATTTTGGGGGCTCTCTCTTGCTAACTTTGATGGAAGCCAGTTGCCATGTTGTGAGCAGTCCTAAGGAGAGAACCAGGCAGATAGGCACTGAATCCTCCAACCAATAGCCAGTGAGAAACTGAGACCCAGTAACAAGCATGTGAGCGAGTTTGGAAGCAGATTCTCCAGCCCCAGTCAAGCCTTGTGATGATGGAAACCCTGGGTAACAAGTTGATGACAGCCTCCTGGGAGGCTCTAAGCTAGAACCAAAAAACTAGTAAAAACTAATTGCCTATTAATTGCCTGTATCATGTTGCAAATCTCCTTAGTTTCTAGATATGCAAGAGATGAAAGAAGACTTACAGTGATATTCCACTCGGAACACAGATGTAGTAAAGATTTATTGCTACAGGTTCCAGAGTGACAGCTTGGTGAGTGGGCCTTGCCAAGAACAGAGAGTCCAGCCCATTTTAGGATGCTCTTTGGGGAACAGTTGTCTTATCCTTGCTCATAGGTCATGTGTCCCATGAAAAGCCTCAGGTGGTGTGAGGTGTTGGCTGGGATTTGGGCAGCCACTTGTAATGCAGAAATATATGTTAAAGCAGCCGCCATTTAAAGATAGTCTTGGCAACTGGTAGGGTTGAAATGCTAGATGTTTTGAGGAGATTGGTGTGGAGTGGTTAGTGGTGATTCAGCATCATTTAGCTTTGATCACACCATTTTATCATTTTCATCTCTTGGATGTTAAGGTTGTTTTATTTGCTCTCTTTTTTTTAGTGAGTAGCAGTATAGAAACCATAAATTTCAGTGTACAAAATTTCAAATGCCATCAAATGTGTGGAGCTTTTTTGGGGCATTTTAGTGGACACCAGATAAATGTATTAGCATAATAATTGAATGATACCACATATCCTTAATTAGTTTTGACCTTTCAACTGTATAACCTGAAAACATACTAATCCACCCCAAATTACCAAATTAAGAAATTTTACCTTCACCAAACTGTAGAAAGCACTGTAAGTTAAGAAAGATTCTTTTCCAGCTACTGAATAATAATTGCATTGAAGAATTTTTCTAAAGTTGAAGAAATTTAAATCTTTAAACAGATGGTTACATCAGGTTTGATTATCCATATTTTTGCTGTGAATACATTTATTTATGAATAAATAGTTGTATCAATTAACAGTATAACAGCTGGAACAATAACAATGAAAATTAATATCTTTGCATATGATTTCTTGTTCCAGTTTGGATTTTTGTGTTTCTTGGGTTTACATTTCAAATTGGACTTTCTTGGTTTTCGATGGAGGGTGAAAATGTGGCTGATACACAGTTCTGTAAGGGAGGAGAAAAGTAAGGACAGGTCTCTGTAGCCAGTACTGGTAAAGATTAATGCTACTGACTACATTATATTTGGATCAACTCTAGCCCAAATTAATCATGTTTATAAAGGAGCCCAGTCTCCTTCTGCCTCACCAATTCCACCTCATCCTGCAACAGCAATTCTTTCTGCAGTTTGCTCTCCTTGGTGAGACCTGAACTGCCATGTTCTGCTTTTCTAAGCAAGTGAGAGATGGGCATCCTGTGCTGTTCAGAATTTTGGTGGGAAGTTGCAAGCCTGTGAAGACAAGACTTCTTCAATTTAACTGCCTGTGGTTTTTCTGCAGGAAAGGTTCAGAACATATGACTTGTGAGAAATTTTGACTTTGAACTTTTATGAAAATTAGTATCAGATTAAGGTTATCTAAATCTTTTCTAAGACAAAATCTTATGAAGTATTCTGGCTCAAATCCTTTATCCTTTATGAAATCATCATCCATTCTAACACTCAGTAACCTCTGAACCATAGCAATGTGGTTTGTTCACTCATCACTTAAAAAATGCTTGTTGAATACCTATCAGAGACTATTGCCTGTAGAAAAATACACTCTTTGCTTTCTGTTGGGACTGATCTGGCAAACATGATTTACAGTGCAGTGAGGGTAAGCACTGCAGTTCGTGAAGAGATCAAGAGAGCATGCACCAGACTGTTGAGGGTGGCTTCCTGGCAAAGCAGTGCCTGAACTGACAGAAATTACACATAAAAGACAGCAGGATGTGAGAATGCAGTATAGGTGGTCAGGCTAGAGAGGTGAACAGAGGCCAGATTAGAAACTTTTTGAGTATCCAGCTAAGGAATTTCTATTTGATTGTGAAAGCAATAGGAAACCATTGAAGATACTTAAGAAATAAAGCAAAAATGATCTGGTTGGTGTTTGAGAAAAATCGTTCTAGAGGATTCCCATTATTGGCAGTGCAATGGATGGGGCACCCTGGCTAAACTTCCTATTGAAAACAACTAGAAATGCCAGGTGAAACTACATTTTAAATTAGTCATTAAATGAATCAATAAGCTGGCAAGAAAGTATGAAGCAAAACTAAGTAAAGAGAGGAACTCAGAAAGGGAAGCATAGGTGCGTCCCTTAACCTTGAGGGCATTTGCTAAATAAGATGAACTTGAAGTTTTATTTTTATTTCCTTTTTGGCTGTGAAGTGCAGGACACAGTTGGGCCTGTCCAAAATAGGGAGTCTAATAGGAGACCTCCGTCATAAAACAGATCCCAGAGATTACACCCTTAAAGCAAGGACAGACTAGAAATAAACCCACCCTGCTACCCTAAGAAATTTCATGGAAAATTAACAATCTTGAAATGTAGTGCTAAGATAGATTGTGAGGCAATCTCTCCTGAATGCTTGGAACCACAAAGAAGTCCTTGTACAAGTTTACACCCAAAATTCACACTACCTAGGTGATCTGAAAAAAAATCTTAAACTGAAATTTTAGTATAAAATGTTCTCATTGTCATAGCACCCCAGGACAATTAATGTAAAAATCCTCTCTCTGGAGGAGCCCACCTTCTTTATGAGCTCAAATAATTTACCTAGGTAAAGTTTTAAAACAAATACGAGCATACAATAAAATTGAACAAACAGACACCAAATATACAAAAAAGAAGGCATCACAAGAGTCAGTCAAAACAAAAACAAAAACAACAAATAGCTGAATCAGACAAGCAAAATTATAGAGTAATTTAAGTCTATATTAAATGTATGACAACTTCATAAAGGTCTTCAAGGGAGAAATGGGAGTAAACTATTTTAAGTTTCTTATATATGAAGTGGTACAGTATCATTTGAAGGCAGATTGTGACAAATTAAAAAGGCATTATAAACTCTAGAGAAATACTAAAATAACAAAACAAAGTTATGTCTAATAATCCCAACAAAGGAGATAAAATGGAATCGTAAAAAAATTCAATTCAGAAGAATATAGAGAAAGGGGAAAAGGGGAACAAAGAAGAGCAGAAACAAATAGAAAACAAGTAGCAAGAGGATAGACTTAAATCTAACCATATCAATAATCACATTAAATGTAAATGGTTTAAATACTTCAGTGAAAAGGCAGAGAGTCTCAGGGTGGATAAAAATATAAGATCCTACTAAATGTTGTTTACTAGAAACACACTTCAAATATACAGAAATTAATTACAAGTCTAAAAATGAAAAAAATTACACCCATTCTAATACTAGTTGAAAGGAGTTTAGGTTGGCTATATTAATATCAGACAAAATAGATTTCAGATAAAAAATAATAACAAGAAATTATCATTCAATAATGATAAAATTGTCACTTAAACAAGAGGAAATAACTATCCTAAATATTTATTCACCCAATAACAAAGCTTCAAAATATGTGAAGCAAAAACTGATAGAACTTCAAGAAGAAATAGACAAATCTACAACTAACTGGAGATTTCAATACTCATTTATCAGTAATACAGTAGGCTGAATTTCTACATTTCAAGCAAGCTCCGAGTTGGTGCCAGTGTTGCATCTGGATAGCAAGATACTAAGGTAAATCAGGAGAAAATATCCAGAATGAACTACAGAGAGAAAGGGAAATACAGAAGAAAAGATAAGAGACATATAGATATATGAGAATGTTCAAAATATATGTAATTCAATCCCAAGGAAAGGAGAGAAAAATGTGGCAGCAAAACTATTTGAGGAGATAATAGCTAAGAATTTGTTAAAAGACATCAAGCACAGATGCATGAAGACTGAAAAAATCAACTGGATAAAAAAACAAGTCTTCTAAGATTTTTTAAATAAGTTTATTTTGATATCATTAATCTACAATTAAATGAGTAATATTATGGTGATTACACTACCCCCTTCATCAGGTCCCCACCCCCAACCCCATTACAGTCACTGTCCATTAGCGTAGTGAGATGCCATAGAGTCACTACTTGTCCTCTCTGGGTTGTACAGCCCTCCCCGTGCCACCCCCAACATTACGTCTGCTAATCGTAATGCCCCTTTTTCCCCTTTATCCCTCCCTTCCCACCCATCTTCCCCAGTCCCTTTCCCTTCGGTAACTATTAGTCCGTTCTTTGGTTCTGTGAGTCTGCTGCTGTTTTGTTCCTTCAGTTTTTTTCTTTGTTCTTATACTCCACATATGAGTAAAATCATTTGATACTTGTCTTTTTCAGCTTGGCTTATTTCACTGAGCATAATAATAATACCCTCTAGCTCCATCCATGTTGTTGCAAATGGTAGGATTTGTTTTCTTCTTATGGCTGAATAATATTCCATTGTGTATATGTACCACATCTTCTTTATCCATTCATCTACTGATGGACACTTAGGTTGCTTCCATTACTTGGCTGTTGTAAATAGTGCTGCAATAAACCTAGGGGTGCATCTCTTTTTTTCAAATTGGGCTGCTGCATTCTTAGGGTAAATTCCTAGGAGTGGAATTCCTGGGTCAAATGGTATTTCTATTTTGAGTCTTTTGAGGAACCTCCATACTGTTTTCCACAATGGTTGAACTAATTTGCAGTCCCACAAGCAGTGTAGGAGGCTTCCCTTTTCTCCACATCCTCACCAACATTTGTTGTTGTTTGTGTTTTGGATGTTGACCATCCTCACTGGTGTGAGGTGATATCTCATTGTGGTTTTAATCTGCATTTCTCTGATAATTAGCGATGTGGAGCATCTTTTCATGTGCCTGTTGGCCATCTGAATTTCTTCTTTAGAGAAGTGTCTATTCATGTCCTTTGCCCATTTCTTAATTAGATTATTTGTTTTTTGTTTGTTAAGGTGCGTGAGTTCTTTATATATTTTGGAAGTCAACCCCTTATTGGATACATCATTTATGAATATATTCTACCATACTGTAGGATGTCTTTTTGTTCTACTGATGGTGTCCTTTGCTGTACAGAAGCTTTTCATCTTGATATAGTCCCACTTGTTCATTTTTGCTTTTGTTTCACTTGCTCGGGGAGATATGTTCACGAAGAAGTCGTGCATGTTTATGTCCAAGAGATTTTTGCCTGTTTTTTTCTAAGAGTTTTATGGTTTCATGACTTATATTCAGGTCTTTGATCCACCTTGAGTTTACCTTTGTGTATGGGGTTAGACAGTAGTCCAGTTTCATTCTCTTACATGTAGCTGTCCAGTTTTTCCAACACCAGCTCCTGAAGAGGCTGTAATCTCCCCATTGTATATCCAAGGCTCCTTTATCAAATGTTAATTGACTGTATATGTTTGGGTTAATGTTTGGATTTTCTATTCTGTTCCACTGGTCTGTGGGTCTGTTTTTGTGCCTATACCAAATTGTCTTGATTACTGTGGCTTTGTAGTAGAGCTTGAAGTCAGGGAGCGTAATTCTCCCTGTTTTATTCCTCCTTCTCAGGATTGCTTTGGCTATTTGGGGTCTTTTGTGGTTCCATATAAATTTTAGAATTATTTGTTTGAGTTCATTGAAGAAAGCTGTTGGTAGTTTGATAGGGATTGCGTTGATTCTGTAGATTGCTTTAGGTAGTATAGCCATTTTGACAATATTTAATCTTCCTAGCCAAGAGCATGGGATGCATTTCCATTTGTTAGTGTCCTCTTTAATTTCTCTTAGGAGTGTCTTGTAGTTTTCAGAGTACAGGTCTTTCACTTCCTTCATTAGGTTTATTCCTAGGTATTTTATTCTTTTTGATGCAATTGTGTATGGAACTATTTTTCTGATATCTCTTTCTGTTAATTCATCATTAGTGTATAGGAAAGCAACCCATTTCTGTGTGTTAATTTTGTATCCTGCAACTTTGCTGAATTCAGATATAAGTTCTAGTAGTTTTGTAGTGGAGTCCTTAGGGTTTTTTATGTACAATATCATGTCATCTGCAAATAGTGACAATTTGACTTCTTCTTTACCAATCTGGATGCCTTGTATGTCTTTGTTTTGTCTGACTGCCGTGGCTAGGACCTCCAATATTATGTTGAATAGCAGTGGAGAGAGTGGGCATCCCTCTCTTGCTCCTGATCTTAGATGAAAAGCTTTCAGCTTCTCGCTGTTAAGTATGATGTTGGCTGTGGCATTGTCATATATGGCCTTTATGATGTTGAGGTACTTGCCATCTATACCCATTTTGTTGAGAGTTTTTATCATGAATGGATGCTGAATTTTGTCAAATGCTTTTTCAGCATCTATGGAGATGATCATGTGGTTTTTGTTCTTCTTTTTGTTGATATGGTGGATGATGTTGATGGATTTTCGAATGTTGTGCCATCCTTGCATCCCTAGGATGAATCCCACTTGATCCTGGTGTATGATCTTCTTGATGTATTTTTGAATTCTGTTTGTTAATATATTATTGAGTATTTTTGCATCTACATTCATCAGGGATATTGGTCTGTAATTTTCTTTTTTGGTGAGGTCTTTGCCCAGTTTTGGTATTAGAGTGATGCTGGCTTCATAGAATGAGGTTGGAAGTATTCCCTCCTCTTCTATTTTTTGGAAAACTTTAAGGAGAATGGGTGTTATTTCTTCTGTATATGTGTGGTAGAATTCAGAGGTGAATCCATCAGGCACGGGGGTTTTGTTCTTGGGTAGTTTTTTGATTACCGATTCAATTTTGTTGCTGGTGATTGGTGTGTTTAGTTTTTCTGTTTCTTGCTTGGTCAGTCTTGGAAGATTGTATTTTTCTAAGAAGTTGTCCATTTCTTGTAGGTTTTCCAGCATGTTAGCATGTACATTCTCATAATATTCTCTTATAATTCTTTGTATTTCTGTGGGGTCCGTCGTTATTTTTCCTTTCTCATTTCTGATTCTGTTTATGTGTGTAGATTCTCTTTTTCTCTTAATGAGTCTGGCTAGGGGTTTATGTGTTTTGTTTATTTTTTCAAAGAACCAGCTCTTGGTTTCATTGATTTTTTCTATTGTTTTATTCTTCTCAATTTTATTTATTTCTTCTCTGATCTTTATTATGTCCGTCCTTCTGGTGACTTTGGGCCTCATTTGTTCTTCTTTTTCCAATTTCAGTAATTGTGTCTTTAGACTATTCATTTGGGAATGTTCTTCCTTCTTTAAATAGGCCTGGATTGCAATATACTTTCCTCTTAGAACTGTCTTTGCTGCGTCCCACAGAAGTTGTGGCTTTGTGTTGTTGTTGTCATTAGTCTCCATATATTCTTTGATTTCTGTTTTGATTTGGTCGTTAACCCATTGGTTAATTAGGAGAGTGTTGTTAAGTCTCCATGTATTTGTGAGCCTTTTTGATTTCTTTCTAAAATTTAATTCTAGTTTTATACCTTTATGATCTGAGAAGTTGGTTGGTAGAATTTCAATATTTTTGAATTTACTGAGGTTCTTTTTTTGGCCTAGTATGTGGCCTATTCTGGAAAATGTTCCATATGCACTTGAGAAGAATGTGTATCCTGTTGCTTTTCGGTGTAGAGTTCTGTAGATGTCTGTTAGGTCCATCTGTTCTAGTGTGTTGTTCAGTGCCTCTGTGTCTTTACTTATTTTGTGTCTGGTTGATCTGTCCTTTGGAGTGAGTGGTGTGTTGAAGTCACCTAAAATGAATACATTGCTGTCTATTTCCTCCTTTCATTCTGTTAGTATTTGTTTCACATATGCTGGCGCTCCCGTGTTGGGTGCATATATATTTATAATGGTTATATCCTCTTGTTGGATTGACCCCTTTTTCATTATGTAATGTCCTTCTTTATCTCTTGCTACTTTCTTCATTTTGAAGTCTATTTTGTCTGATACAAGTACTGCAACACCTGCTTTTTTCTCTTTGTTGTTTGCATGAAATATCTTTTTCCATCCCTTCACTTTTAGTCTGTGTATATCTTTGGGTTTGAGGTGAGTTTCTTGTAGGCAGCATATAGATGGGTCTTGCTTTTTTATCCATTCTGTTACTCTGTGTCTTTTGATTGGTGCATTCAGTCCATTTACATTTAGGGTGATTATCGATAGATACGTACTTATTGCCATTGCTGGCTTTAGATTCGTGGTTACCAAAGGTTCAAGGGTTGCTTCTTTACTCTCTAACAATCTAACTTAACTTTCTTGTTAAGAATTGTAAACACCGTCCGATGTTTCTTTATTTCTCTCCCTTCTTATTCCTCCTACTTCATTCTTTATATACTAGGTGTTTTATTCTTTGCCTTTAGTTAGTATTTGGATGGTGTGCTTTCTTTGCTATGATTTTATTTTCTCTGGTGACATCTTTTTAGCCTTAGGGGTGCTTCCCTCTAGAGATGTCCACTTAAGATATCCTACAGTGGTGGTTAATGAGAGGCAAACTCTCTCAACTTTCGTTTGTCTGGGAATTGTTTAATCTGTTCCTCAAATTTAAATGATAGTCATGCTGGATACAATATTCTTGGTTCGAGGCCCTTCTGTTTCATTACATTAAATATATCATGCCATTCTCTTCTGGCCTGTAAGGTTTCTGTTGAGAAGTCTGATGATAGTCTGATGGCTTTTCCTTTGTAGGTGATCTTTTTTCTCTCTCTAGCTGCCTTTAATACTCTGTCCTTATCTTTGATCTTTGCCATTTTAATTATTATGTGTCTTGGTGTTGTCTTCCTTGGGTCCCTTGTGTTGGGATATCTGTGGCCTTCTGTGGACTGTGAGACTATTTCCTTACCCAACATGCGGAAGTTTTTAGCAATTATTTGTTCAAAGACACTTTCCATCCCTTTTTCTCTCTCTTCTTCCTCTGGTACTCCTATAATGCGAATATTATTCCGTTTGCATTGGTCACACAGTTCTCTTAATATTCTTTCATTCCTAGAGATCCTTTTATCTGTCTCTGCCTGAGCTTTTCTGTATTCCTGTTCTCTGATTTCTATTCCATTAGCAGTCTCTTGCATCTCATCCTTTCTGCTGTTAAGCCCATCGATCACTTGTCTGATTTCTGCATTGTCTTTCCTCACTTCCCTCACTTCCTACCTCAGCTCTTGCACATTTCCCTGTAGATCCATCAGTATGGTTATGACTTTTAGTCTGATTTCTTTTTCAGGAAGACTGTGCATTTCCATCCCTTCAGGCTCCCTCTCTGGGGTTGTCTGGTTATCTTAGTCTGTACCATATTCGTCTGTCTTTTCATGGCTATAGAAGTGGTCGCTGGTAGGCGCCATGTATTTCAGCTGGGCTCTTTAAGACTTTAAACACCAAAGAAAAAAGAAAGAAAGAAAAAGAAGAGAAAGAAAAGCAAAAAGAAAGAAAAGAAAAAACAAAAAACAAAAGAAAACAAAACAAACAAAAAAAAAGCCAACCGGGAGTAGATTCTGTGGGGATGCTGTAGGTGGCGCTCTTTCTCAACTATTCCGCAGCCGCATTGCTCCGCAAGGCCCTTTATAGCTCTGACTGGGGTGGGAACGAGTGGGAGGCTGTTGATCTCTGTGGGAAGTTGAAATGCAGCCCCCCTTTCCCAGTCGCCAGCTAAGGGGTCCGAAACTCCCCAGACTCACAGCCTGCTGAGCTGACTGTGCCGCGACTGTCCGGCTCCTGCGCTGGGCTCCTGTCTCTTTGAGACTGCTGAAAAAAAGCACGCCCTTTTCTTTCTTTTTTTTTTTCTTCCTGGGAGCCGTCTGCAAGGACCCAGGTGCGTTCCCTGCTCAGATCCTGCACCCTCTGTCTCTGTAATCTCCGCTAGACCGTGCAATGTGTGTCCGCGCTCCCGGCGCAGATCACCAGGGCTGGTAGTTTTGTGGGCCTGTACTTCCACTCCCTCCTGGATCTGAATTGTCTCCTCCTGCCGGTGCACTGTGGTGGGGGAGTGCTCGGGTCCCGCCGGGTTGCAGCTCCGTATCTTACCCACCTCGTGGGGTGCCGAGTCCTCTCAGGTGTAGCTGCAGGCTATGTGCTGTCCTGTATCTTCTGGTCTCTTTTTTAGGAATAGATTTACTTGTTGTATTTTCATAAATATATATGGTTTGGGGAGGAAATTTCTGTCGCCCTGCTCACGCTGCCATCTTCCCGGAAATCACCGCTGAATTTTATCAAACATTTAGTGAAGACCTAATACCCATCCTCCTTAAAGTTTTCCAAAGAGTAGAAGAAGAGGGAATACTTCCAAACTAATTCTATGAGGCTAGCATCACTCTAATACCAAAACCAGGCAAAGACACCACAAAAAAAGGAAAATTACAGACCAATATCCCTGATGAACATAGATGCAAAAATACTCAACAAAATATTAGCAAACCTAATTCAAAAATACATCAAAAAGATCATCCATCATGATCAAGTAGGATTTATTCCAGAGATGCAAGGATCGTACAACATTTGAAAATCCATCAACATCATCCACCACATCAACAAAAAGAAGGACAAAAACCACATCATCATCTCAATAGATGCTGAAAAACCATTTGACGAAATTCAACATCCATTCATGATAAAACTCTCAACAAAATGGGTATAGAGGGCAAGTACCTCAACATCATAAAGGTCATATATGACAAACCCACAGCCAGCATTATACTTAACAGCGATAAGCTGAAACCTTTTCCTTTAAGATCGGGAACAAGACAAGGATGCCCACTCTCCCCACTTCTATTCAACATACTACTGGTGGTCCTAGCCTCAGCAGACAACACAAAGAAATAAAAGGCATCCAGAGTGGCAGGGAAGAACCCATACTGTCCCTGTTTGCAGATGACATGATATTGTACATAAAAAAACCCTAAAGGCTCCACTCCAAAACTACTAGATCCAATGTCGGAATTCAGCAAAGTTGTGGGATACAAAATTAATACCCAGAAATCTGTGGCATTCCTATACACTAACAATGAACTAGCAGAGAGAAATCAGGAAAACAATTCCATTCACATTTGCATCAAAAAGAATAAAACACCTAGAAATAAACCTAACTAAGGAAGTGAAAGACCTATACTCTGAAAACTACAAGACACTCATGAGAGAAATTAAAGAAGATACCAATAAATGGAAACACATCCCGTGCTCATGGATAGGAAGAATTAATATTGTCAAAAGGCCATCCTGCTTAAAGGAATCTACAGATTCAATGCAATTCCTATCAAAATACCAACAGCATTCTTCAACGAACTAGAGAGAATCGTTCTAAAATTCATATGGAACCAAAAAAGACCCTGAATAGCCAAAGCAATCCAAGAAGGAAGGATAAAGCTGGGGGGATTATGCTTCCTAATTTCAAGTTCTACTACAAAGCCA
This sequence comes from Smutsia gigantea, assembly GCA_032199065.1. Classification (NCBI taxonomy): domain Eukaryota; kingdom Metazoa; phylum Chordata; class Mammalia; order Pholidota; family Manidae; genus Smutsia; species Smutsia gigantea. The sequence goes on along the minus strand of JAVSCE010008224.1, from coordinate 110,457 downwards.
CAGTACTCAAGACAATTTTGTAGTGGCACAAGAACAGACCCATAGACCAATGGAACAGACTACAGAGCCCTCTTATAAACCCAACTGTATATAGTCAGTTAATATATGATAAAGGAGCCATGGAGATACAATGGAGAAATGACAGCCTCTTCAACAGCTGGTGTTAGCAAAACTGGACAGCTACATGCAAGAGAATGAAACTGGATTATTGTTTAACCCCATACACAAAAGTAAACTCAAAATTGATCAAGGACCTGAATGTAAGTCATGAAACCATAAAACTCTTAGAAGGCAACATAGGCAAAAATCCCCTGAATATAAGCATGAGCAACTTCTTCCTGAATTCATCCCCTTGAGCAAGGAAGGCAAAAGCAAAAATGAACTCATGGGACTACATCAAATTAAAAAGTTTCTCTACAGCAAAGGGACACCATCAATAGAACAAAAAGGCATCCTACAGTATGGAAAATATATTTGTAAATGACATATCTGACAAGGGGTTAACATCCAAAATATATAAAGAACTTACATGCCTCAACACCCAAAAAGCAAATAACCCGAATAAAAAATGGGCAGAGGATATGAAGGGACAGTTTTCCAAAGAAGAAATTCAGATGGCCAACAGACACATGAAAAGATGCTCCACATCACTAATCATCAGGGAAGTACAAATTAAAACCACAATGCGATATCACCTCAAACCAGTAAGGATGGCCAGCATCCATAAGACTAAGAACAACAAATGCTGGTGAAGATGCAGAGAAAGGGGAACCCTCTTACACTGCTGGTGGGAATGTAAGCTAGTTCAACCATTGTGGAAAGCAACATGGAGGTTCCTCAAAAAACTATAAGTAGAAATACCATTTGACCCGGAATCCCACTCCTTGGCATTTACCCAAAGAATACAACTTCTCAGATTCAAAAAGACATATGCACCCCTATATTTATTGCAGCACTTTTTACAATAGCCAAGATATGGAAGCAACCTAAGTGTCCATCAGTAGATGAATGGATAAAGAAGTGGTATGTATACACATGGAATACTATTCAGCCATAAGAAAGAAACAAATCCTACCATTTGCAACAACACGGATGGAGCTGGAGGATATTATGCTCAGTGAAATACGCCATGTGGAGAAAGACAAGTGCCAAATGATTTCCCTCATTTGTGGAGTATAACAGCAAAGCAAAACTGAAGGAACAAAATAGCAGCAGACTCAGTGACTCCAAGAAGGAACTAGTGGTTACCAAAGGGGAGGGGTTTGGGAGGGCAGGTGGGGAGGGTGGGAGAAGGGGATTGAGGGATATTTTGTTTATTACACATGGTGTGTGGGATCACGGGGAAAACAGTGTTGCACAGAGAAGGCAAATAGTGAATCTGTGGCATCTTGCTACACCTGAGGACAGTGACTGCATTGGGGTATAGGTGGGGACTTGATAATATAGGTAAATGTAGTAACCACATTGTTTTTTCATGGGAAGCCTTCATAAGAGTGTATATCAATAATACCTTAATAAAAAACATGGAAATGGGCCTCAAGTTCTGTAAAGCAAAAATTGACAAAATGGTAAATAGGAACATATAAATCCTCATTCACAGTAGGTGATTTTTCACATATCCCTTAGTATCAACTAGAACAAACAGAAATAGATAAGTAAATGAGATATAATAATAGGATTGTTGATGTCGTTGACCTAATTGGCTTTTATAAACCCTGAACCCAACACTCTTTTCAAGCATACATAGAATATTTTTTAAATTGACCATATACTGAGCCATACCTTTCAAAGAATTGATTTCATATAGAGTTCTCTGAGCATTACAATTAAGCTAGACATCAGTTTTTAAAAGGTTAACTAGAAAAGTCTCCATATTTTCAGAAATTTAATCATTCACATTATATTAATATTCTCCTTATAATGTCTGTAAGATCTATAGTGACATTCCCTTGTTCATTCTTAAAAGCAGTTATTTGTACCTGTCTTCTTTTTTATCTTGTTATGAGTTAATCCATTTTATTAGTCTTTTCAAGAACATCTTTTGCCTTTGTTGATTTTCTTTAGTGTATGCTGGTCCTATATTTCATTAATTCCAATTTTTATTTCTTTCTGTCTACTTTCCTTTGGTTTAATTTTTTCTAACCTTTGAGGTGGATTCTTAGTTCATTGGTTTTTAGGCTTTCTTTTTCTTTAACATATGCATTTAAAGCAAAATTTTATTTTAACATTGTTTTAGGTATTAACCATGTTATGTAGTATTTTTATTAATTAATGAATTAAATATAGTACTTTATCAATTAATAAAAATATTTTCTATTTTCCACTGTAATTTCTTCTATGACTCATGGTTATTAATTTTCAAACAAGAATTTTCTAGTTTTGTATCTTTTTTAGCCTGATTACATTATGATTAGCAATCAGTGTCTGATTTCAGATGTCAATAATGTAATTTAAAACTTGCTTTAAAGGTATTCTTTAGTTCAGTGCACCTTCATTAAGCCAAATTTGTTCTTCTGTTGTTCAGATCTATACATTCATTGATTTTTTTGTCTGCCTGTTCTGATACTAAGAAGTATATTAAAATCTAGCATGATTATCAATTTGCCTATTTCCCCTTAGATATCCTTTAAAATTATTTTTACGTATTCAGAGTCTATATTGTTACTTTCATGTAATTTTGGAATTATTTCTTTTCCCCATTAACTGAACTGTGTATCATCATGAATATTTTGTATTTATCTGTGGTATTGTTTTTTCCTTAATATACCTTTTGTTGATCTACTAATATTAACATAGCCTCACAGCTTTCTTTTGGTTAGCATTTGCAGTGTATATATTTTACCATCATTTTATTTTCAACTTTCTTATATCCTTGCATTTTAGATGTAACTCTTATAAATAATACATAATTGATTTTTAAAATATTTGATGCCTCTGTCTTTTGTCTTTTTCTTTTAAATCTAATTAGGTTTATGATTTAATAATTTATACTATTTCCATTACTGATTTTTCAGGATTTAAGTCTGCCACTTTCTTCAATATTTTCTATTTGTTCTGCATGGTCTATAATCTCCTTTCTCTCCTTTCCTGACCTCTTCTGAGTTAATCAAGTATTTCCTACAATTCTATTTCCTCCTCAGTTAGCCTAAATATAATGTATTCTTTTAAATGCTTTTATTTGTTATTCTTTACTGTTTATAATATATATAAATATGACTTATGTAATTCTAACATTAGTTAGTACCTTTATTTTCCTCCCAGAAAAGTGAAGAATCATAGATTTCTTTAACTCTTTTTATCCCTTATTGGCTGAAGTATCACTGTTGCCTAATATTTTAATCCCCACAGTTCAGTATTATTATTACATTTAGGACAGTCAATATTAATTTTTATTTAACCATTTATTGCTCTTTATTCCTTTCTGCATCTCTAAGCCTCCAACTAGGACTTTTTCCTTATGTCTGAAAACTATTCTTTAATACTTCCTTTAGTGCAGCTCTTGTGGTGTTAAAACCTTTCTTTTTTGTTTGTATGAAAGTGTTCTATTTCACCTTTATTTCTGAAGGCCAATTTACTGGATATAGACTTCTAGCCCAGCAGTCATTTTCTTTAGCATTTTTGAAGAAACTGTTTCACTATCTTTTGGCTTCATTATTTCTGTTGATAAGTCATCTATTAAAAGCAATTCTTTATAAGCAATCTTTTTTTGTCTTCTACTTAAACATTTTTCTCTTTGTCTTTGATTTAGTAGTTTTATTATGATGGACTTAGGTGTGGATTTGTTTTTATTTATCCTCATTGTGTTCTTATGGCTTCTTGAATGGGTGGATGGATGTTTTTCAATGATTTTGATAAATTCTCAGTCATTGTTATCATTATCTCTTCTTCTTGAACTCCGATTACTAGTGTTCTAGATATCCTTTCTGTGTCCTCTGTATCTCTGGCCCTCTATTCAAATTTTTCCAACCTGTTGTCTCTCCATGCTTAAGTCTGAATATTTTCTTCTGCTTTATCTTCCAGTTCATTAATTTTCCCTCTATCTGTGTAGAGACTGAATAATCCATCTACTGAGTTCTTAATTCAGGTTATTTTATTTTTCAATTTTTAAATTTCCTTTTTCTTTTTGCTTCCAGTTAACTACTGAAATTCTGAAATTTTATTTTTCATCTGCTTGAGCATAGTAAATATTGTTATTTTAAAGTCTGTGTCTGATAGCTTCAATATCTGGAAATCCTGTGTGTCTGTTTCTATTGACTGTTTTTTTGTTGTTGATTTTCATGTTGGCTTGTTTTCTTGTGGTGTGGTTATTATTATTTTTTTGTATACTTTGGACATTGTATGTACACTATTGTTCATAGAAAGTTTTGGGGCCTAAGATCATGTTAGTTTCCTCCAGAGTATATTTGATTTTGCTCCTGCCAGATAGCTGCCACTAGTCATCTAGGGCTACTTTAATGAAATTTCGGGGCTTGAGAGGATTTGTAACTGAGCTGAAGTCCTTGCAAGAGCCTTCCATAATATTTCATAATTACCAAAGATACAGACTTTTATGGTCACATCTCAAATTGATGATGGTTCACTAGTCTTCTCCCTACTTAGCAGTTCTGAACACTAGTCCCTCTTACCCTCATGGCTGTCAGAATGATAGCTTAACTTCTCAGTTTTTCCACCTCAGAATTGGCAAACACCTCCTGGAAGAAAGTGGCCTCAGTGCTGTGCTCTAGTTCCAGGTCTCCATCCTTTCCCACAACCTATCCTGGTAGTTCTTTACTATCGTAGTGGAGCCCATTTAGTGCTTTCAAGATATTTTATTTTTATTTCCTTTCCAGGCTCTCTAATTGTCTTTTGTGGCAGGGTTAGTAGAAATGAGTCTACTATTGCTTAAAGTGGAAGTGCTTTATTTAGTTCTTTTCCTTCAAAAATGATTTGTCTTGAAAAAGAAGAATGAACCACCACTTTGCTTTTTACAAAATAATATATTCAACATAAATTAGAGGCAAAAATAAGATAAGTAGAACTTTAAAACTTTTAGCTAAAAAGAGAGGACCCTATCTTCATATTCTTCAGACAGAAGTACCCAGAAAGCATATATAAAGGAAATAATTGATAATTAGACCAAAGTAAAACTTAAAGATTATAAGAGAAAAGTCACCAAAACTAAGGTTAAATTGCAAGCCCATCTCAGAAAAAATTTTAGAAGCCTCCATAACTGACTGAAGATTTATATCCAGAATAATTTTTTTTAAGGAAGAAACCCAGTAGAAAAAAAAATGGCAAGAGATAAGACAATGATCCGACAAGGATACTTTAGTGATCAGTAAGCATGTCAAAAGATGATCAATTCACCAGTAATCAGGGAACTCAAAGGTAAAACAATGAAATGTTTCATGTGAGGATTTTTAAAAAATCTGAGTGTTTGAAAATATTGGAGAGACAGGAAGTTAATCTTAAGCCAGACTATCAATGAGAACAGCCAATTTAGGAAAATGGGTTTAAAACAGATATTTTATATAAAAGGTTAATATAGAGCAGTTAAAGTTATTGAATTAGATCTATGTGCATCAGCATGGATAAATCTTGATAACATATTGATGAAAGGAAGAATATGTAAATAGTGATGCATACAATATGACATAATGCAAAGTTTAAAAGTAAAGAAAATAATACTATAAATCCTTTAAGGATATAGAGAGAAGTTGTAAAGATATAACAACATGAACAGAAAGGATACACACCAACTTCCAGTTACCTCTGAGGGAGAAGCAGAGGTTGGGAGGAAGAAAGATGGGGCTTCACCTCTAATGGTAATGTTTTATTTCTTAGACAACAAAAACAAAAGACAAAGAAATTGAAACAAATATGGCATAATGTTAAGATTTTTTCAAGTTAAAAAACTAATCAAATAAGACATGTAACAGTTACCAGCACTTTAAAAAAATCACTGAAGAAAAATGGAAAGGGGATTGAGAGAGGGAAGGAAGAGAGGAGTCAAACGCAGTGGATGTCCCTAGCCATCATACGCAGCCACAGAGCTCGACGTTGTGACATTGACAACGTTCATATGGAGAATGTTTTAGAAAAACTTCATGCCATTGAGAGTAGGGGATGGTGTCTTGGCATGTGTAGAAAACTGTATGAAAGAAACTTGAGGATAGAGATGAACATCTGGAACCTTACTGATGTCAGGAGAATCACCTTTGTTTAATATCTTTATCCATACTTGGAGATCACAGAACACAGGAAACTCCAAGCTTGCAAAGGGCACCGAGCCTTTCCCAGGTATGAGATTTCAGACTGTTTTCACTGAGCTATGGAGTAGACCAAGAAGGGGTAGGGAAGATGGGGTTATTTAAACTCTCGTGAGTTGGCATGGAGTGATGCTGACCCACAGAAGGGATGCAGGGCCAGCTGTCACTGGGTGTCCTGAGCCAGTGTGCCATCAAGGACCAAGCAGAGACTACTGAGTGGGAGGTGACTTGCATTTGACGGACACTCAGGGAGGAAAGTATGTGTGGCAGGGCTGGAACAGGCAAGGCAAGGCCAAAAGGGCACCTGATCAGAGTTCCAGAAGTTGTACAAATGTTCTTGTTCACCAAATCCTAGAAGGTTGAATATGAGTATTTAAGAACGGCAAATCTAGGATAAAAGAAAAGAAACTCTACTTTGTACAAGATATTTCAAGGTTCTGTCCCTAAGTTGGCAGTGCCTACTGAAAGATAAAAAATGATAAAAAAAGATTTTAACTTGAGAAGACTTTTGGATCCAGCATTGACCTCCAAGCTTGTTTGGACAAGCTCTGTCTGGATAAAACCAAGTGTGACTGGGGTCTCCAGTTTGGGACTTCCTTTGGGGTTGAGGCTGACTTTGTTCGTGCCCTTCCTTTTGTTCAGGCACATCCCAAGCTCACATCTAAGGTGCTGTTTTCCTCCCTATGTAGCCAAACAGACGTAAAAACTCCCATTTTTTTCAAACTATTAAAAAGCTGACTGCTAAGCAAGATACAGTCATACTCCCCAAACTCGGCTTATGTGTAAATTAAGCAGTGTATCACTAATTGGTGTCAAGATGGCTAAAGAAGCCTTGTTTGAACATCTACTTTTAAATTCTTCTTTGCATGGGAAATACCTTAACTTTCAGCCTGTTAAAGAGCTTTCTGATTTATAATGATATCGTCATAATTGAATAATAAGATGTTGCTTGGCATGTTGTTCAAAAATGTTTCCCTCCTCCAGTTACATTTATTTAAAGTAAATAAGTGCCATTATTTCCATTATTAATGTAAACAGCATTGTCAGTTTTCTCCTAAATCTGTCTCTTTTTATAGTGAGTGAGTTTGTAATTTAAAAAGTTGGGAGGGAATTTCAAAAATGTATTTAGGTGGATCCACTAAAATAAATTAGATTTTCTCTGTGAGACTTATAAAAGTGGTGAAAATCTTTCAAAATGAACTGATAAATTTTAATACCTTTGTTGGATATTCTTGTAAAAGTTGTTGGTAGTTATAGATTGTTCATCTTAACTCTGGCGAAAAGAAGATTATTGATTAACAAATATCCACTAGTTGTATTTTCCTGATTTTGTGTGTATTAAAGAGTAAGTAAGTTGGTAGTCAGTGCAATACACATTTATTCTAGCACACAGAGGTGGGCTGGCATCAAGTGGAGAAATGATGCTCCTTACTCCTGCTCTACCCGTCTTCTGTAAAGCCTTTTTGGTTCGATGGCGTTTTTGCATCTTAGAGATGGTAGCAGCAGAAAAAAATGTTCACCCAATAAAAAAGAAGCACATGAAAATCTCTACTGAATATTCATCAAATCGCTGGACAAGGGAGGACTTTCTAAGCTAAGAAGTAGTAGAAGGTATTATAACGAAAACTTTGTTATATTTGAGTGCATACATTTTTTCCCATTTTCTGTTTCATCTCTCTTGTCTATCCACCCCTCTCCATTTCCACCACTACCATTCACTGCAGGCCACTGGCATCTCCCACAAAAACACAGAAGGGAAATAAAAATAATAACAATATACCAAGCAACAAATAACTCTAAGACTCCAACATAAAGAGATTTTACTCTGGGTGAGATGGGGAGCCACTCAGAGTTTTGACCAGTGGGAGGGTTATGATCTGACTTAATTGCTCACAGGTCCAACCAGGCTGTGTTGAAATAACTGTAAGGAGTCTGGGTGGAAGCAGGGAGGCTGTGATCTTGGGAGAGAAAATGGCAGCCTGTCCTGGGCTGGCAGTGCAGAGGTAGAGAGAGAAGTGGTTGGGTTCTGGATATATTTTGAAGGCTGAGCTGACAAAATGTGCTGATGGACTGAACATGGAGTTTGAGATAATGAAGTTAAGAGTGAGTCCAAGCTCAAGTACCAAATGATTTCACTCATTTGTGGAGTATAAGAACAGAGCAAAACTGAAGGAACAAAACAGCAGCAGACTCACAGACTCCTAGAAGGGACTAGTGGTTACCAAAGGGAAGTGGGTGGGGAGGTAGGGAGAAGGGGATTAAGGGGCATTCTAATTAGCACACATAATATAGGTAGGTCATGGGGAAGGCAGTATAGCATGGAGAAGACAAATAATGACTCTATAGCATCTTACTATGCTAATGGATAGTGATTGCAGTGGGGTGTAGGGGGGAATGTGATAATATGGGTGAATGTAGTAACCACAGTGTTGCTCATGGGAAACCTTCATAAGATTGTATATCAATGATACCTTAATAAAAATAATAATAATGTGGGGATTAAAAAGAAAAAGAGTGAGTCCAAGCTTTTTCACTTGAGCACCAGAAAGATAGAGTTGCCTATAACTGAGATGGGGATGGTTGTGGACAGGGCAGGTTAGGAGGAGAATTTCAGGAGCATGGCTTCAGACATGTTGATTTTGATTGACTATTAGACATGCATATAGAGATGTAGAGTAGGCATATAGCATTTATATAATAGAAAAAAGGAATATGTGAAAAATAAGAGAAGCAGTAAAGACAATGAAGGTTTAAGACATTCATATGGAGACAAAGCCCTGCAGACCTGAGCCTTGGGTTCCACAGCTGTAGTATAGTGCCCGGGCCAGTGTCCCTGGGTTTCAGCCACTGTAGTTGATTTTAACCATTACAGATGAATGAAACATTTCTTTCATTATTCGGCTGATGATGGCTAAAGAATTTTTTTAACTATGTGAAGCGATGGATGTTAACTAAATTTATTGTGGTAATCATTTTGTAATATATACATACATCAAGTCATTATGTTGTACACTTTAAACTTATACAATGTTATGTGCCAATTATATCTCAAAAATCTTGAAAAAATGTTTATTTAAAGTAATATAGATAGGTAAGGACTTACTGTTGCCATTTTGTTAATTGTTTTTTTACTGTTTTGTAGATTCTTTGTTCTTTGCTTATGCTGCTGTCTTCTTTTATGATTTGATGACTTCTTGTAGCTGTATGCTTTGGCTTCTTTATCATAATCTTTTGTGTATCTACTACAGGTTTTTCCTTTATAGTTACCATGAGGCCTACATAAAATATCTTGCAACATTCTATATTAAACTGATAGCAACTTAACTTCAATAGCATACATAAATTTTATACTTTTACTCACTTCCCCCCTCACATTTAGGTTATTGATGTTACAGTTTTCATATTTTTGTATCCAATAACAAATTATGTAGTTCTGGTTATTTTTAACACATTGTTTTTTTAAACTTTTAAACTAGAGTTGTAAGTGTATTATGAACTATCGTTACAATATTGGAGAATTTGCCTTTGCCTATATACTTACCATTGCTAGTGAGTTTTACACATTCATTCATATATGTACAATGTTAATTAGCATCTTTTCATTTTTGCTTGAAGAATGTCCTTTCTTGTAAGGCAGGTGTAGTGGTGATAAACTCCTCAGCTTTTGCTTTTTCAGGAAAGTTTTTTTTCCCTTCATTTCTGAAGGACAGCTTTGCCAGGTACAGTATGGTGCATAGGGTTTTCTTTTTCAATATTTGAATATATAATTCCACACTCTCCTAGCCTGCAAAGTTTCTGTTGCGAAATCCACTCATAGTCTTATGGGGGTTCCCTTGTATGCTGCTTTCAAAATTCTTCTTTGTCTTTGACTGTTGACAGTTTAATTATAATTTATTTCAGTGTAGCCCTTTTCAGGTTCAGCGTATTTTGGGTCATTTGTGACTCACAAATCTAGATGTTCATTTCTTTCTCCAAGTTTGGGAATTTTTCAGCCATTATTGCTTTAAATATACTGTCTGCTCCTTTTTCTTTCCTTTCTCCTTCTTCTGTGGAGAATGTGTGTATTGTTCTTCTTGATGGTATCCCATTAGTCCCAGGAAACAGAGGCTCTCTTCACTCTTTTTCATTCATCTTCTTTTTGCTCCTCTGACTGGATAATCTCAAATGACCTATCTTCTTGTTTACTGATTCTTTCTTCTGCTTGACCAACTCTGTAGTTGAAGCTCTGTATTGAAGTCTTCAGTTCAATCAGCTCTAGTATTTCTGTTTGGTATTTTTTGGTGGTTTCTATTTCTTTGTTGAACTTCTCATTTTGTTCATGCATTATTTTCCTAATTTCACTTAGTTGTTTGTATATTCTTGAAGTTCAGTAAACTTCTTTAAGGGTTCATTGTGAATTATCAGACAGTTTACAGATATCCATTTCTTTAGGGTCAGTTTTCCTAATTTCGCTGGATTGTTTGTGTGTTCTTGTAGTTCATTAAAGTTCTTTAAGGGTTCATTCTGAATTGTCAGTTTACAGGTAACCATTTCTTTAGGGTCAGTTATTATAGCATTATTAGTTCCCCTTGGTGGTGTCATGCTTGCCCAGTTCTTCATGATCCTTGATTCCTTGAGTTGGTATCTGCACATTTGAATAAGCAGTCTCCTCTTCCAGACTTGACAGTTTGCTTTAGTAGAGACAGTCCTTCACAGTCAGCTCAGTTTGGGGTTCTGGATGGGTCAGGTTGTAGAAACTTTGGTCAAATGGGCTCTTTATTTGGGTGAGGACACTGCCCAAGCTCTGAGTTTGGGTGTGTGTGTGCTCCTGACTGGGAATAGTTGGATAGAACTGCTGGCTTGGTTCCCTACCCAAATGTAGCTATAGGATGGGCTCCTGGATTCTCTGATCAGGCTTCCTAATCAGGTGGGACTGAATGCTATACTCAACAGTTAGGTAGGGCTGCAGATTTGCTTCCCTGCCCAGGTGGGGCTATAGAATGGGCTCCACAGCCATTACAATGCAAATAAGTCATAACTGCCCACCAAGCTACCTGGCTAGACAGGGCCACTTGCTTGGCTCTGAAGATGGGTGCTACTGCACACTGAGCTGTAGGATATGTCACACAGTCTCCTGGGTGATCTGGTTAGGCATTCTGGTCAGGTGGGACTAAGGGCTATTCTCAGCAGTAAACATGTCTATGAACCCACTTCCCTGCCCGAGTGGGCTGGCAGAACAGGCTCCAAGGATGGCATGACTTGTTGGCTGAGGACCTGAATCAGTTCAGACTTCCCACTGAGTTCCCTGGCTATTGTAGGCCACTGCCTGGGCTCTCTGCTCAAGTGCTGCTGAAGTGGGACTGAAGGATGAGCCATGCAGCCCCCTGGTGCTCCAGCCAGGTCACCTTACTGGGCTAGTCAGAGGGCTATACTCAACAGTAGATGGGCTTCAAGTCTGCTTCCCTGCCTGGGTCGGGCTGCAGAACAGGCTCCAAGGCTGTTACGGATTATTGGTTGGGGATCGAATCAGGCAGAACTGTTTATCGAGATCTCTGGGGAGACATTACCTCAGCTGTGCTGATGGGTAGAGTTTCTGGCTAAGCTAAGCATTTGGAACATTTTACTGTGTGCCAGGCACTGTATTAAGCACTCTGGAGGCATTACCTCATTGAGTTCTTATAAACAACACTGTAATTAGTTCCATCTTGAAGATGAGAAAACTGAACCTAATAGTAACTAGGGAGTAGTAACAAGGATGAAGGAGGGAAGGTGGGATTCAAACCCAGGGCTACATGACTCAAAAACTCCATGTTCTTTATCTTTATGCCTTCCTCTTTGTTATTTCAGAGTCCTTTTTTGGTCTTTTCACAGGTGAGATCACAAAGAATCTTAGTTATAATTGCAATGGCTTCTCCTTACCTCTGCATCCTTTGTCCTGGTCATAGAATTTGCCATTTCTATGGGATGGGGTGGAGGGAATCTTTACTGTACAGTTTCTGCTGTTATACACAAACATAACAGAGACACTTGAAAGTATCTTTAAATATACCAATATCTAGGGAACTTCCTTAAGGTATTTCTATATTAAAAACTAGTAATAATTCTGTTTTAATGACTTTTCACCCTTTTATTTCCGGAGAGCCTATCTACATGTCAAGCTTCCCCAAGTCCTATTAGCGTCCCCAAATGCGAAGGGTAAGAAATGTCTCTTCTGCATAGAGTCCTCCTAATATCTGGCAAGTCAAGTAGGCTGTAGCAGGGGTGTCAGATATATAAATGGGAAATTAGTTTGAATCTAAAAGTAGGAATCAAGTAGTAATTGCATTCAGTGAGATAGTAAAGATTGAGATGTTCACTCTTATAAAGACATGGATGAAATGGAGAATAGATTAAAAAGATCACTTTGTATTTAGTAAGAACTTATTTCATTGTTTATTTCCATGATCTTAACTACTCATTTGGAATGCTGATTTTAATGTGGATTTCTAATTTGTAGCATGCACCATGCCATTACTTGCTTACCTCTGAATAATCATTTTAATAGAGATATATGTATTATTGATCTTGGGATAAGACTTGTTTTTTATTGTGTTCCTAGTTGTCTTGTCATTTCGAAAAATCAGTGATATAATTTTTTTAATATCTCAAGTTTCTCTTTATTTTTTCCAGCTTTATTGAGGTATAATTGACATCAGTGATCTATTTGAACCTTTCTACTTGCAGACCTTTTTTTTCAGGAGTTACAAATGTCCCAATCCAAAGAAGAGACTTATAACCTTTCCTTGCTTCCCGGCCGCAGCTGTAATCCCCCAACCTTGGTACACACCACACTGAAGACTTGCCCCCCATTGCCATTCACATGCAGCTCTGCTCAGAGCCTGCTGTGTGGATCTTGGTGAGCTAGTCTGGCTGGCTCCTATTCATGAGGGAGGGAGAGCAGACTTTGTTCAGGAGAGGCACTGAATAATAATACCAGAAGGTTGGGTTTTATTTATTTTTAGAAAGAGAATAAATCAGGGCAAACATGTCGTTAGGGAGGCTCTGTGTGTAGCTGGTGACCCCAGGGAGGTGTCCCACAACCTGGGAATGGGGAGGAGAGAATGACCTCAGAGCTAAGTGATGAAGTCTGTAGGAACTGGATCAAAGTTAAGTTCTTCATAGGCAGTTTGTCAACAGGAGGGTTCCTAGGACTATCTTAAAAAAGATGTGTGTTTTAGAAGCATGACTGGTCCATTCAAGGGCAGCAGGGAGGGATTATGAGAGTCCCTTCAGTGAATCCTGGCAACATTTCACTCTGCAAGCAGGGCTGCCCCCACTGTGGAGAAGGAGACCAAGCCCTCTTGTCCCAAAACATGTAAACCCAGTCTCTGCACAGCCACATGTCTGCCTGGAGGAGGAGAATGTGCAGGTCATGTAGACGTAAGCGTCATTCTTGCTGTGAGCAGTCAATAAATGGGCGTGTTCATTTTTTACAGCAGTCCTGAGAGCTTCCTCATGGAACCCAGCCCCTGAGAGATGGATGTGCTCTTTGCATGCCGGTACACTCAGCTTCCAAGCCTGCAGAGCTAGTGGCAGACACTGTACTGTGGCAGTTCTGCTGGCTGCCTCCCAGAGGCCTGACAAGAGCGGGCCAGCCACACACTTGAGTTCCCTGCCCAACTGAAGCCTTGGAGTCTTTACTCCTAAACCAGTGGCTCTTGATAGTTTCCGTGTGTGATGGGTGCAGTTGTGTTCAAAAAGATGGTAAAGTCCTAACCCTCAGTACTTGTAAATTTCCTATTTGGGAATAGAGTCTTTGCAGATGATCAAATTAAAATGAGGTCATTAGGGTGGACCTTAATCCAATTTGACTGGTGTATTTTTACAAAGGGGAAATTTGGATACACAGAGGGGAGACAATGCGAAAATACAGAGAGAACACGTTCTATAAGCCAAGGAATGCCTGAGGCTACCAGAATCTAGGAGAGGTAAGGAACAGGCTCACAACCCTCCCAAGGAACCAATCCTAATGACACCTTGATTTTGAACTTCTAGCCTCTGAACTGGGAGGCAATAAATTTCTGTTAAGTCACCCAGTTTGTGAACCTAGGACATGAATACATGTTGTGCCAGACTTTCACCAGGGAACTCTGACTTAAAGCTGTTAATCATGATTCACCATTTAGCCCTGGTCTCTGACATTACCAGTTGCTGGAAAAGCAATGCCCTAAAAATATGAACTACCCTTGGGCAAAGTTGGTATGGCCCTAGGAGAATCTCTGGCCATGAGGACTTTCTACCAGCAGGGACAGATATTCTGCAATGCTGAATAAGTATCATCTAGTGCTTATTTTATTTTATTTTTTTATTAAGGTATCACTGATATACACTCTTATGAAGGTTTCACATGAAAAACATTGTGGTTACTACATTCACCCATATTATCAAGTTCCCCCCATCATCTAGTGCTTTTTAAAAAAAAAAAAGCTCCTTTCAGATAAAATAAGCATTCCAGGCTATATATATAGAAGGCATTAGCACCAAAAGATATTCCTAAAGACATATTATAATTTGCTTAAATGTGTGTTTACCACTCTGCCCCAAACATAAGTAAACTTGGTTTGTTTATTTCAATACTTGGCATATACCTAAAAATTTGCTTTGGAATTTTTAACCACATATTAACTATCTAGTAAAAAAGTTTAGACATTTCAACTATTTACACAAAAAAGTTGAAATTTAAAATTTTCTATGTTTAATGTAAGACTAGCTGCCATAGATTACCTGATGGCTTGCCCCCACAGGTTAAAGGCAGAAACATTTGGTATTGAGCAGAAAGGTGACCACCAAATTTTGATCAATAAAAACATGACATTATAGTAAATATAATATATACGTTTATGTATTCACTCCAGTTGAAATAACTGTCTGAAACTGTCCTTGTTTCATAATTTGACATATTTTTCTCTAGACTTATATTTTTAACTGTTAACTCTGGAAGCAATCCAGTAAGGTGCCAAATAGTTTCCCATTTTGCAGACAGAAAATGCTGAGTCCCTGGAAGGGCAAGTGGCTCATCCAAAACCATAAAGAATGAAAGTTACGAAAGGAACATGCATCTATCACACCTTTGCCTTCTCATTCCTGCCTCAGCTATTCATTTAGAGAGAGCAGCATTCTTGTTCAAATTCTTGGTCAGGCTCAGGCACACACAAATGAAGGAGACAAAGTTCTTGCTTCTAACGTTATCAGATGGTCCCTGTGCTGAGGGCTCTGGCACCCCCACTTCACTACACCGCCCCCATGAGTCAGGTGCGGTCACTCTCATATTACAGCTAAGGAAAGTGAGGCTCAGAGGGTTTAGTGGCCTTCACAAGATCACATAGCTAGTTCATGACTCACCTTCCTGGGCTGGTACTGAACATAAGCAAATTTCAAATACATCACCTTTTTATTATACCAAACAGTCCCTAAAATGAAAAGAATTTTAGATTATTCCTTGGCACCCACTCTATGCCAGATACCACATGAAGCCAGTTCATACCTTTATCTCATTAATCCTCTGATCAACTCTTTGAGGTAGGAGGGTTTTTCTACCTTTTCCAGTAAGGAAACTAAAACTTAAGAATGTAAATAAGGTGTCATGGCTGGAAATTGGCAGAGGCAGAATTTGAGCAGAACAAAGCACCACTTTGTTCTGCTGCACAGATGACAGCACGGTAATCCCTAAGCCAAGTGGGATAAGACTCAAG
This sequence comes from Smutsia gigantea, assembly GCA_032199065.1. Classification (NCBI taxonomy): domain Eukaryota; kingdom Metazoa; phylum Chordata; class Mammalia; order Pholidota; family Manidae; genus Smutsia; species Smutsia gigantea. The sequence goes on along the minus strand of JAVSCE010008224.1, from coordinate 94,499 downwards.
AAAGTGCCATCAGATCTCTATGGGATTCAGAGGAGGGAGATGTTCTCATCGGGAGTTGGTGGTAAGTGTGATCAGGGTAGGCTTCAAGGCTTCATGGAGGAGTGGGTGCAAGAGGTGGTCTATGAAGGCTGTTGGGACAGTATTGGGATGGGGGTGGTGCCAGGGGAGAAAGCCAAGAGTGACACTCGTGTCCTCACTCTCCTTGGCCACCACTGTCCTTGCGGGCTGGCACGTGCTGGAAACTAGTAAATGCTGTTTGTGCGTAAGGTGAGAGACCATATAAATAAACATGATAGTGAATCAGGAGTTGAAGCTGGACAGAGGGTGTGTGGAGGGGTGTTTGCTTGGATGCAGAGAAAAAAACCATAGAAAATTTAAAGTGGGAGCTGGCACGGCACACGGCAGGGGGAGAGCCCCACACAGCAGCACATTGGGATGCGGGGTTCTCCCAATCAGCCACAGCATCCCTTTGGCTTCTTCTTTTGACTGGCCCCTCCTCCACAACTCCTTGGCAGATCATTCTGACATACATTTGCCTTGCAATAGCCTTTTCTGGGGTTCAGTCTTTCAGGAAGAGTAATGGTGTGGGGAGCAGGCAGTCCTTGCAAGGCTCCCCTCGTCTCTGCACCTGTCATTCTTATTTGTCCCCAGAAGGAGTCAGGACAACGGTCCATTGCAAATAACTGTTGAGTTGCTCACCAGTCTAGGAGTTTCCTGTTGTGACTGGCCTTCACTGACAAAAGCAGCGAGTTTTATGAAGTGACATCTTTTGGCCTGCCAATTGAAAGCCAGGGAACACGAAGAGGGAGAGACACAAGAAGCACAGGTGGGGGGTATAAACCCTGAGTTCACCATCTGCTTCCCGTGACATTTTCTAGCCGAGGGACCTGGGGCACACATTTTCACCTCCTGACTCCCGTTTCTCTGACTGTCAAACAGTAGTGCCATCAGTGCCTGCTCAGAGGAAATGCCCAGTGCCATGTTTGGCACAGAGCAGGTGTCTGTCCGACAAATGTGTGTTATATCTGAATCTTGAGTCAGTGTGTTCTTCATTCACAAGATTGTTTTGAGCACCTATCTAACAACTAGTCCCTGATTCTAAGAGAAAATACCTTTGGAGCTACATGGAAAGCTCCTGGAATGGAAAGGTACTGAGGTCACCCAAAGTCCTCAGCAATGTCAAACCCACCAGGCTGCAAGGTACAGCCCTGCCCTTGGTCAGCGGGTGAACGTGAATGGGGGTGTCCCCACCAATGCACAGTTGTGCTGTGGGTGACTACAGGCTGCACCTGCAGAGCTTGGTCGATGCAGGTGGAGCTCGTGTGGCAGCTGCCCTCAAGACACCTCCCCAGCTGCTTGGTATGCTCAGAAACCCTAACAAATGTTGGCAGAGAAGCAAAGGCAGGTAAACCTGGGCAAATGGCCAATGGGCCAGGTCCACTGTCCAGTTGCTGTGGAGGCTCACCTTGAGGCCAGGCCGAAAACCAGGGTCTGTCCTTCTCTGGAGAGTGGGAGGTACTAGTTGTTTCTGCTCTCTGGGGGCACCTTGCAGTGAGTATCTCTCTCTGAGTAACTCCAAGTTCCCAAGAGAGGGTTTCATATCAGCCACCTCCAATTTTTGGAAGAAGTAGGAATAAAGATAAATGGCAGGTACTGCTTATTGGAGTAAAACACAGACAAATTGATCGTAAATCCCAAACAAAGATGCTGATTCTTATTTCAAGCAAAAATGCCCACATATTTAAGTAACAGTTTGCCTGGGAAGTTTGCACGAAGAGCAGAGGGAAACCCTGTCTTAGCAAGAAGCTACTATCCCTGAGAAAGGGTGGAGTACCCATGAAACATAAGAATTAAAATTAGGTGCTCTTTTCCCTTAACCGCCTTACCTTTAATAGTTATTTAGAAAAAATCTGCACTTTTTTACTGGGAATGTGCTGTGCCTTTGTTGGCCAGCTATGTGTACCAGTCTCCTCGCCTGTTTCCGCCGGCTTGTCATGCTCACTAATTAGAGAGCTGCCGCCTGATTCACCTTGTTAATTAGAGGGACTTGCACATGGAGCCCTTCGGGCAGTATGCGAGAGAGCCTCGCACCAGTGCCCCGAGAACGATGCGTCTGTGAAGTCATTCTTCTCATCTACCTTCTATTTTTCATTTGAAATGAATAAATCATTGAGATTTTCCTTGTGGAGTGAGAATGCAAGAATTCACATCTTTGTAAGATGTAAATTACATGTGATCAATAGGAAAGGATGACTCGTGCATTGTACTTACATGATTTCCTAATTTACTTCTTGTCAATGTATGAAAAATGGCCTGAAATATATATCCCCTCTCCATGAGACAGTGTCCTTCAGCTGGTGAAAGGTGTTGAGTGAGAAGCGCAGCTCCTGTATTGAGCGGTTGTAGTCTAGTCTGGTGGCTCATTGTTCATGTGCACAGAACAGGGGAAGCTCTGAAACCCAGGCCTCAGAGGAGAGTGTGGGACCAGCTCCTTCTCCCCGGCTTCCCCCTGGGCCCGTCTGCTCAGGAAGAAACAGGGCGGCACGGGGAATTCTGATTGGTACATTCTTTTGTAATAGAGACCTCCACTCTCCAAAACTGAGGTTTTAGATGTACTGTGTGTCTTTAAAAAAAAAAATTAAATAATATTTTGGCTTTATCATATATAGACTGGATCATAGAAGCAGTACTGCCTTTAAACAGCATGCTGCCCCCTCTTCCTACCTGCACAGGGCACTTTGGAAAGTAGTTTCAGTGGCTTTTTCTCCACCTACTTGGTAAAATTAAACAGATAGTTAAATGAGTATAGGAAAAGGCAGGGAACTCTCATTGGCTGGAAAGGGGATAGTGAAAGTGTAGCTTTCCTATTCAAAAAGAGAGGGATGGGGCTCAGCCTCAGGAAGTCTGGGTGTCTCTGCTGAGGAGCCTGGTTAAATAATATCTTAAACATGGTTATTGGTCTTTGTGGTTAATTAATATCTCAAACCTGGTTACACTTTTGGCTCGTCCACAGCATTTGCAGTAATTGTACATGCTCACTTGCAGAGATTTAGGCAAAAGATTTTCAAATATTTCATTAGAGAAAGGAAAGAATTTTATACATGTACTTTCTGGGAGCGGCATTAGCCAGGATAGCTGTTCTCTGGAATGCTTTTTCCACCATCCGAATGTCTGATTTTGTGCCCGTAAGCATGCACTGAGCACTTGCTGCATGTAAAACACTGCACCAGCCCTGACAGAAAACCCACAACCCAGAGCCCATCCCTGTCCTCAGGACTTCATACGCAGATGGAGGAAAGAACTGGAGAAGAAGCAAAGCATTACCACACAGAGTGGTGGGTGCCCTGGAACCTGCAGAGAGGAGGGGAGTTGGGACTGAGGTCACAGAGGGAGGGACGCCCTTCTGTGAGTGCTGCTGGGGAACAAGCAGAGCTTGCCAGGTGGAGAAGTCCTTGCAGGCAAGGAGCACAGCGAGTGCACAGAGGCATGGAAATGTGTGGCCAGCATAGGGGTGTGAGTGGCTTGGGAAGGCTGGAGAATGTGTGAGTGACAGAGAGCTGGCTGCAGGGGCAGGGAGGTACCAGTCAGGTCCAGAAGACCAACATTCCATCTCGGATGTTACCTGGGGTGCTTCTCACTGCAGCACAGGACTGTTTGCACTGTTATGAGCCTCAAGCCCAGGAGGAAGGGCAGAGGGGTCAATGTGTGACTGCCCCAGACTGGTGCTTGAACTCAGCAGGAGCCCCTGCAGGTCTGTAGGACTCTGTGGGAGGACGCAGAAGTGTGCTTGGCTTCTTCAGCACATTGCCCTCCACATAGTGGCTCCGGCCCTGGGTGCAGGGGCCATCAGATATAGGGAGCAGAGAGGGAGGGGATGGGGATACTGGCCTACCAGGAACCTCACAGGCAAAACAAGCAGCCTCTGTAAGACCTTGACAATTTTACTGAAGATGCAGGTTGTCCACTGGGTGTGTGGTATTTCCCAAACACCTAGTTCAGTTCCTCAAGCATGATCTGAGCACCTGTCCTTGCTAAAGTCTATGCAAATAACCAAGGATACAAAGATGAAAAAGACACCATCTCTTGCCTTTAAGAAGCTTACAAGAGATAGGCTTGCATGCTTGCAGAGATGCACTGCTAAGTATTAAAACAGCAGCCAGGAGTGGAGGTGTCATGGGGGAGGTGACACTGGCACTAAGATTTACAGCATGAATAGGATTTATTAGACTTAAGTGGTGGGGAAGGGTCTTCTAGACAAGGAGCAGCAAGTGCAGAGCCAGGAGATGTGAATGTGCACAGTGTGTTCAGCAGCGGCAAGGATTCATTCAGGTTCCAACTCAGAATGAGTCTGGAAGGCTTGCAGTAGGGCCCAGGGTGAAGAGGATGGAGGGATTTAGGGTTGAGTGTAAACAGGGTCAGATTTTAATTTACAATAGAGGCTTTTGCCAGCTGCTGCCCAGCTATCAACAGAAGGCGCGCTTCTCTCAGTGCTTTTCATGCAACGCAAGGCTGAGGCTCTTACACCATCGAAGCAAGAGCTAGGCAGAGTCTGACCCAGCCTGGCCTGAGAGGAGAGTCCGAGGTCTTGGGTGATGGGAGGGAGGACTGTATGTGAGGAGGCTTTCAGTCTAAGGGACTGAGCATCATAGTGATTAATAGCCTTCTATTCGTAGAGTCTAGCAGTTGCATCTTGTAGCTATGTGAGACTTCCTGCTTCACAGCTTACAGGTTTACAACTGTGGAAATGGAAAATCCAGCCACATTCGCACCCACGTCCAAGTGGTGTTGGATGCGATGATGAATTCATCACCACCAGAATACACTGCTGCTTCTAAATTGATTGTAAAATAACAGTTGCAAGCTGTATCCCTATCGACTTTATATGGTATGCCCCTTTTTTTCCTTAAAGAAAGTCTCTCTTCCCTATGGCAAGTGGTGAGGCTTGCACCAAGCAGGAGGGAGGCGACCCGGAGCTGGACCCTTTTCTAAAGCAGGAATCCCTGGGCATCACCTCACCTCCATGGGGTGAAACCACCTACTTCTCAGATAGGTCCTGTCTGTGAAGTGAGGTTTCTAGAGCACTGTAGGGGGCTCACAGCAATGTCTAAATATTGACTTAGTGGGGTCCAGCAGCCCCCAAATTTGCTTAGCCCCCCCACCCCCGGGGAAGGTCAGGAGGTGGGACTCCTCTGTCTCCAGGATGTTCACAATGACATTTGGCTCTGCCATTTTTAGGGTTAGAGAAGATGCTTGGATTTAATCTGTAATCCTTCAAAATTCAGTCAGTGTCACTTATGTATGCCAGCCACTGAGCTTGTTCCTCACAGAACCAGTGTGCCTGGGAGAAGCTTCTCAGGAAGGCCGTGTGGTTGGGGCCTCTCATAGGCACATGAGTGCTTGGGGGAAAACCTGTGTCTCCTGCATTTAAAGAATGCCTTGGCCACACATTGTTCTTCAGCAAGTCCTTTGCTTCAGTAACATGAGTGATATGAAAACACACACACACACACACACACACACACACTCCAGAAATGAAAGCAGTATTAAAATAGCAACTGAAAGCCCTATACGGTTTTCTCCTGGGACACGGGACCCTCTTGGACTCTCCCTCCCCCGCGTGGGACTCACCCTGCTGGCTGCCCACCAACCACCACCACCATCCGCTGGCCTCCTCTGGGCTAAGTGCGACATGTTGGTGCTCCGGCTTCCCAAATCTGTGCCAAGTCCCTGGAGGGCAAAGCCTTGCCTACCTTCTGTTGCCCCCAGAGTCCAGTGGCACTGTGGGCACTTGGGAAGCCTCTGCTAATGGATCGACAGTTTCTCCACATACTTAAGAATTTCATCCTTTGCTTAATTCTAAACGTAATGTGTGTTGTTGGCAGACAAGTTGGGATGGGCAAAGCTGCTGAATTTTGTTTCAGAAGTGACTGTTCCAGCTTGTTTAGGCCAAATATATGCGGGCCCCTCCCAACCCACCTATGTAAATGCCTTATTAGATTTTAAACTTTAATTTTGGAACTTTGGCTTCATTAATTTCTATTGGTTATTTTTGTAAAAGTTGCTTTTCATGGAGTTTTTGGGGGGTGAGGGAAGCATTCTAAACTTTATGGTGTTCCTTTGCATTAACAATTAATACAAGAGTATGAACTCCCAGCACCTAGATTTACCTAAAGTGGCGGCACCCACCTCCTTCCCAGTAGGAGGTTGGGTATGCTGCAGGTCAAGTGAGGTCAAGCTGGTATATACAAGGCAGATAGCTGATTGTCATTCATACTCAGAAGAATGGTTAATGGTGTCCACAGTATTATTGATAAACTTGGATCAAGGGGCATATTGGTGTGTGCAGGTGGACACAGTTATCCCAACTATTGAAGGCAGGCTGATCTGCTGAGTGTTTGCAGCAAAATATGTACAATTCAGTGAACAGTGAATCTGTCCATAAAATGCAGGCAGCATCTGTTTTTTTCCTGTTGGTCCTTTACTGGAGTAGACCAAACAATCCTTGAGTCTAAATTTAAGAACTCATTTTGGAACAACTCTAACCCATATTTGTATTTCCAAATTTGGCAATTTTGTGGCTGTGCTCTGAAAATAAAATGTTTGATGTTTTCTTAAGGGTGAAGACATATTTGTAATTCTACACATATCTGTCGAGCACTCTCTCTGGGCCAGATTCTGTGACTGTTGTGGGAGACTCACCCCTATCTCTGATGCGCTGATGGTCCTGAGGGAGACAGAGACCCATGGGTGGGCGCCATTCCTGCAGGGGCCTGTGAGCAAGGGCAGGAGGCGGTCTACCAGAAGCAGGAAAGGAGAACAAAGGAGAGCAGGGGTTAGTAGGACAATGAGCATATTTAGGCGGGGGCAGGATGGTCAGGGGAGCATTTCTACCAAAGGAGTGAGAGCAGGCAAAGGCCTGGGGCCAGAACAGAGCAACACGATTCAGCTGCTGGGAAGAGATTGCCACAGGGCAGCTCACAGACCTGGGCTATGTTACATTTTCTTTTTTAATTAGCTGCCAACATTAAATACTGAGAGGTTTCACATTTAAAATGAAACCAAACCAAATCTGGATTTTGGAGTTCTCTTAAAAGTCTGGTGCCTGCATTCCTGCCTGCAGCAGTCAGCTGGAGCCATGCCCTCCTGCCCATGCACAGGGCTACAGAGGCCTGCAGTCCCCTGGAGCTGCAGGGTGAGGGGCAGTGCAGGGGGAGCAGTGAGCACCATGTCCTGCAGGCAGCAGAAAGTCATCCATGTGCTGTAAGCATGGAGCTACCTGAGCAGCTTTGCCCTTCCAGAAAGGCGGCTCTGCTTATAGCCTGGAGAATGGATTTGATGAGGCCAGACAGGAGGCCATTTGCAATGATTCATGGGAGGAGTGGTGGTGAGATGTGTGTGGGCTGAATAATGGCCCTCCAAAAAAATCAGATTCTAGTCCCTGGAACCTGTGAACCTGACGTATATGGAAAAAAAGCACTTTATAAATGTGATTCGATTTTGAGATGGGGAGATTATCCTGGATTATCTAGGTGAGCCTACAGTGCAGTCACATGTGACTTTGTATGAGGGAGGCAAGGGGAGATCTGATAATACACGGAAGAGGAGAAGGCAATGTGACCACAGAAGCAAAGATAGGGAGTGATGTAGCCACAAGCCAAGGAATGCCAGCAGCACCAGAAACTGGAAGAGACATGGAACAGATCCTTCCCTAGAGCCTCTGAAGAGAGTGCAGCTCTTGGTTTCTGCCCAAGGACACTGGTTTCTAACTTCTGGCCTCCAGAACTTCAAGGGAATACATTTCTGTTGTTTTGAGCCACCAAGTTTTTGGCAATTTGTTACAGCAGCCACAGGAAACTAATACAGACAGTGTCAGAGAGACTTAGGAGTAGAGTCCACCAGACTGGGGACCGAGTGATGTGTTTGTTGGGGGAACAGGTGGCATTTAGGTCTTGGGTTCAGCTGAAAGGAAGTCTGACATGCACCTGTAGGTGCAGTAGTGAGCCCAAGAAGCAGAGGGAGAGGGCAGAGAACAAAACAGGGAAAGGAGAGACTCCTGTGAAGGTGCATAATTGCGCTGGTGGCAACAGTGGGCAGAAAACCCATGTGGAATATTCCTCTGACTGGTCCCTCAGAAGGACAGGAAGCTGGGTCACTTACCTGTGGTAGATGGCGCATGGGGCATCCCAGTGGTAGATGGGTGCCTGTCTTAGAGTTCTCCAGAGAAACAGAACCACTAGGATGTATGTATGTAAACATTCTATTTGTATATATATATATATGTATACATATGTATATAAACATTCTATTGGTTTTATATATATATACATATACATATATACAGAGATTTATTATAATGAATTGGCTCTATGATTAGAGGCTGACAAGTTCCAGGATCTGCAGCCAGTAGGCTGGAGACCCAGGTAGAGGCAATGTTTCCATTTAAATCTGAAGGAAGTAAAAATTTGATGTCCCAGCTCAAATACTCAGGCAGGAGGAACTCCTTACTTAAGAGGATCAGCCTTCCTGTAACTGATTGAATGAGCCCACCCACTCATCTTTACTTAGCCTACGGATTCAAATGTTAATTTCATTCAAAAACACCCTCGAGGAAACACCAAGAATAAGTTTGATCAAACATCTGCGTATCCTGTGGCCCAGGCAAGTTGGCACATAGAATTACTCATCATTTCTGCCCAAGGATGGTTCCTTCCACCCCTTGCTGAGTGGCCTCCTGTGGCCACTATAAAGTCTGATTGACACTGAGGTATGCATCTGAGTTGGGACCCGGGCTGTGTGCATAAGACCATTCATGATTGCTGTGCTGAAATCAAGCAAGCCGATGGCATGTGGTCAGGACATGGAAAACATCTGCTCCGGGCCCCTAAGTTTCCAGTGCGGGCAAGTGCTTGCAGTGGGGAATCCAATAAGAGGAGCGGGGGTGCGGGGCGATGCTGAGTCTAGTCAGCAGTGGGTTTGGTTTGCATGCCCCAGGGTATCCAGGCAGGTGACCTAGGGCATGACTGAGGCTCTGGAAGCCACTGGAGTGGGTGAGGCGCTGCTCGTAGTTTTGGTGAGAGCAGCTGTAGAAAAGCAAAGGGGCAGGGTCTGATCCGTGCGTGGGGTGGGGGGGGTGTGGATGTGGTGAAGTGGAGACAGTAGGTGAGGACAGCTTCTTCAAGGAGAACCATGGGATACAGGCTGAGGGAGACTTAAATGAAGGGAAGACTTAAAAAAAGAGAGATTGTTATTTCAGTCAGTTAACAAACATTACTGAGCACCTAATCTGCGATAGTGCCTGAGGATATAGTGGTCATCAATACAAACTAAACTTCTGTCCTTGGAGAGTAGTAAACGTGTAATAAGAAATACATAATTTCAGATGCTGTAAATATGCAACAAAGATAAAATAATTTCAGACACTGATAAGAAGCATGAAGAAATAAGTCAGAGCAATGTGGTAGCGACGGGGCTACTGCAGTTGGACTGGTTAAGCCAGGCCTGTCTGAGGAGGTGACAACTGTACTGACTGTGGGTGATGAGAAGGACTCAGCTGGGCAGAGAACTGGGAGAGGGTGTGCCAGTGCAAAGGCCCTGGGGTAGGTGTCCAAGAGGAAGGAGGAAGCCATGTGCCTGCAGCAAGAGAGTGAGAATAAGTGGAGGGGATGAGGGCCAAGGAGGCTGCTGGGTACATCCTGCAGGGTGCCTGTCTTGCCAATGGGTTTCAGCCCCAGGCAAGTTCGCTATGGATTCAATGTGACCAAAGAAACTGACAGCAAAACGTTCTTGGGGTGAAAGGGTTATACCCAACTTTATTTCCAGGGTGGCAGGTCAGTCACTAAAATCCTGTTCACTCAGAGGGAGTCTGCATGCAGCAAGCCAGTCTCTGCCTCTGGGCCCCTCTGTCCACACAGCCATCCTCTGGGCCTCTCTGCCTGCACAGCTGTCCCACACAGCCGTCCTCTGGGCCTCTCAGCACAGTCGTCCCACACAGCCGTCCTCTGGACCTCTCTGCACAGTCATCCCACACAGCCATCCTCTAGACCTCTGTCCTTGGCACTGCCACCACTCCAGCCTCTGCTCTACTCCTGCAGCCTTGCAGCCGGGCCACCATGTCACGTCCATAGCACTGGGTGGAGCTCTCTGTATAGAGTCAACAGCCATATATTGCCCACAGGTGTACAGTGAGCTAGTCAACCAGGGCCAGGTGAGATTCCTGGCCACAGGAACTCTCATTTTATCCACAGTGCCATAAGCCATGGAAGGTTTGAGGGGAGTTTAGTTGCCGTGTGAAGCTGTTGGACCTTTTGAAGCAGGGAATGACATGATCTGATTTACGTTTTTAAAAGGTCACTGGCTTTTGTGGGGAAAGGACTCAAAGAAGGCAAGAGTGAAGGCAAGAGGCTAGTGTAGAGGCCCGTGGTCAAGCTGGGGATGATTGGACCAAAGTCAGACATTGAAAGGACAGGCCTGTCTAGATTTTTGATTCAAATTACTCTAGGATTATAATGATACACACAAGGATAAAGTTACAGTTTCTAAGGTTATTGTGCCACAGTTGTGTTGGATTAAGTAGAGTAGAAACTTGATAATTGCCTACCATCAGTATGCAGGTAACATATTTGCTCAGGTGTGTGTTGTTCGCAGGTGTTATGCTTGTTTAAGAGGACTCCATCAATTGATGAACTGTTGTGATCAGGTCTGGGAACGTGCCTTTAATAGAGGCAGACGTTTCACAAATCTGCCCGTGACTGTGTGGAGCTTTCAGGGTGGGAGTTCATTCCTGGGAAGGAGTACAAAGCCCAGGGTTGAGGGTTGAGAGACCTGTCTGTGGGGACACGTAGCCCCTGCTGCCCCAGCCCTCACCACATCCCTCTGGAGGGCTGATTTGAAGGAGAATGTAAGATGGCTCCTGATGGGGGGTCGGGAGGCTCTTCTGTGGACCTGGAGATGCTACAGGGGGAGGGCGGTGGGCCGACAGGTAGGTAAGGGTGTCTTGTCTGCTCACCTCATGCCCACAGAAAGGGAGGAAGCTTGGAAGGCCAGGGTGCCAGAGTGGTGCTTTGGGGACGGGCCAGCTGGGGATCAGCTCCCAGAGAGGGTGGGAATCTTGCACCAGACCCTAGTGACCTAAGGGAAGCTTTTGGGAGGAATGTGCCATTTATTCTCTGGATTTAGCGGGGAGGCGCTTTCCCTTAAGTTCAGCATAGGTAGCGTGGTGTGAAGAAGCAGATCAGCTCCCTCCCTCACCCTGGACCATCTGCAGCAGGTCTCCTGTGCCACAGTGAGTGATGGACTCAGAGAAACCAAGAAAAAGCCCCCACTGTACATTTGGGAGCCTCAATTTATTCAGCTGCTAAGTGGGAAGGAACAGCCCCACCTGTCCTGAGTTCAATGAGGACTAAATGCAAGAAGGACAAGGTGGGTGTGCTGACTGGGGTGAACGCTGAAGACATGGTATGCTAAGTGAAAGAAGTCAGACACAGAGGGACAGATGTCTATGATTTCACTTGTATGGGGTGCCTAGAGTAGGGAAATCCATAGGCTGAAAGTAGAATAGAGGTCACACTGGGCTGGCAGTAGGTAGGAATAGGGAGTCATTGTTCAGTGGATACACAGTTTCTGTTTAGGATGATCAATTTGTTCTGGAAATGGGGAGGAGTGACAGGTGCACAACAGTGTGAATGTACTTAATGCTGCCAAATGGTACACTTAGAGATGGTTAAAACGGTACGTTTCATGTTATGTGTATTTTACACATGAATAGCACCTTCTGATGAAACCGATTTGGGGAACTGGGGCTGCTACGGCCGTGGCCTTTGGGGAGGATGATAACTTAGCATAGGCAACTTTGACAAGACTGAGGTACATAAGCAGAACCTAGCACCTGTAATCCTCCTAGTTATTTATGCATCTTTTCTTCAAAAGGTTTTTTTATGTATTTTACACCTGGGTTTTGTTGTTGTGGCTGTTTAGTATTCATTCATAAACATGTTCTCTATCACTAGTGTGGATAAAATGAGAGTTCCTGTGGTCAGGATTCTCACCTGGCCCTGGTTGACTAGCTCACTGCACATCTGTGGGCAATACATGGCTGTTGACTCTGTATAAAGAGATCCACCCACAGCTCTGGGCGTGACACTGTGGCCCGGCTGCAAGGCTGCAGGAGAGCAGAGGCTGGAGTGGTGGCAGCGCCGATGACAGAAGCCCAGAGGACGGCTGTGTGGGACGACTGTGCAGACAGAGGAGCACAGAGGCAGAGACGCTGGTGCTCGACCTACCGCCCGGAGAACAAGCTGAGTAATAAACCCTTTCACCCCAAAGAACATTCTGCTGTCAATTTCTTTGGTCGCACTGAATCCATAGCGAACTTGCCTGGGGCTGAAACCCATTGCCAAGACAACTAGGAACTCTCTATATAAAACATGCAATTGCCGTTAATATTCTGTCCAATGCCATAATTCACTCAGCCAATCTCACATGTTGGATATGTAAGTTCTTCACAATTTTTCACATCCTAAGCAACACTGTGCTCGACATCTTTGTGTATAGGTCCCCTTCTACACTCTGAATACTTTTCTGGGATAGATTTTTAGAAGTAGTGGACTGGGGCATAACACAGCCCTTAGACGTGTGCCCTGTGGTGGCAGGTCAATTCCTAGAAAGGCCGTGCCTTTGGCACCCCAGCCTGCTGGCTGATGTGCCCTTCCTGCGGCGCTCGGCCTGCTTCCTGTGCCCCAGCGCTGCTGGCTCCGCGTGGAGGAAAGGGTATCTTGATTGAGTATGCATCGCTGCGGAGAGAGGTGCTGCCAGTTCCACTGGTGGCCATTGCGGAGCCTGGGGACACCACAGCACTGTGAGAACTGACCTGACAAGGAGGGACTGACGAGAGGGAGCAGACAGTAGAGAGCATCCAGGAGCTGGATGGCAGCCAGCTCTCCACCTGCTTCCCATAAGGTAGACTCAGCCTGGCAGAAAGACAGAGGCCCTCCAGCTCCCGTGCGGAACGTTTCCCCTTCAGCAAGTGTCATTTTTGCCTGTGCCTTAGGTTTCTAAGGAGGCAAAGGGGGAGAGATTCTTCAGGGGTGTGGAAGAGAGGCAGGGGCAGATGCAGAGAGCCGGCACAGCCAGCCCCTGCCTTCAGCTCGCCCAGAGGAGCCAGTGCCACCTTGCCGGACACCCATGTCTCCACCGTCAGCTGGCTCTGGGCCCCACTCTGCCACTTACCTCCCTGTGACCTCAGCCACATTTCTGAACTTTGCTGTGCCTCTGTTTCCCCACTGGTAATAGGAGGCTAATCCTACTTATTTATGGTGGTTGTGGGGAGAGTAAGGTTATGGCTGTCACAGGGCCAAGACCAGCTCTGTGTGACTAGGTGGTACAGAATGGGCCAGCCGCTTGCTTTCCCACGGCCACTCACAGGACCAGGACCACAGACCTTCCTCCTCTCAGGTGGCTCTACCCAGCAAGTGTGGGGGCACCCTTTGTGCCCAGCCATCAGAAGGGTGGTCACTGAGATGGTGTTTGCCATGCCCACAGTGGGGGAGGGGGCACCCCGGAAATTAGAGCTAACCTGCTTAGGAGCTTAGGCCCCGGCTCTTCCCTGGCCTCCAGCAAGAGGCTCTTCCTTTGTGCTGGTGGCCCCAGGACCCACCCAGCTCCAAAATGTCAGCTCCCCAGAGTCTCCACTGCATTTGAGGCTTTTGCTTTCCTGATGATCATTTTTAGCAAGTAGACCCTCATCTTAATATATTCAGCAGACATCTGATAATTGTGATAACCCTGATGGGTGGTGAGCAGGGCAAATTAGTTAAAAGATGATTGATTTTTTTATGCGCAATTTTATCTTCAACCTTTCCTAGCAACGTGCAATACCAGAGTAATAATTTCTTCTCCCAGGTATTTGCCAGTATCGAGATTGCACATCTATTTACGGTTGCCTGGAAGCCTCATAATTACAATACAGTCCAAGTGGCCATTTTCTTTCCCTGACTACAAATAGGGATCAATCGAATTTTAAATGACAGCTCCGGGGCTCGCTCCCGATCGTGACCTTTGTAAATGATTAGCGCTCACCACTGTTGCTGTCTGCCCAGAAAGAACAAGTGGGCAGAGCTTTTTAACTGGCATTTAATCTGGATATGGGCCAAAGATATTCCAGGTGAAAACCGGCCATGTGCTGCCCACAGAGAAAGGTTGTGTGGACTCTCTCTCTACCCACGGACACTTCCTGTGTGTCCCCCACGCCGCCTTTCTTTGTCTAAGTCCTGGCTGCTGAATGATGTCTGTTTGTTCAGGAGCCTGTTGACAGAGCTGCCCTCAGCAGCCTTCTGGGCTGAATTCAGAACAGCCCTGGAAGTATTAGACCTGCAGATAAAAATTGTTATTTTCCAGAAAAAATATATTTTTTTCTAATCACCAAATTTTATCTCAAATATTAAGCTTTAGATTGTGAAGCTGGAGAAAGCTGCAGGGTAAACAATTCTTACTGAGGAAGCTGCGACCAGACCTTGCCCCGAGCTCCTATTTGTCGCCCAAGTCATCCTCAGAGCCGGGGTTTCTGGTTCAGGACCCAGCCAGCTGCAGTGTATCTGAGCTGCCCCGAGGCCCCTGGTATCACTTGAGGGCAGATGGCTGAAACTAGGCCAGAGCCCCCCAGGAACACAGGCCTCCCAAACTTCAGGGATGAGCAGTGGCGAAGGTTGTTTCCTACCCACTCCTGTTGGTGGCAATGAAGGGCCATGGCGGGGAGGGGGCAAGAGAGAGTCCTGTCGGGCTGCCAGGCCACCTCAGTTTCTCGAATAGGCTGCTCTTACCTTTCTCTGTGGTCAGGGTACTGACTGTGTCATTGAAATACTGTGGATAAAATGAGACTTCCTGTGGCCAGGATTCTCACCTGGCCCTGGTTGACTAGCTCAGTGCACACCTGTGGGCAATACATGGCTGTTGACTCTATATAAAGAGCTCCGCCCAGTTCTCTGGGCGTGACACTGTGGCCCGGCTGCAAGGCTGCAGGAGAGCAGAGCAGAGGCTGGAGTGGTGGCAGTGCCAAGGGCAGAGGCCCAGAGGACGGCTGTGCGGGACGACTGTGCAGAGAGGCCCAGAGGACGGCTGTGCGGGACGACTGTGCAGAGAGGCCCAGAGGCTGAGTGAACGGGATTTTAGTGACTGACCTGCCACCTGGAAATAAAGTTGGGTATAACCCTTTCACCCCAAGAACGTCTTTCTGTCAATTTCTTTGGTCACATTGAATCCATAGCAAACTTGCCCAGGGCTGAAACCCATTGGCAAGACAAATACACTCTTGAGGGCCTTGCCCTTCCAGACTCTTATTCTAGGCAGTAGCGACATGTTTCCTTCTGGGCAGTGGTCTTTGGGCTGTCTGCTATTAATTCCATCATGGGTTTCTTTGAGAATCCCTAAGCCTCGCCTTGGTGCCCACTGGTTCTCTCTACACTGTCCATCCCCTTTCCAGCCAGGCCAGCCTCCCTGAAACTCCTGTGCATCAGCTGCTACCCACACAGTGCCCCCAGAACACCCGTCACCACCCCCACACCTCCCCTTGTCCACCTCTGTCCAATCCCCCCTCTGTGCTGGCTTCCCTGAGTGCCCCAGGCAGCAGGCATGGCTTGCTCAGGACCCAGAGAGCACTTAGCCTTGTCCCCACTGCAAGCACTTATGTGTATCTCTGTAGATACTGAAGGTCCTTGTCATGCCACTCCCCAGGGAAATCTTGTCTCCCCTACAAACCCAGGAGAGTTCTCTTTGCTCCTGGACACCCGAGGTCCCAGGAATAATGCAGGAAACCTGGGGAGGGGATCAAAGGACATGTGCCAGCGATTAAGACTTGATGCTGTGGCTGGCCTGCTAGTGTCTCTGTGTGGTGCACCTGCTTACAGAACTCTCCCCAAAGCACCAGTGTTCCCAGAAGTTAAAGCCATCATCAAGAGTTTAAGATACAAAACCACATGAAAGGTCTCAAGCAAACCATTGTGAAAATCTCTGGAAGTGTGCCATATAGGTCATGGGTCCATGTGTGTTGGGAGTCATACGGTAACTTAGGGAATTTGGAGTTCAACTTTCTTTGCCATTGATGAGAAGCAAGAGCTGGCTCAGCTGAGGCAAAGCGAAAGAACTGAAGAGCCTTGGCAACTACCAGCCCTCGGAAGCCCAAGTTCTCTCTAGGTGGAGAGGTGAGCACCAGCCTATGTCAACAGACATGATTTCTTTCCTCCCCTGCTGGAGCATTTTCTTCTGTTGGGCCTTTGAAATGCAGTGAAAACCGAGCACGACATGTTTCCTTCAACCTCACCCTCTGTTTACAGAACAAGAGCGTAACCTCACAGGTTAGTGCTGAAGTGAACGGGCCTTTCCGGTTGTCATAACTGGGTTTAATGCACAAACTCTAGCAGGCCCCAGAATTGTGAGCAAAGCATACTTCAAGAGATTTCTGTTACAGTATATTCAGGATCATTGTTTGAAGCAATTGATTTAATTCCCAAATATCATGTCAATCTGGAAGCATGCGATGCGTTCTGTGAACTGTTAGGATGGGCTCTCAAAATGTGTCCCTGGGCTCAGCAGCAGATCTGCACCTGCAGCCAGAATCCCTGGAAGTGCTATCCCAGAGTCCCTGGCATCAGGAGGTACTGGCCCCAGCCCAGCTCGGAACAGCAAACCACCTTGACTGTTGGAGATGCCCCCGAATCTTTATTTACCAAGTTACCTTTTGTTCACTCCCTGAAGAGCAGCAACTTTGCTGATTTTAGTTTATTTTCCCACTATTAACATGTGTACATGTAAGTGTTTTCGAAGATGCTTACATTAGTGTCATGTTTTGCAGATGATATATAACAGTAGGATTTAGGTGAGAATCTTTAGTGCAAAATCTATTGCTCCCGGTAATGAAGGAAGTGCATGGTAGTCGCAGTGAGGTATGATAATTGATCTCACCACAGGCAAATTGTCTCTCTTGAATTTCACCTTTGTCTTGGCACATATAGTATTAGTAGTTATTCTGATTAGAATAATGGCCTGAATTTTTAAAGTGTATAATTTGCACGTAGAGTCACTGTTTAACCTCACTTTTGCAGAGTTCTGCTGATCCAACAGACATCCAAAAGACCCAAGTGAAGAGACAGGAGCCTGTTTATGGGCAGGAAGTGTTATCCCCACTTGTAACACCCTCCGGGACGTTCAGTCAGGAGTCTGTGTCTGTAAATGATGAATGCTTGCTTAGGAGATTGGTTCAGTTTCTAAATTCTTTTCTGAATCCTTATGTTATGAAAGGAAAAAGCAGTGCCAGAGTGTCCCAAGATTCTGGAATAATTGACTTGTGTAGTCAAGTAAATGTAGTGTACCCTCATGCCCAGACCAGCCAGCATGGGCAAACCTAGCAAAGGAGATATGACCTTCCTGAATGAGAATTTAGCTGTAATGGATGGAGCAAACACCGTATTTTCCAGTGTGTGTTTAGGAAACACTCTTGCAGGAGTGGTGAAAGGAGCTACAGGATAAAAGGGTTCCATCATCCAGGAAGTTTGGAAGTACAGGGTGGAACCACGCGAGACAGTTTTCTTTGCTTACTTGCACTGTGTATCTCCAAGAGAGGGATGTGATCTCTCCTGCCATCCTAGCTCAGACCTTGGTCCCTTCTCACAGGGACAAATGCAACAGCTTTCTAAGTGCCCTCTCGTTCTTTTGTCCTCCATACCCAGCCAGAGGGGACTTTTTTAAAAGATGATTTGTCATGTCACTCCCCAACTGAAAAAATCTCTAATGGCTTCCCACTGCACTCAGAATAGACCTCTGTAATGGCAGCCCAAGGCCTGCCCACCCTTGCCCTGCCTCTCCTCCCTACCTCTCCTGTTTCACTTCCCAAATGCTTCGGCCACTCTGGCCTTTTCCAGTCCTTGGAATTCCTCAAGCTCTTTCCTGCCTCGGTGCCTTTGCACTTGCTGTTTCTCTGCTTGGGAACGTCTTCCCTCTGATCTTCACGGCTGTCTTCCCCTTGTTATTGGGATCACAGCTCAAAAGCACCGTGTGAGAGGTGTTTTTTCCAATCACCAACTCCATCCCTCCTCATCCCCCCTCACTGTGTGTGCCCTTAACATCTGTTATTTTCTTTATAACATTCATCATTTTTTGAAATGGTTTTATTTATTGCTTTGCTATCTCTCCCTGCTGGAATGTGAATCTCATGAGGACAGATTGGTGGCCTAGTCTCTCATTCACAGGACCCCTTAAGTTTAAAACTATGCCCGCAACTTGGAAGACACCATAATACTTGTGGACTAACAGCCTGAATAGCAGGCACATGTTTGCTAGAACCTGGTGAGAAACCAGGTGAGACCACATTCGCCTCCTGCCTCATCCAGAGGATGCCAGCCTGCCTCCCAGCTCCTGCCCCCTGAGTTGCACACCTGCCCATCCTCTGCCCTGCCCCTCTGGTCTCCCTGGTACCTTCCTCTTCCAGACACCCAGCGTCCTCATTCATTCATCAGAGATGGCCAGTCTTGTTCCTTCTCCTTGTTTCTTGCCTCCCATGCCAAGTTCCAAGGCTTCCCTCATCCATCTCTCTGTCATCTGTCTCTTTAGCCTGGTTTAGCTGAGTCGCACACGGCAGCCAGAGAAGGTGTGGTGTGTTATGGCTGAAGTCAGACTATCTGTGCATCTACAGAAGCGAAGATAAATCAGCTAGTAAAGAGTTTTTTTCTTCTAGTCACACCCTTTAGAAACATGGTTTTCTAAAGATTCACTACCAGGCTGTGAAACAGGAACACAGACAGTGCCAGCAAATCCATCAAGAAGACATTCTGTCTCTATGGTGTGAGAGCCATTTCTTTAGCTTGTGAGGAGTGTTGGTGGATGGAAGTGCTGATTGGCCGAAGGCCCCGGCAAGAGGAAGCTGGAGATGTGAAGTGTGAATGCTCACGGGAAGGAGCCTCTTTCAGGACAGACCCCAGTGCCCAGTGAAGGAGAAATCTTTAAACCGCTTGTGGCCCCCGTGCTGTCTGTGGTTTCTCTGTGGGTGTGGGGCTGTCCGAGAGACTGAGTCCTGGCACAGATGTCTGAAAATGGTGTCTGATAGGTGCTGAGAGTGGACTGCTCAGACATGAGAGCTGGACTTCTGGGTCTTGGGTGGGGGTGTCATACAGCCAGCAGGGGCTCTGGCTAGGTTTCTTTTGGACCTCAAGGCACACGAGACTCCCAGATGAAGGAACCTTTGCTGGAGTTGAGTTCACAAGAGTAAATTACAGACCATCATGAGGGAGAGTCTGCTCCAACACACAGAAGAATTGGCATTCCAAGAACCTAAAAGAGATTCTAGCATATGTTTAAAATACTTTGAGATAATTGAGAGTGGATCACTTAACTTTTCTCTATGTTTGAAACCAATTAGAAAAATTAAAAAGAGCATCAAAGCAGCACAGTCAACAGTTTAAATGAAAGAGTGACAGGAATTTTAATTAGAAATTAGAACCTACACCTACTAACACCCACCCCTTTCATTCTGTCCCCCTTTCTTCTTGGTGATCCATGCTGTTTAAAGGCAATTGCAATTCAGGCCAGCAATCAGAGTGGTATGTCATAATCTTTATTCAAAACTCCTGAAACAATATGGCATATCTTATCATAAATAAGAATTTACTTCTCATAAATAGAACACGTATGAATTTTCCGTTTGCTCAACCAGAGGAAAGTAAACGGGTATATGACTTCGTGTTCACTTCTACCCTATAGCAGCCAGATGCTTAGTTTCTCTGGGATGCTCTCCACAAACAGAAGTTGCTTGTTGCCATGGATTTCTGCTCTCAAGATTTTTTTTACCCTTGCCTTTTCCAAGACTTCAGCAAAAGCCAGTCTAGCTGAGAAATAAGTCGGTTATGTTTAGTTCTTTGAATGTTTTTTCTTTGAATGGTCTTTTCCTTCCTTCAGCCCATGGCCTACTGGACCATCAATGGTATTTTATTACTAAGGTTGAAAAAGGAAAAGGGTCTTTCCTGGGCCACTTATTTCTATGCTTGCCCCTTATCAGCTAGAACTGTGGACAAACCCAGGAAACAGGAAGCCCTTACTCTCATTTACTGAGTCCTTACAAGGAACACACACTGCTTTCCAGAAGTCCCAAGGGTACCTCTGGGTCCTCCTCCCTGGAGAGGGAGGCCATCCAAGCCAGGAGTCCTGCAGTCCTTTTGACTTGTTCCCCCATCCCCCTTCCCCTAGTCAGTCCCCTGCCCTTTCAGTTCTACTTTATAGTATGTTCCATGTGGAGGACATGTTTTCCCTAAACAGGTTTGGAGCTGACTTGGAGTTCAGAAGACCCAACCCCAAACTCAGGAGATATTTGCTCAAGCCTTACATACTCAAGAAAAACTTTTCTTGCAAAGCTCCAGTCTCCACTGCCAGCCTCCGCAGCTTCCCTTTCCTTATCCTCACCTCCAAGCAGAGCAGTTGTACAAAAGCAGTTGTGCAAAGAAATGTAACTTGTACATAGATGCTCCTTGAAGTCTGACCTTTTCTTGTAATCAGATGCAAAGAAACAATGGTGCAGCTGGGAAAAATGAACTGAATGCGTAATAATTCCAAATTCTAGCTCAACTCTTCTCTTTCCCTCAGCTCTTCATAACCTAGGCAGCAGAACGGATTCCCCTTCTCTTCTGCTATTCCTGTAGGTGAGGGGGTGACACTAAGGATCGGAACAGAAGTGACCCTCGTCCCTCAAGCAGGAATACTATTGCCCCTGCCTCTCTCCTTGATACGATCAGCTCCCCTGATGGCTGGAAAGGAATCATGAAATATAAAGGGGAGGCAGCGTATCCTTTAGCGTTCACAAAATATACAAAGAACTCTTTAAAATCAACAATAAAAACAAACAACCCAGTTCAAAAATGAACAAAAGGTCTTAAAACACATCTCACCAAGAAGTAGCAAAATAAAATATGAAAAGATGCTCTCCAGAGAACTGCAAATTAAACCAACAATGACATACCACTACATCCCTATTAGAACGGCTAAATCTCGAACACTGGAAACACCAAATGCTGATGAGGATATGGAACAGCAGAAACTCTCATTCATTGCTTGTAGGAATGCAGAATGATACAATCACCTTGGAAGGCAGTTTGGCAGTTTCTTACAAAACTAAATATACTCTTGCATATACCATATGATTCAGCAATCACACTCCTTGGTATTTATACAAATGAGATGAAAACTTATGTTTATACAGAAACCTGCTCGTGAATGTTCATAGCCACTTTATTCATAAATGTCAAGATTTGGAAGCAACCAAGATGTCCTTCAGTAGGTAAATGGATGAACAAACTGTGGTACAGGCAGACAATGGAATATGGAATATTATTCAGCGCTAAAAAGAAACGAGAGACAGAGCCAGGAGAAGACATGGAGGAGCCTTAAATGCATATTTCTAAGTGAAAGAAGATAATCTAAAACTGTTACATATTGTATGATTTCAAATATGACATTTTGGAAAAGGCAAAACTAAGGAGAAAAGCAAAAAGATCAGTGATTTTCTAGAGGCTCAGGGGAGAGAGGGTGGGGAAGGAATGAATAAGTGAAGCACAAGGGTTTAAATGAGACTGTAATGGTGGATACATGGAGAAACCCAGAGAATATACTGCACAAAGAGTGAACCTAATGTAAACTATGTAACTATTAGTTAATGACGTATCAGTATTGGCTCATCAGTTGTAACAAATGTACCTCAGTAATGCAAGATGTTATAGGGAAAACAGTGGGTGTAAGAGAATATGTGAGAACTCTGTATTTTCTGCTCAATTTTTCTGTAATCCCAAAATTGCACTAAAAAATGAAAGTTATTAATTTTTTTAAAAAAGGTTCTTAAGGACCAAGAATCTCCCAGAGTGTGCCTTGTTGTAACTTAGGCCCAAGGCAAATTTGGGACAACTCAGATGCACACCTAACATCATCCCAAAATGAAAGTGTATTAGGTGTTCTTGCATGCTTGGCATAACAAGCTTAAACTCTAGTGGTAAAGACTATAGGTTTTCTATCAGTTATCTGTCTGGTGATCCACTTGACCAGTCAAAAATCATGGACAGAAGACAATGTTAGTGTCCCGAGTGCTGTCTGTACTGTTAACCTGATGCCCGCGAGGTGGATGCAGCTCCCATTCTGTCCCTGGACTCAGACAGCATGGATCGGAGGCATGGGTGTCTTTGGAAGCCTTGCTAGAGCCCCTCAGTTCCCAAGCTGATGCATTCGGGCAGCCTGAGCCTGTCACAGAGATGTCAGATGCAGAGGTTCTGCTAGTCTGATAGTGGACAAGTTATCTGCCCTCCTGAACTCAGCTTGCTTCTCTGTAAAGACAGGATGACATCAGCCATGGCCACCTCCCAGGAGTACTGCCGTGAGAGTAAAGTGACTTTTCTGAGTGAACTTGAAACCATTGGGAACTTCCTCGTAGTGTGAAGAGGTGCCCTTCCACCTCTCCCACTGAGTGCACCGCAGAGGTTTTGGTTTGCTTAGCTTCTCTCACTTAGATTGCTAGCCTTTTGAGGAAGGCCAGAGGATAGGAGCCACTTTTTTCTTTTGCTATTTTGACCTGAGCTTGCTCCAGTGACAATCCTCAGCATTCAAGCCATGCTGGAAGCAGGCAGGAGCTCAGGTCTAGACAGGGGTAAGTGCTGTGGTCTGCCTTGCTTTGCATTTCCTCAAAGAAAACAGGTTGGCCACTTACTCCTTTTCACATTTTTTAGTTCAGAGATTATTAATAATGGGAACCAATGACATTGCTCCATTGCCACATTTCTACATCAAAGGCTTAAAGGACATTTTCAAAGATGGTTGTATCAAAAAGTAAGCACATGGAAAAGCATTGGAAAAAGCTACGTGAGGGCAGGAATCTTAAAGCCCCCTTCCGAGCACTCAAAGTGAGTTCACAGTATTGCACAGAGCTTGGGGGCTTGCTTCAGTGAGACTTCATCCTGGTGATGGCTGACTCTCCCCACGCAGGAACAGAGGACCAGAGCAGACCCGTGCCTTAGTGCTGCTGGGGAAGGACACCTTTTGACCGCTGGGCAGCAGCACAGGGGGCAATGCCCTGAGCAGCAGGGCTTTCCAGGCATGTCCCAGTCCTGCACACCACCTCCTTCTAGCAAAAGCCTCTGCCAGAGTTCCAGACCATAGGTACTGCCAGACCTGAACCATGGTGGTTTTTCTATCATGAGAGCAAACTTTTAAAAGTTCTAAAGATAATTTCTAATAAAGACTTTCTTTTTGAATAGGTTTACACTTACAGAAAGGGGGTAAAGGTAGTATAGAAAGTTCCCATATACCTCACTCCAGTTTCCCCTATTATTAACATCGTGCATCAGTATGGTGCATTTGTAGCAATGACTGAGCCAATAATGATACATTATTAAGTAAAATCCATACTTGAATCAGATTTCCTTAATTTTTAGTTAACATCCTTTTTTGGGTTCCAGGCTCCCATTCAGAATACCATATTGCATTCAGTTGTCATGCCTCCTAGGTTCCACCTAAGCCTGTGACAATTTCTCTGAGTCTCCCTATTTTTGATGACTGTAACAAATTTGAGGTCAAGTGTTTTGTAGAATCCCTCGTTTGGAATTTGTCTGATGTTCTAATGGTTAGACGTGTGTTGTGGGTTTTGGGGAGGAAGACCACAGAGGTGAAGTGCCTTCTCATTACATCCTAGTCACCCTGACCTTGGTCACCTGGCTGAGGCAGTGTTCGTCAGGTTTCTCCACTGTAACCTCCCCCCTTTCCATACTGTACTCTGGAAGGATAGGGAGTGGGGTCCACCTCCTTAGGACAGAGTGCATACATAATTATTTGGAATTCTGCATGGAAGATGTGTCCATTCTACCCCATCTAGCTAGTTAATCAATTATTTATTTCTGTTAGTGTGGACTCATGGATATTTACTTTATGCTTTGAGTTATAATCTAATACCATGTTATTTCTTTGGTTGATCAGATTGTTCCAGCTTTGCCATCAGGGGCCTTTTCAGCCATTTCCTGTGTCTCTCTGACAGTACCTCCAAAATTACCTCCTTCATGGGGCCCTTCCTTCCTTTCCAGCACTGTAAGATGCCCCAGGTTCGTTTGTATATCCCAGTCTGAGGATCAGCCCTTCAAGAAGCTCAGGTTCTTTTTTAATGGAGAATAATATTAGAAGCCAAGATCTGGGCAATACGTGTGTTCATTGCTCCTAGGGTCTTTCTGCTTCTGGGCCTTCTAAAGTGACAGAGCAAGAAGATATATGTGTGTATACTAATTTATGTATATACATGTATTTCCTTATGTAGCCAGGTTTATCTATATTAAGCTAAACATGAATTCATAGTAATGTCTCCAACTCTAATCTGTTACCATATAGATCATTCTAGCTTCTTCCCCTTGCTTATCTGTCAACTTCTCCAGTAGTGAGACATCTGGCTCCAACCATCCACTATCCATTTATTTAAATGTTCAGTTCATGTATAGTGATTTTACACTGTTAGCCTTTACCCATATAGGAAATACTTTATCAACTAGAGCTCAGGACTTCTGTACAGGTCCTTTTGCCTTTGGTCTTAAGTCTCCTCTGATTTCCAAAGTTACTTAAGTCAGCACCTCCCACCCCACCTTCAGTGAAATTATTTCATACGTTTGTAATACAGTTAAAATCTTGTGTCATCATCTGTGTTCGTTCTTGGGATTCTCCAACCTTCTAAATAATTTTGAAAATTTTTACAAGTTAAGGTCCATCCTTTGTGCTGTGAAATTCTGTGAGTTTGATAAGTGCATAGTGTCACGTAGCTACCAGTACAGTATCGTACAGAATCAGTGCCCTAAAAATAACCCACCTGTGCTTCACCTATTCAAGTCTCCTTCCTCCCCAACCCCTGGGCAACCACTGATCCATTTACTGTTTCTGTGGGTTTTGCCTTTTCCAAAATGTCATATAAATGGCATCATACACTACACAGCCTTTTCAGACTGGCTTCTTTCACTTAGCCATATTCAGTGAATGTTTTTGCATGGTTAATTCCTTTTTATCACTAACTAGTATTCCATCAAATAGCTCTTCTGCTGTTTATCCTTTCACTTGCTGAAGAACATCTTGGTTGCTTCCAGTTTTGGGTGAGCATGAATAAATCTATAAATATTCATGTATAGACATTTGCCTGGACATAAGTTTTCCAGTCAGTTGGATAAATACCTAGGAGTGTAACTGCTGGGTCGCATGGTAAGACTATGTTCAGTTTTGTAAGAAACTGCCAAACTGTCTTCCAAAGTGACTGCACCATTTTGCATTCCCACAAGCAATATGAGTTCCTGCTGCTCTGCATCTTCTCACCAGCAATTGGTATTGCCGGTTTTTGGATTTCAGCCATTCTAATATGTGTGTAGTGGTATTGCATTGTTGTTTCAGTTGGCGTTTCCCTAATGACAAATGATTTTGAACATATTTTCATATGCTTGTTTGCCACCTGTGTATCTTCAAAAGATCATTTTCATTTCTAAATAAGTTCAAGCCTACAGAAAAGTGGCAAGTACAGGACAAAACACCAACTTCATTATTCCTGAACAGTATGAGAATAAGTTGCTAGCTGGATGCCCTGTCACTCCCTAAAACTTAAATATGTATTTCCTGCAAATAAGGAAATTCTCCTAAATAACCACAATATATAGCAAAACTTGGGAAATTAACATTTAACATCAATAACATTTACTCCTCAGACCTCATTCAGGTTTCACCACTTGTTTTGATAACATCCTTTATAGCAGAAGGATTGAGTCAGAATCATGTGAAGCATTTAATTGCCAATTCTTCGAGTCGCCTTCAAAACTCATAGAAATAGAACTCTTCCGGGTGGTGCCTCAGTCCTCCCTTGACTTTCATGACCTTGGTACTTCTGAAGGTTACAGGCCAGCTATTCTGTAGACTGTCCCTCAGTTGGTTTGACTGATGGATCCTCACATTTAGATCCAAGTTCTCTCTCTCTGCTGGGGACACCACACAGGTAATGCCGTTCTCTTTTGGTTGCATCTTATCAGGTGGCATATGCTTTCAAGTGCATCTGTATCTGCCAAGCAGATACTTTTCTTTACTACAAAATTATTCTTTTTATATATATATATATAATTTATTTTGGTATCATTAATCTATGATTACATTTGCAATATTATGGTGATTACACTACCCCCTTCATCAGGTCCCCCCACCAACCCCATTACAGTCACTGTCCATCAGCGTAGTGAGATACTATAGAGTCACTACTTGTCTTCTCTGAGTTGTACAGCCCTCCCCGCGCCTCCCCAACATTACATCTGCTAATCGTAATGCCCCTTTTTCCCCCTTGTCCCTCCCTTCCCACCCATCCTCCTCAGTTCCTTTCCCTTTGGTAACTATTAGTCCGTTCTTGGGTTCTGTAAGTTTGCTGCTGTTTTGTTCCTTCAGTTTTTTTCTTTGTTCTTATACTCCACATATGAGTGAAATCATTTGATACTTGTCTTTTTCGGCTTGGCTTATTTCACTGAGCATAATACCCTCTAGCTCCATCCATGTTGTTGCAAATGGTAGGATTTGTTTTCTTCTTATGGCTGAATAATATTCCATTGTGTATATGTACCACATCTTCTTTATCCATTCATCTACTGATGGACACTTAGGTTGCTTCCATTTCTTGGCTATTGTAAATAGTGCTGCGATAAACATAGGGGTGCATCTGTCCTTTTCAAACTGGGCTGCTGCATTCTTAGGGTAAATTCCGAGGAGTGGAATTCCTGGGTCAAATGGTATTTCTATTTTGAGTTTTTTGAGGAACCTCCATACTGCTTTCCACAGTGGTTGAACTAATTTGCATTCCCACCAGCAGGGTAGGAGGGTTCCCTTTTCTCCACGTCCTCGCCAACATTTGTTGTTGTTTGTGTTTTGGATGTTGGCCATCCTCAGTGGTGTGAGGTGATATAGTGGTTTTAATTTGCATTTCTCTGATGATTAGCGATGTGGAGCATCTTTTCATGTGCCTGTTGGCCATCTGAATTTCTTCTTTAGAGAAGTGTCCATTCATGTCCTCTGCCCATTTCTTAATTGGATTATTTGCTTTTTGTTTGTTAAGGTGCGTGAGTTCTTTATATATTTTGGAAGTCAACCCCTTATTGGATATGTCATTTATGAATATATTCTCCCATACTGTTGGATGTCTTCTTGTTCTACTGATGGTGTCCTCGGCTGTACAGAAGCTTTTCACCTTGATATAGTCCCACTTGTTCATTTTTGCTTTTGTTTCCCTTGCCCGGGGAGATATGTTGATGAAGAAGTCGATCATGTTTATGTCCTAGAGATTTTTGCCTGTTTTTTTCTAAGAGTTTTATGGTTTCATGACTTACATTCAGGTCTTTGATCCATTTTGAGTTGACTTTTGTGTATGGGGTTAGACAGTAGTCCAGCTTCATTCTCTTACATATAACTGTCCAGGTTTGCCAACACCAGCTGCTAAAGAGGCTGTCATCTCCCCATAGTATATCTAAGGCTCCTTTACCATATATTAATTGACTGTATATGTTTGGGTTAATGTTTGGATTTTCTATTCTGTTCCACTGGTCTGTGGGTCTTTTTTTGTGCCAATACCAAATTGTCTTGATTACTGTGGCTTTGTAGTAGAGCTTGAAGTCAGGGAGCGTAATTCCCCTGTTTTATTCCTCCTTCTCAGGATTGCTTTGGCTATTCGGGGTCTTTTGTGGTTCCATATGAATTTTAGAATTATTTGTTCCAGTTCATTGAAGAAAGCTGTTGGTAGTTTGATAGGGATTGCATTGAATCTGTAGATTGCTTTAGGTAGTATAGCCATTTTGACAATATTTATTCTTCCTAGCCAAGAGCATGGGATGCATTTCCATTTGTTAGTGTCCTTTTTAATTTCTCTTAGGAGTGTCTTGTAGTTTTCAGAGTACAGGTCTTTCACTTCCTTCGTTAGGTTTATTCCTAGGTATTTTATTCTTTTTGATGCAATTGTGAATGGAATTGTTTTTCTAATTTCTCTTTCTGTTAGTTCATCGTTAGTGTATAGGAAAGCAACAGATTTCTGTGTGTTAATTTTGTATCCTGCAACTTTGCTGAATTCAGGTATTAGTTCTAGTAGTTTTGGAGTGGAGCCTTTAGGGTTTTTTATGTACAATATCATGTCATCTGCAAATAGTGACAATTTGACTTCTTTACCAATCTGGATGCCTTGTATGTCTTTGTTTTGTCTGATTGCTGTGGCTACGAACTCCAGTGCTATGTTGAATAGCAGTGGAGAGAGTGGGCATCCCTGTCTTGTTCCCGATCTTAGATGAAAAGCTTTCAGTTTCTTGCTGTTAAGTATGATGTTAGCTGTCGGTTTGTCATATATGGCCTTTATGATGTTGAGGTACTTGCCCTCTATACCCATTTTGTTGAGAGCTTTAATCATGACTGGATGCTGAATTTTGTCAAATGCCTTTTCAGCATCTATGGAGATGATCATGTGGTTTTTGTTTTTCTTTTGGTTGATGTGGTGGATGATGTTGATGGATTTTCAAATGTTGTACTCCTTGCATCCCTCGGATGAATCCCACTTGATCATGGTGTATGATCCTCTTGATGTATTTTTGAATTCGGTTTGCTAATATTTTGTTGAGTATTTTTGCATCTACGTTCATCAGGGATATTGGTCTGTAATTCTCTTTTTTGGTGAGGTCTTTGCCAGGTTTTGGTATTAGAGTGATGCTGGCTTCATAGAATGAGTTTGGAAGTATTCCCTCCTCTTCTATTTTTGAAAAACTTTAAGGAGAATGGGTGTTTCTTCTCTATATGTCTGGTAGAATTCAGAGGTGAATCCATCAGGTTTGGGGGTTTTGTTCTTTTGTAGTTTTTTGATTACCGATTCAATTTCGTTGCTGGTGATTGGTCTGTTTAGTTTTTCTGTTTCTTGCTTGGTCAGTCTTGGAAGGTTGTATTTTTCTAAGAAGTTGTCCATTTCTTCTAGGTTTTCCAGCTTGTTAGCATATAGATTCTCCTAATATTCTCTTATAATTCTTTGTATTTCTGTGGGGTCTATCGTTATTTTTCCTTTCTCATTTCTGATTCTGTTTATGTGTGTAGATTCTCTTTTTCTCTTAATGAGTCTGGCTAGGGGTTTATCTATTTTGTTTATTTTTTCAAAGAACCAGCTCTTGGTTTATTGATTTTTTCTATTGTTTTATTCTTCTCAATTTTATTTATTTCTTCTCTAATCTTTATTATGTCCCTCCTTCTGGTGACTTTGGGCCTCATTTGTTCTTCTTTTTCCAATTTCAGTAATTTTGTCTTTAGACTATTCATTTGGGAATGTTCTTCCTTCTTTAGATAGGCCTGGATTGCAATATACTTTCCTCTTAGGACTGCCTTTGCTGTGTCCCACAGAAGTTGTGGCTTTGTGTTGTTGTTGTCATTAGTCTCCATATATTTTTTTATTTCTGTTTTGATTTGGTCGTTAACCCATTGATTAGTTAGGAGAGTGTTGTTAAGTCTCCATGTATTTGTGAGCCTTTTTGATTTCTTTCTAAAATTTATTTCTAGTTTTATACCTTTGTGATCTGAGAAGTTGTTTGGTAGAATTTCAATATTTTTGAATTTACTGAGGTTCTTTTTGTGGCCTAGTATGTGGTGTTATTCTGGAAAATGTTCCATGTGCACTTGAGAAGAATGTGTATCCTGTTGCTTTTGGGTATAGAGTTCTGTAGATGTCTGTTAGGTCCATCTGTTCTAGTATGTTGTTCAGTGCCTCTGTGTCTTTACTTATTTTGTGTCTGGTTGATCTGTCCTTTGGAGTGAGTGGTGTGTTGAAGTCTCCTAAAATGAATGCATTGCTGTCTATTTCCTCCTTTAATTCTGTTAGTATTTGTTTCACATATGCCGGTGCTCCTGTGTTGAGTGCATATATATTTTAAATGGTTATATCCTTTTGTTGGACTGACCCCTTTATCATTAGGTAATATCCTTCTTTATCTCTTCTTTCTTCATTTTGAAGTCTATTTTGTCTGATACAAGTACTGCAACACCTGCTTTTTTCTCCTTGTTGTTTGCATGAAATATCTTTTTCCATCCCTTCCCCCTTAGGCTGTGTATATCTTTGGGTTTGAGGTGAGTCTCCTGTAAGCAGCATATAGATGGGTCTTGCTTTTTTATCCATTCAGTAACTCTGTGTCTTTTGATTGGTGCATTCAGTCCATTTACATTTAGGGTGATTATCGATAGATACGTACTTATTGCCATTGCTGGCTTTAGATTCGTGGTTACCAAAGGTTCAAGGGTTGCTTCTTTACTCTCTAACAATCTAACTTAACTTTCTTGTTAAGAATTGTAAACACCGTCCGATGTTTCTTTATTTCTCTCCCTTCTTAGTCTTCCTCCTCCATTCTTTATATATTAGGTGTTTTTTTCTTTGCCTTTAGTTAGTATTTGGTGGTCTGCTCTCTTTGCTATTTTATTTTCTCTGGTGACATCTTTTTAGCCTTAGGGGTGCTATCATCTAGAGCAGTCCCTTTAAGATATCCTGAAGAGGTGGTTTGTGGGAGGCAAATTCCCTCAGCTTTCGCTTGTCTGGGAATTGTTTCATCCCCCCCTCAAATTTAAATGATAATCGTGCTGGATACAATATTCTTGGTTCGAGGCCCTTCTGTTTCATTATGTTAAATATATCATGCCATTCTCTTCTGGCCTGTAAGGTTTCTGTTGAGAAGTCTGATGATAGTCTGATGAATTTTCCTTTGTAGGTGATATTTTTTCTCTCTCTAGCTGCCTTTAATACTCTGTCCTTATCTTTGATCTTTGCCATTTTAATTATTATGTGTCTTGGTGTTGTCTTCCTTGGGTCCCTTGTGTTGGGAGATCTTTAGGCTTCCATGGTTTGAGAGACTATTTCCTTCCCCAGTTTGGGGAAGTTTTCAGCAATTATTTCTTCAAAGACACTTTCTATCCCTTTTTCTCTCTCTTCTTCCTCTGGTATTCCTATAATGTGAATATTGTTCCGTTTTGATTGGTCACACAGTTCTCTTAATATTCTTTCATTCCTAGAGATCCTTTTATCTGTCTCTGCCTCAGCTGCTCTGTATTCCTGTTCTCTGATTTCTATTCCACTAATAGTCTCTTGTATCTCGTCCAGTCTGCTGCTAAGTCCGTCGATCGCTTGTCTCATCTCTACATTGTCTTTCCTCACTTCTCTCACTTTCTCCCTTAGCTCTTGCATATTTGTGTGTAGATCTATCAGTATGGTTATGACTTTTATTCTGAATTCTTTTTCAGGAAGATTGTACATGTCCATCCCATCAGGCTTCCTCTCTGGGGTAGTCTGGTCTGGGGTTGCCTGGGTAAGTTTTGTTTGTACCATATTTCTCTGTCTTTTCATGGTGATAGAAGTGGTCAGAAAAAGCAAAAAAGAAGAAAGGGAAAATAGAGAAGAAAAGAAAGAAAGAAAGAAAAGGCTGCTGGTTGTAGTTCCTGTGATGATCCTGTAGGTGGCGCTGCTGCTCCACTATTCCACAGCCACGCTGCTCCACCGGGCCCTTTGTGACTCTGGCTGGGAGGGAACGAATGGGAGGCTGCTGATTTCTGTGGGAAGTCTCCGTGTGACTGCTTTTCCCAGCCACAGTCTAAGGGGACTGAAATTCCCCAGTATTCCCAGCCTGCTTGGCTCGGTCCATGGGACGATCCTGCTCCTCCGCTGGGCCCCTGTCTCTTTAGGACCCCTAAAAAAGCGCACGCTTTTCTTTTGTCCCAGGGAACCGGCTGGGTGGACCTGCCATCTTGAAATCTGCACCTCTGTCTCTCCAATCTCCGATACACCATGCAATGTGTGTCAGCGCTCCCAGCGCAGATCAGCAGAACTGGTTATTTCACAGGCCTGTACTTCCACTCCCTCCCTGCTCTGAATCCTCTTCTCCCGCTGGGGCGCTGAGGTGAGGGAGTCCTCAGGTCCCGCCAGGTTGCGGCTCTGTACCTTACCTGCCTCGCGGGTTGCCAAGTCCTCTCAGGTGTAGCTGCAGGCTGGTGTCGTCCTGTATCTTCCGGTCTCTCTTTTAGGAATAGTTGTATTTGCTGTATTTTCATAAATATATTTGGTTTTGGGAGGAGATTTCTGTCGCCCTGCTCACGCCATCATCTTCCCGGAAGTCCTCTACAAAATTATTCTTTATACATTTGTAATTAATCAATATTTTGTAGGGTGCTGCTTTGAAACTAAGTAAATATCTTATTCCTCATCAAACCTCCACCCACTAGTCCAGCATCCACTGATGACTCTTGGATGAATTAATTACTCTGGTGGTTGTGAGATAAGATCTCCTCTCTCCATCCTTCCATATACACTTGGCTTGCCTATTCTACAGGGCAGCACTCTACTGTTCTCCCCATTTATTTATTTATATCAGTATGGACTCGTGGGTTTCTGTTTTAGTCAGTGGATTATAACTGCCCCAGTTTTGGCTGGGGGAGCACCTTCTATGTCCTTTTGACATGTTCCCATCATTCTTTGAGCACTTCCTATTTTCTGGCACAACAAGATGTTCCAGGCTCATCTTGTACTTTCCCTGATCAACCCTTTTTGTGGAGTATATTTAGAAAGCAAGGTCTGGACACTAGGGGAGCTCATGGCTTTTGGGGGGTTGCTTTTGCCAGGGACTTTCAGTGAACAGAGATAAGAAATACATCAATATATATATATACATGTTTATATATATGCACACACATTACATCTACATTTGTTTTAAAATCTTTTTTTATGTGTTGAAAACCATGAATTTGCACTGTAGCTGCTCTTCTCCCTGTGACTCCACACATATCCTTTCCTCTATGCATATCTCTCTCTATGTCCAAACTTCCTTTCCATAAGGACATAATCATATTAGGTTAGGGCCAACCATACTCCAGTCTGACCTCATCTTAACTGATCTAATTACATCTTCAGTGACCCTATTTCCAAATCAGGTCACATGCTGAGGCACTGGGGATTAGTACTAAATATCTGAATTGGGCAGGAGGGACACAACCCAACCCACCATGGTCTTTCTGAGACATCTGATCCAGTGTCTCAGGAAAGACTGAGGGAGTACCTTTTTCCACCCTCATGTATCCTGCTCAGTTGTGGAAGAAACCTCAACTGGACAAATCAGAAGACTCAAACTGATTATCTGGTAAAAAGAAATGCACTTTTATGGGAAATTCACCTGAACTCATGGCTACAAGTAATCTCAGCAGAAAAAACCATCAGGAACTGACACCTCCTTCTGCTGAGGGATGCATGGCCATCACAGGGCCATTACAAGCCCTAGAATCCCCATGTGATGACCATCCATGCACCAGTGACTGGTTTGTAGATAACCATAGCTGTCATTCTAATTAATAAGATCCAAGATGATTTTAAGTTGTTCACAAATTATTTTACTATTGTGCATTTCCTAAATCAGCACACACTAGAAATACAGCAGCTGTATTGGTGGTTAGCAATATTTTGTGCATTAAAAAGGGATCTTCTTACTTGAAAAATAATGGGAACTTCAAGATTTACTATAAAATTATGGTAATCAAGACAGCATGGTACTGGCAACAAGATGGAAAAATTGAGTAATGAGAACAGAGGACCCAGAAGTAGATACTCAAGAATATGGTCACTTGGTTCTGAACAAGATGCCAAAGCAATCTGGTGGGGAAAGGAGAGTCTTTAGCAAATGGTGCTGCGACAACTGGATATCCATATAGGAAAAAAAAATGAACCTCAACTCTTGCAGCAGTTAGGGTTTGAGCAGAGAAGCAGAGCCATTGTGAGTGATACAGAACTAGGGATTTATTATAGGAATTAGACCCCACCAATTGTGAGAGCTGGTTGAAGAATCTAGGTAAAACTGTTGCTTCTGCTTAGCTTTTGTTGGGCCTGAAGTCAGCAGGACTGGTAGACAAGAAGGGAAGATGGATGTGAGGAGGGGGCCCCCAGGGAGAAAGCAGAGCCCACAAGAACAAGTTGGAGCCTCTCACCAATGCTGTGGAATAAGCTGGAGCCCTTCTCCATGGAGCAGTACTCCCTGGCTCGGCGCTCAGAGCAGCGGGAGGTAATCCAGTGGACCTTGAGGAACTGTCTGCCTGGCTGTTGTCCAGAGTCCACAAAGTGACCCAGCAGATAAGCAGCAATGCGCCTGGCCCTGTACAGATCACTGGAGCTTAACGATGGCATTTTCTTCACTTTCACCTTCCAAGTATGGCACAAATGTCCCTTGTTCTCATCCCTGACCTAGAACCAGACGGGGAAGGGAAATGTTCCAGTTTAGCTAAACTGACCCAGAAAAAAGCCTCTACAGCCCTTACCTCCCACTAAAACGTTAATTCAGCCTAGCTCATAGACTTACATATAAATGCTGAAACTATTAAGCTTCTAAAGGAAAACAGGAGAATAGCTTCACAACTTTAGTAGGCAGATATCTAATGTAAGACTTAGGGAGTAATGACCATGAAAGAAAAAAAGGATAAAGGAGACCTCATCGAAATTACAATCCCTGCTCTTCAAAAGATGCCTTTACAATATGAAAAGACAAGCTACAGACTAGGAGGAAGCTTTCATAAAACATATAATTCCTCTCAATTCCAAAAAGTCCAAAAAAATGAGCAAAAGATTTGAAGATACTTCAGAAAAAAGGAAGATATGGCCTGTAAAGACATGACAAAATACTCACCATCATTAGTTAGAACTAACTGCAAGTTAATGCCACAGTGAGACACCACTACACACCAACCAGAATGATTAAAATGTAAAAGCCTGACAATTCCAAATGTTGGCAAGGATGTGGGGCAATCTCACATTTTTGGTGGGAAAGTGTCATGGTATATATCACATACTTTGAAATGCACCACGTTATGGATAGTGAGGCTGACTGTATTTTGCAAGTGATCAGAGCAACATCTCCTTTCCCACCTGCTCTTGTACAACTATGACAACTGAGGGCAACTGTGCCACTCCCCTCTCTAGACGTGGAATCTAAATCCCCTCCCCTCAACTCTGGTGAGCTTATGACTGCTTCAACCAATAGAGTTCAGTGGGAATGAGACTGTATGCATTGCAGGTGGGGTCCAAAAAGTTCATGATGCCTCCATTCTGTTCACAGAAACACCTGTACTTGGGACCTGAGTCATTGGTAAGAAGTTCAACTATTGTGAGGCCATCATGCTGTAACGAAGCCAACTCATTTGAGAGGCCACAAGTAGTCACTGCGTTCTGTCATCTCCATCTTCAAGCCATCCTAGCCCAGGTGCCAGACATGTGAATAAAAGATCCTCCAGCTATTTCCAGCTCTTGCTCATCAGATCACCCCCGCCTGAGGAAAATTCCAAGCAGAACATTGAAAGTTTCTGAAACACTACCTGGTTTCATTAGCTGTGTGTCAAAAGGTATGAATAGAGAGAGAGGAACTAAAAAAGGAAATAATCAGGTTCAAGAATTGAATTTAGAAGAATTTAGAAGTCAGGAGTAGCTGGATTCAAAAACAATTTCTCATTCCAAGTTTCTCTCAGTAGAAGATTCTCAAAACAAGGGCAAAGGTCAAATCCAAGGCACCACCAGGACAACCTCTCAGGGCAGGGGTGAAGGCAAGTGGCCATCTGTAAAACTCCTCATAACACATCAGGAAATTTCTAGGTGGTGCCTTGTAGACCCTTTCAACCAGACAGAACACCTTTTAAAGATACAGCATGCTTTGCAGACCCTCTATGTTACACAACAGAGCTTCTAAAAATTGTAGGGGCATTGTCCCATGCAACCTCATGGAGATTCCAAAATGGAGAAGGGCTTACTTGGAAGAGATCTGTGAGTATGGCTTTTGTTTAATGGAGTGGATTGGGTTACAAATTGAAATAGAAGACATCCACAAAAGTTTAAAGGAATTAGATTGGCTCACAAGAGAAAGCAACAATTCAAAAAAGAGGCCTTTGAACTCCTATACTTCGTGGGCAGGAAGCAGGTTCAGAGGGCTACTTAGTTGAAAATGCAGGCTGTATCTTACAGCAAAGGAAGGATGACTCAGAGGACAAGACTCAAGATCCCAGAAGGCAGAGCCTAGAGCCATAGAATTCATCTTCCAAGAAATCAGCAACTTGTCCCCAGTTAGATTTCAGAATTGTTACAGTCCAGTGCCTCCTATGCACCTCCCATTTTCTCCCTTTTTTAATAGGAGTATCTGTGGTGGCTATCTTATTCCTGTCCTGCTCTTCTATTTAATGGGGTGGGAGAGGGGGACTGATAATGTGTCCGTTTAGTTCACAGGTGTTCAAATAGAGTAGTCAAAGAACAGTTACCTGAGCGGCCTTATTCACATCTGACCTGATTCTTATGAAGAAATGGTGGACTTTAAGGGTGAGCCTGATGCTTTAATGAAGAGAGACTTTGGGGAGCCCTTAGGGTGGACATATTGCTTAAGAATTGTTATGACCAAAGGGTCAAAGGTGGTATCTCCAAAGATGGCCACAAGAAGAGTTTCCATCCCTTGGGATCTTCCACAGTGTGACCTTGCCACTTCACCATCAAGAGGTGGAGTCTAATTCTCCTCTATTTGAATCTATGACTGCTTCGGCCAATAGGAAATGACGCTATGTGACCTCCCAAACTGGGTTACAAAGGCAATGCAACCTCTATCTTGTTTGCTAGAAGACACTTGGAGCCCTGAGCTGCCGTTAAGAAGTTCGACTACCATCCTGGGAGGATGAAGAGACCACATTGAGGCTCTCTGCTGGCAACCCCCAGACGTGAGTGAAAGTGCTTCTAGATGATTCCAGCCCTCAGCCGTCAAGTCTTCCCAGCTGAGGCCCTAGACATTGTAGAGCAGTGATGTGCCAACCCCACAATGCACTGTCTGAATCCCTAACTCACAGAATCCATGAGCATAACAAATGGCTATTATTTTAAGTCACTACATTGTAGGGAGTTTGTTACACCGTAGTAACCAGAATAGACCCATTGCTAGATGGATAGAGGGCTGGATGGATGAATAATATGTGATAAAAGAAGAATACTAAAGCATTAACTGTAGAATCTAGGTGGAATACGCATGGGTGTTCACTGTACAATTTTTCAACTTTGCTGTATATTTGAAATTTTTTACACTAGAATGTTGGTAAGGGAAGAAAAAAATAGGAACCACTGTCAATAAAAGCAAAAGCACTAGCTAGCATTTAGCATGTATTACAATGTGCTGGGCCCCATGCCAAGCACCTTTACAGGCTGTATCACCTGCGAGCCGCAGTCCAAGGTTCTTGTCTCCGCCTGGGGTCGCCTGAGCATTGCGGCTCCAGAAGGCTTTTCGGGACGATGCGGGGGCAGGGAGAGAGGCCGCTGCGCCGTGGCTGCCCACGGCCGGGGCCGGAGGCGGGGGTCCGGCTTCTTGGCAACGGGTCCCCGCTCGGGCCGGCCTTCCCCGCGCCAGGTCGCCTCCTCTCTCCCACACTGGGACTCCGTGGAGTCACAGCCCCAGGGACGCCAGGCGGCGCCCTTGTGTGGCCTGGGGGGCGCGACCTGGGGGCGGGGCCGGCGTGGGAGCGCGGGGGACCCCGCGGCTGCGCCAGCTGCCGGCCGCCTTTTCCCCGACCCCGGCGGGGCTGCGCGAAGGGCGGAGGTCTGGGAGGGCCCGAGGGGGAGGCGACAAGTCTGTTTCCGCCCGGCCTTCGCCTCCTCCGGCTGAAACGAGTCTTTCCGGTGGGGCTGCCCGGCCCGGTCCGCCCCGCCCAGCCTCGCGGAACCCGCCGGGAGACGTGCACCAACCCTGCACCCGCCGAAGGCGAGACCAGGCGGGAGGGTAGAGCCGCCGGAGAGGCGGGAGAACCCGGGCCCTCGGTTCTAGCTGGGTGCCAGCCTGCGTGTTTCCACCCCGGGCCTCCCCATTCCGCCCGGGTGGCTCCCCAGGGGCACCCAGACAGAGGGTTTGGGAAAAGTTTCCTGGATGATTATGCCAATCAAGTCTTCAGTTCAACCTTATTTACAGCTAGGGAAACTGAGATACACTTTGTCCCAAGGCCACACCACGGGTTAGCAAACCACAGGGTAGTGCTAGTGAAAGACGACAAGGAGCGGCCCCAGACGCAGGGACAGACAGGGCCTGAGTCCGGGGGCTCTAGGGTAGATGACATCCAACGACTTGGGGAGGCCTGGGGCCTGCTGCTGGGACAGCTCCGGGAGGTGAACAGAGCTGGACCCCCGAAGGCATCTGGCCTCACGAAATTAATGAGGAAGATGCCTTTCTTTCCTCAGTCGAGTAGTATATAGTCTGTTTAACCTCTGCAGAGACAGAGCAAGACAAGGACCACTCTCCCTCCCAGCTTGGTGCCAGCATGGGCCCCAGGGCGCGTTAACAGGAGCCAGGCATTGGAGGCAAAACGTTTCATTTCCTCAGCAGTGGAAACAAGTGAGGTTCTGATTTTTCAAAATCACAACATGCTAAGACCCAAAGGGGTGGATACCCTGGAGATACATCCGCCCCACCTCGAGTCAGACTTACAATCACCATTTGATCAAGAAACTTGGTCGATTTTCAAAATGCAAAATCAATCGCCGATTTTACTTTTTTACTTGGCATTTCCTTGGGATATTCTTGGTTCTGGGAATGAAAGATTATAAACTATTGTCTTAAATTCTGTCCTTATTAGCATTCTTCCTCAATTCAGGATTCCCCTGGAGCCAGATTTTTGCAGCTTCAGGATTATGACTTTAAAAAAATAGAATTTTGGCGAATTTTTATCTGTTCCCCAAATTAGAAACTCCCTTAATTACAGGAGAAAACATTTTCAAAGAGAAAGGGTAGACCTTTAGAGCAAGCCCTGGAGCAATGCTGCTTTAGAAAATCTCAGGGCAGGCAGGTCCTCAGACACCAGTGCGGGAAGAACCCAGCGAGATTGCCTTTTCTGCCGCCAGCAGGTTCGCTGTCTTCCAGTTAATTCTTGTCTATAAAACAAAGAGTAAATGAAGGTTTGTTCAAAGTTGTTCATCCTCCTGCGGAGGATTTTAACTTGAGAGAAAGCATGGTCTTGGTTAAATTGTTTTAAAATTGGGCTTGGGTGGCCAAATGGTAGGTGAGGAGAGATTTCTCTTTATAAAAAGTATTTCCAGCTGACAAATGAAGACAGAATGAGAGATAGAATATCACTGTTTTGCATCCCTAATGAATAGCTGGATCTAGGCATGATCAATGATGACTACAAACACCACGAAAAGAACCGGACACGATGTGCCTTCTAATGGAAGAACTCAGCCCCAAATATGGAGTAGTCTCGACATGCCTTGTGCCCTACCCCGATACACAAATCAAACCCGAATCTGACTGAGCCTCATCTAGATCAACTACCACCTTACAGGAAACACAAAGCACAAGGGAGCATGTTAAGCAACCCTATGGGAACATGATCAAAACCATCCAGATCTTGTGAAATTATAGGACAAATGATCCAGTTCTTCAATGATCAATTGCCAGGAAAATAATCACATTTAGACTCTAAATCAAACAACTGGTAAAAAAAAATCATTTGGTATTTTGAAAGTATTATTTCATGATTTCAGGATGATAATATGTTTATAGTTTTAAGTATTTTAATATATTTTTCTATATTTTGGAGATACATGCTAAAATATTCACAGATGAAATGTAAGATGCCTGGATTTATTTCCAAATAGTTTTATGTAGCAGTAAGGAAAGTGGGTAAAGGTATAGATGGAAACAAGATAGGACATTAGTAATGGGTATATATTTGAATTGAGTTCTGTTTGAATTTTTTTATCTTTTACTTTTTGCAGGATATTCTCAGACTTGGGAATCAGCATTGATGCCTGACTGAATTGCCTGGGCAGGAGCTCAGAACAACGGGCCCATTCGCGTCACACTCTGTGACTATGTGCACATCAGTTCTCACCTGTCCGTTCAAGAAATGTTATTAAGGACCTCCTCTCTGCTTGAGCTTCTGAAATTATGACACTTACACTCTAGATTAGAAAGTGACAGAGCAGGAAGCTGCCAGATCGGGGTGCGGAAGGCTTCCTTTGGTTGATATATGTCCTGATAGATGAGAAGGAGTTCCCTGGGTGGTGTCAGTTCACCTTTGGTAAGATAAGATGGTCAGACCAGATTGACAAGGAGGACACATTTAGTCCTAATAGATTCTGTGATTGTAAAAGGAAAACCTGTAACCAGTTTTTCTTCTGTGTGTGTGTGTGTGTGTGTGTGTGTGTGTGTGTGTGTGTGTGTGTGTGTATCCCTCCAGGGCGTTGAGAGACACCCCCTCCGCACCCCTGCTGTGGACTTCCTGTCATCATTCCTTATTTTGCTAGTTAAGCAATCCAGCCTAAGCTGTTGGGCTCTTGTTTGGAGGCCAAGGCAGTATACATTAGCTCGTCTATAACCGTCTTGGGGAATGGTCTCTTAGGCACACAGATTATTTCCATCCATCTAATTCCCAAAGCATTTCACTTAGTAACCTTCTACATATGCTCGTAGTTAGGCCCAGCCTCGATAATAAAGATCATTTGCCCACCAAAATGTAAGTGCCTGCAGCTGATACCCTCAGCTTTCCCAAATGTTCTTATCTTCCCTCTCTTCCTATAGGACATGCAGTTCAAGATAGAACATGCAGCCTTGCCTTCAGATTAACTAGTTCATCCTGATCCTCTGCCACAACAGGTCAAACTGTGTTTTGATGGCCCTTTTGTCCAAGTGATGTGAACTATCTGTTAGGGCAAAGCTTGAAACAGCAGTGGTCATTTGACAAGTAGTTGTCTGTATCCCATCTGTAATCTGTTATGGAAAATTATGTTTGGTTTTTCTGTTTATTCTTTTCATCTCAGTTTTTGTGGATGTTTGTACTTTAAAAGAACAATTTCTTAAACATTTGGAGAAGATAAGAATCTTTAAATTTGGTTGCTATATGTTTGTTGAATGAGTTTGCCTGGGCTATGATGCAGAGTCAAACACATTATCTTCATAGAGAACTAGCAAGCATCTTGCACTGTGATCCCCAGCCTGGCAGAGAGCTGAGCATTCTAGGAACTCCCATAATTCTTTTTTTTATTAAGGTATTATTGATATACATTCTTATGAAGGTTTCACATGAAAAAACAATGTGGTGACTACTTTTACCCATATTATCAAGTCCCCACCTATACCCCAATGCAGTCACTGTCCATCAGTGTAGTAAGATGCCACAGATTCACTGTTTGCCTTCTCTGTGCTACACTGTTTTCTCCGTGACCCCCCACACCATGTGTACTAAATATAATACCCCTCAATCCCCTTCTCCCTCCCTCCCCACCTGCCTTCCCACACACCTTCCCTTTGGTAACCACTAGTTCCTTCTTGGAGTCTCTGAGTCTGCTACTATTTTGTTCCTTCAGTTTTGCTTC
Organism: Smutsia gigantea; assembly: GCA_032199065.1. NCBI lineage: Eukaryota > Metazoa > Chordata > Mammalia > Pholidota > Manidae > Smutsia > Smutsia gigantea. The sequence goes on along the minus strand of JAVSCE010008224.1, from coordinate 53,089 downwards.
ATTGTTATACTCCACAAATGAGGGAAATCATTTGGCACTTGTCTTTCTCCACCTGGCTTATTTCACTGAGCATAATATCCTCCAGCTCCAACCATGTTGTTGCAAATGGTAAGATCTGTTTCTTTCTTATGGCTGAATAGTATTCCACTGTGTATATGTACCACATCGTCTTTATCCATTCATCTACTGGCGAACACTTAGATTGCTTCCATATCTTGGCTATTGTAAAAAGTGCTGCAATAAACAAAAGGTTGCATATGTCTTTTTGAATCTGAGAAGTTGTATTCTTTGGGTAAATTCCAAGGAGTGGGATTCCTGGGTCAAATAGTATTTCTATTTTTAGTTTTTTGAGGCACCTCCTTATTGCTTTCCACAATGGTTGAACTAGCTTACATTCCCACCAGCAGTGTAGGAATAGAATATAAAAAACATGAATGGAAATTTTATAACAAAAAATATAATTAAAAACATTAGATGAGTTCAAAGCAGATTTGACATAGATGAGAGAATTAGTGAATTGGAAGATATATCAGAAGAAAATATCTGGACTGAAGCATAAAGAGACAAAATGAAGAATACAGAAGGAGTATGTCATATTTAGACATAGTGAAAAAGTTTAGCATAATTGTAATTGAAGTCAGAAGAGGCAGAGAGAGAATGGAACAGAATTCCATTTTTTGAACAGATAATGGCCAGGAATTTTCCAAAATTGGTGAAAGAAGAATCCACAGATTCAAGAGGCCCTGTAGAACCCTAAGCCATATATAAATACAAAGAAAATCACACTTAGACACATATAGCAAAATTACCAAAAACCAAAGAATAAGAGATAATCATAAAAGTAGCCAAGTAAAATGATAAGATTACCTTCACTGCATCCACCATAAGACTTAAAACTAACTTTTCAACAGAAACTGTGGGAGCCGGAAAACAATGAAATCACATATTTACAGTGTGAAGAGTCAATCTAGAACTCTATAACTAATAAAATGTTCATCAGTAATGAAGGTTAAGTGAGGTTATTTTAAAATAGACAAAAAGTGAGAGCACTTGTCACTAGCAAATATACACTAAAATGAATACTAAAGGAAATTCTCTTAGAAGGAAAATTATTACAGTTGGAATCTTAGAAATTCAGAAAGGAGTGAATGCAGAAAGCAGCAGGAAGATTAAATAAGTGGATAAATTAAGTGAATATTGGCAAAAAATAATGTCTCAGAGGGTTTAAGTACATATAGAATTTTTTTTAACAAAATACAAGAATTAAAATGTATGACAACAATAGAACAAAAAGTGGGAGGGAGTAAATAGAGTTAGAATATATTAAGGTCCTTGCATTGTTCAAGAGCTAATAAAATAACTAATTTATTTTAGATTTTAATAAGGGTACCTACAATCTTTCTTAATCTACTCGGGCTTCCATAGCAAAGTAACATAGACTGGGTGGCTTAAACAGCAGAAATTTATTTTCTCACAGTTCTGGAGGCTGGAAGTCTGAGATCAGGGTGTCAGGTGGGTTGGGTTCTGGTGAGAGCTCTCTTTCTGGCTTTCAGATATCCCCGTTCTTTCTGTGTCCTCAGATGCCAGAGAGAGAGAGAGAACTCTCCCTTCTTATAAGGACATTAAGCCTATCAGATCAAGGTCCTACCCTTATGACCTCATTTAACCTTAATTACTTCTGCAAAGACCTTCTCTTCACATAGTCATATTGGGGGTTAGGGCTTCAACATATGTATTTGGTGGGTGGGGTGGGGGACACAATGCAATCCATAACATAACCTCTAGGATATAGCCACTAAAGGAATGGTAAAAACATATGACCAATGAGCTAATAACAGAAAGGGAAGAGACATGAAAATAATTACTCTAAAAGAAGGTGAGGCAAATAGAAAAAGAAATAGGAACATTGTAGATTTAAAACCAAATATAGAAGTAGTTAAATGTAAAGGAACTAAACACTGTCATCAAACTATAGAAACTGTCAGGGTAAATAACTGAAACCCAGCTACATGTTGAGACATACCTTAGGCATAATGTGAGAAAGGTAGAAAGTGCAAAGATGAAAAAAAATATACCAGGCTATTGAGTCTGGCAATCTGCATGTAGGGAGGAAACTCTAGGCATGGGAGAGCTTTCCTTCTGGTGACCCATGCTTGCCGGGCTTTGCCAGAGGCTCAGGGCTGGGCAGTGCCTGTCTGAGTGGAGTTCACAAGTCCAGAGAGAGATGGACATTCACAGAGAAGCCACCCATGCTTCCTTGAGAGCTCTTTGTCCCTTTCTTTCTTCCTCCCTCAGATTTTTATTGAACACCTACTAGGTGCCAGTCTAGTCAACATGTTTTTTTTCTTCCCTGACTTAAGACCCATATTCTTTCCAAAATACTATGACATCTTTTAAAAAAGGGAAGAGGCAGGAGATTCTTCTCCCCAGTGAATCTTGTGAAATACCTGTAAAATTAAAAGCAAATGGGCAAATGACAGAGGTCAAGGTAACAAAAAAGAAAAAGGAACAGGAAAGCAACCTTTATAGAGCCCCTGTGATTTGTTATCTGACTGATCCCCATAGTAACCTAACTGGAAGGTATGAATACACTTTATGGATCAGAAATTAAGACACAGAGGGGTTAAGTAACTTGCCCTGAGGCCCCAGCTCGCAAACTGAGGATCTGATATATAGGTGCCAAGTCTTTTGACTCTTGGTCCAGTGTTCCTCCTGGCATACCAGATGGCTGAGTCATAGATGTTCTGGAGACCTTTTTCTACACTTGTGGAGTCCCTGGGCTTGGGGGTGGCATTTGTGAAGCGATGTGAGGGAATTGGGGGAGCACATTTCAGGCTCTACATCTGCTGTCCTGATGGGTTGAAATGCCCAGATGTCCCAGGTGGGGTCAGAGGCTGGGGTCTCCTCCCCCTGTCGCTCACCCCCTTGGCCTCCCTTTCTTCGGGACTTCACACTACCTTGTTGTCTGCTGGCAGGTGATGAGATAGAGCATGGGAAGGTGGGTGAAGGCCTTGGGCCTTGTGGGTAACCCTTTTGTCATCAGGGTCCTAGCATTTCCTTGACAGTTTCCAGAAGTTTCCATACTCATTAAGAACTGGCATCTGCCTAGATGGCTCTGGTGCAAGATGCTGACCTAGTCCTTTTGGCTGACAGTGTACCAGTGGGGTGTCCTGTCCTCAGGAGACCCTGCGCACTAGGTCTTTCTCTCCGGGACCCAGCTACCCATTCTCAGGTAGGACCTTACTCTGTGTGCTCTAGGTTTCCAAATAGAGGCTCGGATGCCCCGGCCCTGTCCTGCCTGGGGTGCCGGGCCTGCACCATGGGTCTGGGTGGTGTCACCAAGCCTCAGCATTTCTGACAGGCAGAGGATTCCTGGTGCTTTATTTTTGACTGCTTCTGACCGGCCTGGACCTCGACCTAGACCTACTTTTCCCTTGACGAAACTCCAGCCCGGGCTTCTGCTTTGGGATGCCGACATCCGCATGTCCCTGTGCTCCTGAGCTACGGCCAACTCTTCATGGCTTCCCTGGCTACACCTCTGCACACACCCCTCTCCCCAGGTTGTGAGCTCCTCTGACCATACCTGCTGGGTGGCTTGTGGGGAGGCCAGGGAAGCTTCCAGGAAGGGCAGTCTGGTTGGAGCACTTTAGCAGAGATGGCAGCGTGTGGATTGCTTTGTTGTAGCCTAGACACAAGGTTTTACAAAACTGCCTGGTAATGCACGCTCTCCCGGTCCCTGAAGCTTGGCGGTGGCTTCACACACAGCTTAGTCATGAAAACCAGCACTTCACGTTTTGACTGCTCAGCTTTGACAAAGTGACATCAAAGCAGCCGCATCAAGCTGGCCCATGCCAGGAGGTACTGTGGGGCAAAGACAATACTTCAGTGTGCCCTCTTATTCAACCCTTACGATCACCCTATGGGGCATGTGGTGTGCCTCTCTGAAGAGTGAGGCTCCGAGAGGTTGGGTAACTTGGCCACAGTCACATAGCACATCCGTGGTAGGCTAGGATTCAGCACCAGGCCTGCTCAAGCCCAGGCTCACAGGACGCTCAGGCTGGTGTGTGCTGCGTGCGTTGTCCACACGCTGTAGCCTCAGGGCAGGGATGGGAGCTGTCTTTACAAAGATACCTACGGACAGTCCTGACTTCTGATGGCTCCACTTAGGATTTTTCAACTTTACAGTCGTGTGAAAATGATACCCATTCAATAGAAACCACTACAGAGTAGAAATTAACTTTGAATTTTAAATGCTGATCTTTTCCCAGGCTTGTTATATGCGGTCCAGTCCTCTTTTTTTGATGCTGGGCTGGGCAGGGCAGCGAGTCTCAGCTCCCTGACAGCTACATGGTCACAAGTGCAAACAATTGATAGACTCACAACCATTCTGTTCCCATACGACCATTTTGTTTTTCACTTTCAGTGCGGGAGCCAATAACTTACACGAGGTATTCAGCATTCTATTATACAGTAGACTTTGTGTTAAATGAATTTGCCCAACTGCAGGCTAATGAGTGATGTGTAAGGGAGGCCAGGCTAAGCTGTGATGTTCACTACTTTAGGTGTAGTAAGTGCATTTTCGACTTAGGATATTTTCAACTTATGATATTTGTGATATATTGATCATATGTATCAATTTATAATATTTAGTGGGTTTATTGGGACGTAACCCTATCACAAGTCAAGGAAGATCTGTAATCTTTTCTTCTTTGAAAAAATGTATCACCTTGCAACTCTTCACATTAGACTGTGTTTCCCAACTTTGTAAATCTTGACAGATACAGAACACACGGGACAAGAGCAGGAGTGCCCTGGCAGGTTAACAGAGCAGCAAGGTGGGGAGGGGGTGGCCCTCGGCCTGCCTCCATGCCTGGAGCTGCCCCAACCACACCCCACGAGTGGAGACTCTGCTTTGGTGCCCGCAGAGTTGTGCCCACACACGGGTCTGGGTAACTGGCAAGTACATGTTTGCCTTCTCCAAAGTGACCATGGATCCCAAGGGATATATTTGCTCTAAATAGCACCTTCTGAGACCCAGTGCCCCTCCTGAAGGGAGGACACTAAATTTCAGAGAATCTGGAGAGAGCCTCCTGGGTCAGGTCCCTCCTGGGACAGAACAGGAATCTCCACTCCTCTGGACGTGGCTCAGCCCTCTCTCCCTCAAGTGCCCAAATGCCCCCTTTTTTTTCAGAAAGGGCCCCAAATCCCAGGCCCTCTGACCGCTGGCAGTCACATCTAACCAGCCACCACTCCCAGCCTCCTGGCCGCTGCACATCGGGCGTGGGGCCAGGCTCTCTGACAGCGGCCTGGGGATGTCAGCCGCAGCTGATTGAAGTCCCCGTTTCCCTTGTACAAAGGCAGCATAATTAATCAGGCAGTAATGAATTCAGGTACCACCAGCTTGTCACCTCGAGAGAGAGGCTATCTGAGAGGGATGGAATTCAAAAGAGGGAATCAGGTCACCATTAGGATTTTTTTCAGCATTAAATGTTAATGTTATGTGGAAGATTTATTGGAATTTGACCAAAGTTTGGTCTGCTGACCTTCAAGAACCTCTGCTCCTCTTCTGTGCCCCTGACCCACTCTGGCTCAGGGTCACCATCCGAGGCTTTCTCAGCTCAGGAATGACTGCCCGTGCACACCTGTTACTCAGCATCCTGTGAGATGGGGCCATGGGGAAGGGGAGGGCAGGATCCCCCTCACTGAGAAGCTGGGCTCCCCAGGGCTCTGCCCGCAGTGGCTCAGGTGATGGCTCAAGGCCACATGTACCATGGAGAGGGTGGGGTGGGTGTTGGTGGGGGTGCTGGGCACTGCATCTGGACCCTGATCACACTGGCCTGTGCTCCCCTCAGCTTTCAGGAGCAGCCAGCCCAGAAATGTGTCCAAGGCCATCAGCAAAGCATGGATACTGCAAGCAAGCCGATCCAAGTTCAGATCCCAATCTTCCCAGGGCCCTGCTGGGAAGTTTGAGGGAAGTTGCGGGAATTGGTGTTGGCATCTGTCAACGTGGCACAGTAAACAAAGTGGCAGTTGTGGGCCACCTTGCTTAGGGTTCACACACAGTAGGCACTCCTCTGGGCAAGGCTCCTGCAGCTGGAGCCCTGCAGAGCCCAGTACCTGGGACTAGCCCACTAACGGCTTCACAGCGCTGCATGGAGGCTCCAGCTCGTTGTGAAAAGCTGGGGCAGGGCTGTGGGGCCTGAGGTGTGGCATGTGCCAGGGTCCTCTGACTAAGCGCTCCTTGTCAGTGCCATCTCACATCACTGCCAGCTTCCGGATCGGCAGCCCCAAATGCCATGAGAATACTGAGAAGGCGTCCCAGAATAGGTGCCAGTTGATTCTTTTTAAAGGAATGTCAGAGTGGCAGGGTGGCCCAAAGCTGCTGTGTCCACATATAAACTGAATGAATGGCTTGAGATCCCATGTGTCCTGAGGGCTTGCTCTGTGCTCAAGCAGGGAAGCTAGTGATAGTGTGAAAAGACCAACGACTCGTTTTTTTTTTTTTAATGAGTGAAGAATATGAACAGGTAATTTACAGATGATGCATGGAAAATGGCTTGTAAATTTATTACCAAAAAATGCTCAATCCTGCCCAACCTTAAGGGAAATGCAAATTAAATAAGATGGCATTTGTCACTCCTCAAATGGACACAAATTCCCAAGTCTGATAGTATCAGGTCCTAGGGAGGATGCAGGATACTGCTCTCAGAATCTGCCGGACAGCGCATGCCTCACTTTGTTCAGCCTCAGAATTGCCATTAGTGTTGCTGGGAACCAAGCAAAATAAACTGTACCGAGCCCTCAGCATATTTGGAGGGCCAATGGTGTCTTTCAGAACTAGAGATGCCCATAACCTGCAACCCAGCAGTTTTCCTTCTGCCTTATTTACCTCCAAGAAACATATGTGCATAGAGAGAATCATGACAGCAGCCTTTGTAATAGCAGAAACCTAAATGCCTATCAATATTGGAATGCCTAAACAGACTGAGACATCTTCAAAGCATGGAGTTTTATACAGCAAGTTTTAAAAACTGAGTTAGGCCTCTATGTGTGCAAATAGATCTCTAAGATGTATTATTGAATAAAGGAAACCTGCACAACAATATATGTATAGTTTATATTTAAAAAGTCAACAACTAATACTACATAGTTTTAATGGAGTCCCATTTATGTTGCAAACGCATAGAAAAAAGTCAGGAAGAATATATACAGACTCAGAGGTTGTCTTTTAGAAGGTTGAGGGGTAGCCATGGATTTTAGGAGTCCAGGGGGACTTGAAGCTTCTTAATAATGCTGTCAGTTTTTTGGAGGCAAGCGGGTTAATGTACCCCAAGTATGAGGTTAATTTTTAAAAGTGGTTTGGCTAGGGGAAACATCTAGGGCTCTTGGCAGAATAAAACGTGGTAAGCTGAGAGAATGGCTAAGGAGGAATGAAGGGAGCTACTATGAGCAAACACCCTCCAGGGCTTGTGGAGGGGAGGAAAGGGAGGAGGAGAGTGAGAAAGCCAGGCAGCTTGGGCGCAACAGGGACCACCAGGGAGAGTGAAGAGCCCAGGGTGCTGATTGCTTTGTCCTTGGCCTGACTGGCTTTGCAGCAGGCTGGGAGCTTGACACACACAGATGCATTTCCTGATGCTTAAGTTTACAGCTGTGACCACCAAGGTTCTTCCCACAGCCCTCCTAGCCTCCTTTTAGGCTGGAGATCTGTTTATCCTGCTGCTCAGACAGGAAGTCTTGGTTGTTTTGTATAAGGACTGAAAATTAAAAATCAGTGCTCCTGCTTGCTGACCCCTCTGAAGACATCATCCAGAGGAAGTCGGTTGTGGTCCTGAGTATGCACTGCTGTCCAGGGCTGCTCAGCAGGGCAGGAGGCCTGCCTCTGCCCATGGCCATGTGGATGGGGAGCCTGCCTCTGCTGGGTCATGCTCAGGGGGCCTGCGCTGCGGGTCCTCAGGCTTACAGGGGCAAAGGGGTAGGAGGCGGGTCCATGATGGAGAGCCTCGATTGCTGGCCAACTCTGCCCTGGGCCCAGCACCACGGAACAGAACTAGGCCAGCGAAATGTACAAGAAAGAGTAAAAGCAAGCTTATCTCCAAGACTCCAGGGCCTGTTGGCTTTGGAGTCTGATCTGACTCGGTAGTCTAGCTCAGCCTCCTGGCCAATATGCATGACCGTATGAAGCCGCACATAACTTTGAGCGCCATCAGGGTTGCTGGGAACTAAGCGAAAGAGAATATATAGAGCCCTCAGCATTATGAATGGCACCCAGTAAATGATGGTGGTGGTTGATAATAATGAGGCGAATAACACTTCTGCTCCTGACTTTCCAAGACGTTTATCAGAACAGCAAACCTTTATGTACTACGAATGTGGTTTCTGATAGGTCATAGCATAATTCAGTCTAGTGTCACATACAAGAAATGCTCTATTTTAATTCAGTTAACTCTTTCCCATCCTGGGTTTCCTAAAGTTGCCGTTTTATTGTTTCAGATCTCTTTAGGAAGGGATGATGCCTAAGAAGAGAGATTCCAGTGAGCTGGATTGAGAAGGGCCAGTAAAGAAATTGTTTCCAGCCCTCTAAGGGAGGCGTGTTTAGAGAAATGGCCACTCCTGTACCCTGGGGGCCGGTCCAGAGGGATCCCACAAGGAGGCCAGGACCAGGAGAGGTGGGTGAGGCATCGCCTGGAGGCCAAATTTTAGGAGGTGCTAAAAAACTCAGGAATTGAGATAAATAATATTTTAACGCAATTTTAAAACTAAGAATTAATGCAAAAAAAAAGTCTGTGATGAACAAAATGTCACCACTTTACACCCTAGCTTCCAGCCCCTTCTTACTAAGCCAGTCATCAGCTCTCAGGCTCTAACAGCCCCCTTCCCTGGCTCTCTGGGGCAGGTCATGCTCTGCCCAGGTCTAGCAGAAGGGAGTTGGGAGGAGGTGGGCTCTGTGGACCTGCCTTGCATCAGGTGGGACGGCACCAGGCAACCTTTCTGGACAATTGTCTTTTGAATGTGTGTATGATTTTTTTTTAATTTATTTTTTGGTGACCCTGTTAGAGAAATGAGAGAGGTTTAGTCAAAACAAAACATGGAAACAAGGGACAGGAACATGAGAGTTTACAGGGAAAGAGCACATTTGACAAGTGTTTTGAGAAAGCCTTCTACTTTCTACCATTTGATCTTTCAGAAAATATCCAAGTGTTTGCAAAACCAAAAACAATTTTTCAGTTTTAAGTGCCTTCACTTCCCCCCGCAATGCTGCTGTAGTGAGTACAGGGTCAAGGGTATATTCTGCGCCTGCCCAGCTAGGACTGAGCGCCCTGTACTCCTGGTCGGAGAGCTCAGCTGGCTGGCCTTCAGACACACACCCATCTAGGTCTGGGGCACATTGTCCATCCCTGGCTGACAGGGCTGGCTGCCCGGCTGGCAAGGATAGCGCCACCCAGGAAGAGACAGGAAACAACCGCAATCTGGAAGACTGCTGGTTTGAGAAAACCCATTAATTGGTTGAACCCTCTTATAAAAGAAATGAGATTAGGGGGAAAAAAAACCCCAACTATTTCTGGAAGTTGGAAGTCATGTGACTAAAATCATTTTTGCTGCAACAAAATATATTTAAATCAAACTGAATGAATAATAATATAACCATATGCACTTATTCTGCCATTCTTCTACCTATTTTTGAAAAACCAATTTGACAATATTTTGAAATAAGGTAAACTGTGGCCAATTATTTGTGGTGAGTGTGTATAAATGTGCTGCACAGGGGGGCCTTAGTTCCAACTGGGAGGACAAGGGAGGCTGAGGCAGGCATGGTGGAGGAAATCTAGGGAGGAGAAGGACCCCACTTCCAAAAGAAATGATCACGGAGGCTGGCAGGTGGGTTTTCTTTCAAGTTTTCAGGCAAACACTGCTTTTGAAAAATGGATTCTATAATTTGTTATATCAATGATATTCTTTAAATTACTTCTAAAAATGCCTTACAAGTGAACTATGAGGTAGGCTCCTTTTTGTCCTTCCCTTTATCTGTGGGCTTCATTTTAGTCACTCTATTTTCAGCACCTTGGTTTTGTTGTCTTGCCAGAAAGTTAGTTTTCTGTTCAACAGTGTATTAATGCAGAATAGAAATAAAGATGCTTTAAAAAATTCTTTCAAGCACAAAAGGAGATGGTTTTCAACAGATAATTTTCCATATTTACATATTTTACCTTAAGCATTTTGTAGTCTCTGCCTACTGGTGAATAGATCAGATTTTTACACTCTTTCAAAATGAACTAGTTTGGCTTCTAAGCCATTGCAAAGGACGGAAATGAATTCTAACTTTTTTTGCTACTTCATTTTCGCATCTTCACATTTCCTTATTTCACATGGTTTAAAATAAAGTGCCTCCAGCATTATTTTTCCTTTCTCAAGAGCAGAGTGAATGTGACTTTTCGGAGGGGTCACAGGATGCCCGGGAGGCCTGTGGGTGGTGCACTGCCTGCTTTCAGCTTGACTGAAGGGCTTGTCAGAGTTTTCATCTCCTAAGAAACAAGCCCCCGGCGCTGGCCAGAAGCAGGAGAAGGCAGCAGTATGAGTCCCACGCTGGTTGTTTCCCACTGACATCAAATCCTGAGGTTTTAAAGTTAATCCCACACAAAGACAGCCCTTCATTGTGGTGCCTATTTGAAATTAGACTAGCAATAATGACCTTTCTAAGAGGTCTTGTTGTTAAGATAGCCCCCTGCTGAAATTGAAAGGCTGCCGGAGGGGCCCCCCAGAGTGGGTGAGACATCCCAGCAGCCCCATCAAGGTGACCTCCTGGCCTGGTCGGGGTGCCGCCGGGCGGCAGGAAGCGCCGATAGCCCAGATGGCCAGGCTGCCTCGGGCCCTTGCATCCTGGAGCCACCGTCACTTCCCAGGACTGAGCTGTTGACTGTCCCCAGCTGAGAACTGCTCTTTACCTCCAGGTCAAACAGATTCCTTGAGTTTTAACCAGTATTTTTGTTAAAGGGAACTGGAGACAAAAAGGGACTAAAACTAAACATTAGCAGAAAAGCAAAAGAAGCCAGTTACCCCTCCAAGGATGAGGAGCCCCCAGGGGGCACAGATGGGAGCTGGGTGGTCCTCCGTAGAACCCCCACTGAACCTACGTGTCTTTTCATTTTGCACAGTGGCATTTCTTCCCCAAACAAACTGCCTTGCCCGTGACATGGCTGCAGTTGGGTGCAGCCAAGTGGGCCAGCCTGGGTTCCAGCAGCCGGCTCTGCCCTCTGAATGGGGGTGGCATAGCCACCTCTCCGCTAGGCATGGGGCACCCATCCACGGTCTCTACAGTACCTATGGGCTCCTCACACAGTGACTAAGAAAACATTTCTCAGGAAGAACAAACATTAATGTGCAACGTGCCAGCACATTAAGAGTAACTGAGGAGTGTTTAGAGCTTATGTTGTTTGAATGTGACCTTCTTACCAGACTAGACCGGAATAACAATTTAGTTATTCTAACTGCTATGCTTCTAAATAATTAGATATTGTAATCATTTCCATCAGGGACTCCATTTGAAACCTTGTTTCAGTTAAGATGGTCATTGTGCCACCGTGGCCTGCATGCAGGTCCTGGTCTTTAGAAACAGAAAGTGCATGTTTAGCATTCTGTTATTTGTGTCGCACACCGTGAGCTGCTGTTATATTTTCCTGATGTTCTTACTTAGAGCAGAATTCTGTGCTGTTGGATTTTGAGATTCCAAGTATAGCATCCTCTGCAAAGGTTTTATCTCATTTGAGTTGCTTCTTTTAACCCTTGGCAGTGGTTTTGAAGAGAAGAGACACAATGAAGACAGTCTGAGAATTTTGTAAACAACTAAAGCTGACTTATCAAAAGAGCACTTGTTACAGCGCAGCGAGCGGTCTGTCAAACTTCCTTCTCCATTCCGGGTGCTACAGAATGTGCTGGATGGCACCTCCTTTTCTGTTTTAATGTATTTCACTTCTCTGAGGCAGACGGATCAGAAGCTCACGAGGAAAACCGATTCCCTCCTCCTCCCCCGCCCCCCACCCCCACCGCCGTGAAATTAACCGGAGTCACGTGGAAAACAATTCAAGCCTTGTAGGAAAAAGGAGCCATTAAAACGTGCCCTGAGCAAGGGCTGCACCCAATCTTGCAGCCCGGTGCTCAGCGGCAGTAGACAGGAGGCTGCTCCCCAGGATGGAGGGAGCCTGGTTGTAGTGCCACAATTAAAATCAGCTCCTCTGCCAAAAAATAAAAGGGAGGAGGGAAGAAGGAGAACATCAAAGACAGATTGAAATGTGTAGTTAGTAATAAGAGTGGTCTCCTCTTGAACCAAAGCCTGCAGCGATTCACGGCCCCCTTGTTAATGAGAAATTTTGACCTCTGGTTTGTAAGTTAAACTTGTAATCCCAGCTAATGAAGTAAATCACTTCCAACTTGAGTCTGTTGTTCCCTGTCTGCTTTGCACACTGGGTCTGAGAGTGAGTATCCAGGTCCACATGCATGAATTGAGGGGAAATATAATTATCTGGTGACTGCATAGTTTCTTGCATGTTGAGCTTGTGCTCGCAGCAATGCTGCAGGCGCGCACTGTAGACCTGTGCAGGATTTTGTGCTAAGTTGCGTATTGATAAGAGAGCCTGTTAGGCTCCAGGTTGAACAGCAGGATTGAATGACATAGTGCAGGGAGGTAAGCTGGGGACCCCACACACCACATTTCTTCATAGAAAATAGAAGCACGTGTTATTCAGCTCCATGCCAATGCACCGAGCGTGCACTGAGCGTCCAGTCCGGTGCTTTCACGTGGCAGCAGTGGATGCATATTTGCTGGAGAAATGCTGCTGGATGAAGGAGAGCTATTTGGGTGATTTGGGGTTTGGAGGGAAGAAAGAGCACCTAAGGAATGTGAGTGCATCCAAGAAAGGCAGGGCTGAGGAGTCTGTGAGCTGACTTCCTACTGCACTGAGAACTGGGGAGGAGAAAAGCCCTTGTGTGGAACTGGATACACAGAGGGGGCTTCGTTCTTATAGTGACAGATCATACTTGAGAGAAATTGGGCTAAATAGTCATCCTATTTTAATTGCTTGAGGGCAAAACTAGGTATTAGGCTATTGTTTCATCTAAAAGGGATTTTGTTCAGATAGCTGTTGGCATTCTCTTTAACACTTGGAGGGCCCTGTTTTTATCAGATTCCATGACAGTCACATTCTATTCCTCCTGGCTAGTCTAAATTCTCTCAAAAAATTTCCAGATTATTTAGTAAATTATTTTGGCTTCTGATTGGGTAACAATACTATTAATTTTCTGCCAGAAGACAACTCAGCCACACAATATGGTGCATCCTTGGGGCAGTTACCTTGGGGCATAAGCCATTTAGAAATGAATCTTATGGTCTCTAAGGCATAGTATCCCTCCCTACGAGTGTGGGATGCCGTTTCTGGAACTCAGCCTGCCATCCTCCCAGTGGCTCTTGTTCAGAAAAGGTAGGGAAACTGGCCCTTTTTTCCCTTGTCTCTTATATTGGGCATCCTAGTCCTTCTCATACCCCTTGACGAGTATCAGCCTAAAAGGTTTCTGGAACCTTCTTCAAGCTCTCCAAGCATAAGGAGGGAGTTTGGGAGGGAGGATATTTTTAAACCAATGATCCCTGTTATTTCTGTTGAAGGGCACTCATAGTCTCCTTGTGTATCTCTCCGGTTTTTCATTAGACAAAGCAAAGCATGTGGGCATTTGTCCTGTTTCTATGACCCTGCAGAGAGCTCTGGGGTGACTCCCCAGGCAGGAAAAGTCACTGACCGTTGTCTGAAATCGGAGGACATCTGGGGCCCGAGGCCAGGCATATTAGGCCTACTACAAACAACAGCACATTATACGTAAAGTGATTTGAATAATCTGATTTTTCCTCTAAATTTGAGCACGTATAAAATGGTAATTTTGTCAAGTGGAGAAAATGCCACAGTGAATCTGTTCTCAGTATACCTGGGATGTTGAGAGGGCCCATGAACATAATCATGGTTTATTAGCTTCACAGGCTTTTTCCTTTGTTTCTTTTCATTTAATTCAAAGTGAAACAACTCAGCATGCAAAACTAAAATTAGCTGGAAAAAAAAGGTGTAAGTGAATAAACAGGCAGATCCATTAGAGTCGATGGGTTATGGGATCCCTTGCCACTCCTCAGACACCGGCCTATTAAAAGTGGTAATGTCCGCTGCCGGCAATGCCCCAGGCAAAGAAAGAAGGCCGAGGCAGGCCTATTTCACATGCATCAGACACAAGAATTAAATAGACCAATGTTCCCTAAAAGACTGAAGTACATCTCTTTCTGACGTTCATCCCAGGCAAAAATTCATTGATCTCAGTATGTCCCTTGGCAATTATAAAATATTAAATCCAAGTCACACTTTTCTAGTTGGCTTAATTTTTTCTCTTTTCACAGCTTTCTATTTGATCAATTTTAACAAGTTAGGAATAGCATCTAATCATAAAAAGTACAGAGTTTCAAAGTTTGTTCTTTTGACATTCTTTCCTTTTTATTTTGTTTTCGGTTTGCATTAACGTGGTGTTCTGTCAAATGACTTGAATGATATTTTAACAAACAGAGAGAACGTGAGTGAACCAGAAGTTTCTTTTATTGAGAATGATCCTCATTACTGATGGGCATCCAGTGATAAGGACAGCGTGATTTAAAACAGTTTTTAGCACACGCCGAAATGGCCTTCTTACTGTTTTATCATCATTAATGCTCCCCTGTTCCAAAATTACTGTGTGGTTCGAGCTGGGAGTATCTGGTAGGGCTAGAGGTTTGAGTATGTTCCACTGAGATTTACAAAAGATGCATATCCCTTTCCCCATTTTTATGCATATGTAATTTTAAAGCGTTTGATGTCTGTTAACTCAGAATATAACATAAACGCTAGCAGAGACACACACGATAAAAATGCAGAATTTTGGGAGCCTATTTTCATGTGAATATCCATATAGGAATTATTTGGGGCAAAATGTTGCATAATAGTGACTTTACTCTCCAGTTCTCCCTGCCATAAACTATGAACACATTCACCCAAATCTATAAATTTATTTTTATAATATATAGAATCATTTTACATGAAGTGATAAATTCCTCTGGAAAAAAAAATCTGTAATGATTTTCTGCCTGTGTCATGATTTTCTCCCTATATTTAGCTTTCCATATGGGAAATTCATGAATTGTCCACCTTGCATGAATTCCTTTATTAAATGTTTTATTTATATTTTTTCATTTAATTCTTACCACAAACTCATGAGGTCATCGTCTTATCTCCACTCTTCAGATAAGGGGTTCCAAGGGGCCATCATGATCATGCAGCAGCTGCCCTCTCTGGCCAGCCAGGCCTGTCCTTTCGGGATTTTGTACAGCAGGATCAGAAAGAAAAGCAGAGGGAGAGAAGGTCAGGGTCCAGAGGTGTGAGAGGCCCAGGGAACATCACTGAGTGTTGAAAAGATAAGGCAATGCCAAGGGAAGAAGCCGGAGAGAAAGGCCAGGTTTCAGAATCAGCGCTGTGATGTATGTGTGTCCTTCAGACTGTTTGAGAGAGGTCAGGATCGAGCTCTGCTTGTTTTGGTATTATATTTAGATCGGCGGATTGCATTTCTTTGTCTGAGACCCTGCCCCGAGACTGGACCACATGGATGATGGCTTTATAAGCACTATCTTGAAAGGCCAATTACAATGTTTCAAAGAGAATTCAAAATGGAGTTGGAGCGTGGGGATAAGTGTGCTCTAAGCCTGTTGTCTTCTTGGGCTCCTAATGGGCCTTACCTAAGTCTGTAATGAGGCCCCAGATGCAGAATTTTCTGCACAGTCTGTTTGCGGCCACCACTGTATTCTCTCTCCTCCCTTTCCCATTTCCTCTTCATTTCCATACCTCCTCCTCTCTCTCCCTGTGCATGATCATGAGTTGCATTTTCCTCTCTGAGAGGGCAAGGATTTTTTCCTCAGGGGCCCAGACTGTGCTGTGAGCTGTCTCTCAGAGTGGTCCAAGCAATGCAGGGCCTGCTTGTGGTACCCCAAGCCCAGGGCTGGTAGGGTGGGCTCACTGCCTCTGGGTCTCCCACAGCCACATCATCTTTCTGAGTTACAGGTCCTCTTTAAGGTCTGTTCCCACATGTGCATGCTGGGACCTCTTTAATCTCTCCAGCACATAGAATATGGCCTGACGTAGAGTAGGTGTCTGGGGAGGATCTGTTGAGCAGAAGGATGGAAGGGTGGATGGATGGATGGATGGATGGATGGATGGATAAGTGGATGGGTAGTTGGATGGATGCATAGACTGAAGGATGGTTGACAGTATCTCATGAACTCATGTTAGGTACTGAATGTTCTACCCCTGTAAGGAGTATCAGTGTTTTCAAAAGACCTAAGAAGGATGCCACACACAAAGAAATGTGACCCCCAATTGGGGTTTCTTAAAGGTGTGCTCCTGGGACCACCTGTTAGGAGACTGACTTGAGCAGCCAGTTCATGTGGGCCCCTGGGCCCCCCTCCAGACCTCCTCAATCAGAAATGTGTCTTTCCAATAGGCACTCTGGAGGATTCTTTTGCACTCGGGTGTTTGAGAGACTCTGCTTTTCTAAAGATAAGATTTCAGGAATCAAGATGCTGGCTTGCTGCGGGGTAGGATGGAAACTCTTACCTGGCTGCTGCAGCTGAGACCAATTTTCAGTTCTTTGCACCACCTGCTGTTGGCCAGGTCAAAGCAGTCCCAGGATCCAGCCCAGCCTCCTGGACATGAGGTGTCCCTCCTGCCACCAGGCAGAGGCTCTGTCTCCCCAGCCCCGCCCATCTGCCTCAGCAGCAGGTTTGCTCCTCATGCCCTGGGGTCAGCGTGGACCTCTGCAGTTCTGCCCTGCCCCCCATGCTGCAAGCTCCTCAGGTCTCAGGGACCTTGTGTGCTGAGAGGCACCAGCTCCTCGGGGACTATGGTTCGTGTGTCAGGGTAGCTGCAAGCTGTCCAATTCCCCCAAAGGAAGGAGCCCAAACCTTCCTTCTCCTGAGATTTCATCTTCTCTGGGAGGGGTTCCTGGAACATAGCAGCTGTTGTATGGGGGAACAAAGCAGTTTCTTATCTTGTGGAGCCTCATTTATGTCATCTGTAAAATGGGAGTGAAAATAACAACCTTCTTGCCTCACCCAGAGGACCTCTTGGTTGCTCCAGATACCTCACGAATGTGAAAACCCTTTACAAGTCCTAAAATGTACAAATATAAAGGCTCTGTGTACATGTGCACATTTTAACCTTGAATCTTGAAGTGAATCTGGGGTGATTATTTTTTCCTTCCTCTATTGGTGGAGCTGGGGTGAGGCTCCTCTCCTCCCCAGACCTGAACCCTTGAGGAGAAAAGTGCCTCTTGGAGATCAGTGTGCAGCAAAATATTGCACAGGTTTTGTAAGTTGCAGTGCCTCTCCACATTCCTGTTCTCCAGTTTCAATGTTTGTGTTTCTCCTTGTATTAGGAATTTGACCTGGTTTGTGATCATTGCACCCAAGTACCTTAAAATGCAGCAGTGGCCAGTGTGTATGAATTGGTGTTTTTGGTGTGCAGGCTTGGTGTGTGTGTGTGTGTGTGTGTGTGTGTGTGTGTGTGTGTGTGTGTAGTGTAGGCAATACAGTTCACATATTTCCAACCCATGTTAACATGATGTTCTTTCCTGAATATAACATGTTTCTGAAAATTCCCAAATCTTTCACCCTGAAACTCAACAATATTGTTATTAAAATGGTTCTGTTTAAAGAACACTTTGGTGAACTTTATTTCCTTTTAATGACATACTCGTTTTAAAGGTCACAGTGTTGAGTTGCTGGAGTAGTGACCTAAGAATAACCTTTCTCTGCTACCTGCATTTCTGATCCATGGTGTTAGCATTCGGAAATGCTCTTTCCTTCGAGTTTCAGCAGCTAAATAAGTTGCGGCCCCTTCAGCTATACTCATAAAAATTTGCTTCCAGACAACAGGGTCTGTTTATTGTGTAATAATCGAAATGGCACTAAATTGCAGTGATTGCCGAACACTTAGGAATTGTATTAACCTTTTAAGCGCTAAGCGGTTTTCTGCTGTCTCCTGGCTCAGCCACACAGCGCAAACATGTTTCTGCCGTTGTGCTTCCCTCAGTCAGCGTCATGGGGAACTAAGTATCCTCCAACCCAAGTCCTGTACTGGTAGCAGGCTGGACCCTGCTTGCATGGGGCTAGCCAGAAGAAGAGTGTCTTGCCCGGACCTGTGGCCAAGACGGTAAGCTGTCCTGACCAGGGGTGCTGAGAGGCTAGACTGGCCAGTCTTGGCCCACAAAGTCCTGATTCTGTCCCCTGGCTTCAGCTGTGTGGTGTTTTATGACAGTTGCTTTATAGCTTGGTCTGAGAGTAGATTCTCCAAAGAGCAAAGCAGGTAAGCTGATCTTTCTGCCAGAGCTGCCACATTTGAGAAGCTGCTGCTAGTTGGGTGAGTCCTGGCTGCCCTGCAGGAGGCCAGGTGGCGATGGCATTGGCATCCCGGGGCCCTGCTTGCCGCCAGCCCTGTCCACACTGCTCCTGTGTGCAGCAGGCCCGGAGAGGAAGAGTTAACCAGAAATGGAGCGGCGCTGCTCCGGGGCAAGCAGCCTCACTGCAGAACAGAGCAGCGTTCGTGCAAAGGCAAGTCATTTCCCGAAACACTGCAGACACACGGCCTCGGGCAGCCTAAAACCTTTGGAGACCAAAATGGCTCGCAGGGGTTGGAAGTAATAAGGTGTTTTTCTCTTCTTTCTCCTTCACTGAAATTCTGCGAGGTTGCTCAGCATTGCTGGGGAACATGGTGCTGTTTTTGTGTTTTCTATGGGTATTAAGATCCATTATGCTGTGACATTTTTAAGATTGGTTGTCCTGTAGTTTGGTGTTAAATTGAAGTTGTTTGTTTTGAGTTTAATTCTTCCATTCTTCAAATGGGAGAAGGCAGCTCTGTGGTGTGGTGAGGCTAGGTCACTGAAGTGTGCCCATCCTGGTCTGGGGCAGGTTTCTTTGCCATACCTGGACCTCAGCAGAATTAGCCATGAAAGAACGTGACCTATTTCTCTATTGGAAAGTCTGTAAGAATCCTTGTAGATGACTTTCAAAACTAGGAACTACGGGTTGTGTCCGTTATATCTTGAGAGAAACAGGATTTGATCTGGCTTATAACAGAATGTTATACATCCAATCTATTATGCTTAGTGAAGCCCACAAATAATTATTACTACTTTGTTTATAAGAGCGGTAAAATCAGCTTCCATCCAAAAATGACCCAGCAGTTGTGGGCCAGCAGCCTCCGAAATGACATCTGTTAACTCTTTGTCAAATGCCCTCTCCTTGTCCCTTTTTCCCAAACAGCTCTGTGGTTAATTACGACCTGAGCATATGACACAGTCTTTGAGTAGAGAGAACTGCTTAGGGGCAGAGAGAAAATCTAGCTCTGAGAAATTCTCTTCTCTCTCCCTTTAAAAGAAAAAAAAAAAAGCCATTGCAAATTGTTTTAAAATAAACATTCATTTGTAGCACCAGAATAGGCTGTTGGAATATGTTTTGATTAAGTCCCAAGATTACAGGGTTACTGTGCAGCATTGTATCTAAAGGCCCAGCCCTTCATGGAAAAAAGAATCACATCAAATTCTTGTCAAACCATAAAAAAAGTTTCCATCAGAGGAACATGAGCAGCCTTGATGCCTGTGAGCTGGGGACCTGGCCCACGTTTGTGCCGCCCTTATCGACTTCGTTAATGGTGAAAGGCAGTTTCATCTTAACTGGTCACTGCAACTTGGAAAGACCAATCTGATAACCCACAATTTAGGCCCAGGGGTCAAGTGGCATGTGTGAGCTGCTGCCTGGGGCTCACGGGGGCTGGATTTCCTCCCTGGAGCCCGTGGGTGGTGGCCGCTTTCCGGTACTGGACCTGGTGTTGCATCTGGGACATCCTTCGGTTCAGCCTCCCGTGAGGTGAGCTCAAAGCTGCAGAGTCCTGGGCCTTCACTCGAGAATCCGTATGTCGGCGCAGGGCTGAACTTTGGGCGCATCGAACGTTCCAGATCTCTGTGTTTTTGACCTGCTCACGGCCCTGGGTTCCTGCTAAGTGTCTCTTAGTGACAGCGCACTAGCTTCTCTGCATGGGATTCATCAGAGGATTGGCCAGGCATTGGGCTGAGCCACCCTCACAGAACCAGAACAGAACAAGCCTAGCCTGGACACCAGTCCTTGTGAAACCCAGAAGGGCTTTGTTACCTTTGTTCATCTTTGAAGGGCTCTAAGGGGCTGCTTCTCTGCCTCAGGAGGGACTCCCAGGACCTTCCAGCATTCAGGAAGCTCCTGAGAGCTACACTCTGGCTGCATAGCTGAACCCCTGTCTTGAGATTGAGGGGAGTAGCTGGTAGCCAGGGAGATTCCAAAGCTTTCAATCTAAGACCCCAGGGAGCCCTGCTCTGCCTTTGGTGGAGGGGCTGTGAACACTGACAGGTCACAGACACGAACAAGGACTGCTGTGCAGTCAGTGGGTAGTACACAGAAACCCCATGCCGTGCTGACGTTCTCAGATACTATTTTCATTTCCTTTGCCATTTCTGATAGAAATACATCTTAGTATAATTCAAAGACCCCATAATCTGTCCAAATCCCTTCTTCCCAGAAGCATCTTTTTTTTTAATATAATTTATTTTATTTTCATTAATTTACAATTACATGTGCAATATTATGATTATTAAACTACCCCTTCATCAGGTCCCCCCACCAAGTCACTGTCCATCAGCGTGGTGAGATGCTATAGAATCACTACTTGTCTTCTCTGAGTTGTACTGCCCTCCCTGTGCCCCCCCAACATTACATCTGCTAATCGTAATGCCCTTTTTCCCTCTTATCCCTCCCTTCCCGCCCATTTTCCCCAGTCCCTTTCCCTTTGGTAACTATTAGTCCGTTCTTGGGTTCTGTGAGTCTGCTGCTGTTTTGTTCCTTCAGTTTTTTTCTTTGTTCTTATACTCCACATATGAGTGAAATCATTTGATACTTGTCTTTTTCGGCTTGGCTTATTTCACTGAGTATAATACCCTCTAACTCCATCCATGTTGTTGCAAATGGTAGGATTTGTTTTCTTCTTATGGCTGAATAATATTCCATTGTGTATATGTACCACCTCTTCTTTATCGATTCATCTACTGATGGACACTTAGGTTGCTTCCATTTCCCCAGAAGCATCTTTTGAGATGCTACCCAAGTGGGCGCTGAGCTCCTGGCCCTTCCCTGCTGAGGGCTCCATTCTTGGAAGCCACAAGGGTGAAGGGGCACCCAGAGGGTCCCAGATGTGCACTGCTTCCGTGAACACCCCAGTGCTGCCTCAGACAACAGGTCCTTCGTGTGTGGGCATTCAAAGGTGACTCTGCTTAGAAATCAAGGTCAGACCAAGTGAATGGTGAGTCTGGGAGTAGAGGGAGTGACTCTGGCGGTTGAAGGCGTGGGGAAGGTCAGTGTTTCTGCACAGATCGATTCACCAAGATCTTGAATCTATAAGCCACCTGCAGGAACTTAAGCCATGAGTCAAAGCCAGACACTCCAGCTCTGTCCTTTGGTGCTGTTTTCAGTCCCAGTCGTGAATGAGCGTCTGTGTGAGACAGGTCTTATTTTCTAATTTTTAACAATTGGTTCCTCCGTATGCTACAATAATATTCAAAATCAGTTATGTGACAGGACCAGAATTTGAAGAAAGTATTGAAATGGGTGTGCTGGCTTTGCTTTCTGCTGGCTTTCTGCCAGTAAGGTGGGGCTGCCAGACACATTTCCAAAACCGTACCTCACGCACAGCCAGATGTTCAGACAAGATCTTATGTGGGGTCTTGAGCCACTTTGCAGAGGCCTGGCCCTAGGCCACCTATCCATGGCTTTGGTCATGCAGACAGAACCGCCCCCACCTGACTAGATAAACTGCCTAATGTCAGCCCTTCTTGCTTTAGAGCTTGGGACGAGGAGCAGAGGCCCTGAGCGGGTGTCAAACTCCGCACACACGGGCCCCGGCCCTGCCCTGTGCCCGCTGCTCTCTTCCTCTTGGCATCCCCTGGCTCTGGACACTGGCAGGGAGTGGGCCACGGAAGCTACCTTATGGTTCTCCTTTCCTATGACAGCCCTCTCTGCCCAGGACACAGGTGGGGTGGGGACTCCTGTTAGGAGGTCCCTGAAAGGTGGGTGTGGGCCAGGCCTGAGGCAGAGCCTTTTCCTGCCACATCCACTGGGCTGAGGCCTTAGATCTGAGACTCAGGACCTGAAGTTTCCTTTTAGACTCCGTCCTGGGGGTGCACATGTGGATTGAATTAGAGTAATATGTTTTTCTAACAGCATCTTGGCTGAAAAGCCAAGCAGATAAATGGAAACAAACCCAGCTTTATGTGAATGAAAGGGGGCCAGTGAGGGCGGGGCACTTGTGCCTGAAGCACCGTAGTGGCAGGGCTGCCCTCCTGGGCCCTCCCCACCCTCCCACTGCCCCCTCAGCCTGACCGCAGGGCTCCCCTGCTGCTCAGCGCCCCTGGTCCAGCCTCTGCTCGTGCCGAGCTGCCTCCCCAAATCCGGTCTGTGCTGTCCCACCCCTTGGCAGCGGCGGTCACCCATGCTGTGCCCTCTGTCTGGGGTCGTCCGTCAGGTCCACCTGGCACTGTGGTGAAGAACACATGTTCCGGAGGCGCTGTGGGCAGGTAACTCACCTGTCTGACCTTCCATTTCTTCGCAGACACTGTGAAGCCCCCGGGGCTCAGGGAGGTCGGAGTGCTGTATTTCACGCGAAGTCCCCAGCACAGGGCCTGGGACACGGCCCCCACTTGTCGTGCGTCCTCCTCCTCGTTATTATCGTTCCCACCACCTGTGCAAACTCCCTGGCCTCAGGGCCTGGTTCCGCCGCTGCTCTACTGACCGCCTCCACTGGACAGGGTCATCCCCTCCTTGTGGGGCTCCTTCTGCTCCTCCAGCGGCTGGTTTCGAGGTGCCCGAAGGCAGGGAACCCTCAGGGCGGGGTCCTCCTCAGGGTAGCTGCAGGCGCGCCGATGGTGGGTATTCGGCAACGCTGGCTGGTAGGTTGGCTTGTGATGCTGGCTTTGGCTGTTGGTCTCAGTGGGAGGGAAGAGCCAGCCAAGCCCTTCCACAGGCAGCCTGCGTCCCTCACTCCTGGGTCTGCTCCCAGGTCCTTCGTAGGGAGCTGCTCGCCGAGCTCCCGGGGAAGCAGGAGGTACCTTCCCAACAGCTGAATCCCTAGTCAGGAACTGCTTAGTCACTGGAAGACTCAAGAGTCCAGCAGGGCTGTGTCATGTTTTTGAAACCACTCTGTTCTGTAAACGCTTTCAGGACCTGTCACTACAGGAACCCCTTATATCAGAAGATGTTAGTTGAATCCTTCATCCTCGTGGCTTCCCTGCTCTGGCCCATTGGCCACTTCCTCACCAGAAATCCCCCCGAAATCCTTCCCCATCAGACAGCCCGCTCACCTGACATCCCCCTAAGGACTGTAATCTTTAAGAGGCAGGAAAGGGATTGTCCCCCCAACTTTTACACCTGCCCCCAATGCCAAGGCACTTAACACGGATTTCCTGTGAGGCACGTGCTCGGTAAATGTTGAGTGACAGATATTACTTAGGAATGCCCAGTGATTACCAATCATTTTTCTTGTTTGATCTTTATTTAGTGACTGAGAAAGACTAAGAAGCTGCCTCTCTTTCAGATATTAGCTGGTCAGAAGCCCTGCTCTCCCCCTGGTCCTCACAGCCCCACATCTGCACTTCTCTTCTGGATGGACCGCACTCGCCAAGAAGGCAGGGACTGCGTCCAACTCATTGTCATCCTCCCAGTACCTGCAGCGTAGTAGGTTCTGTGTTAATAGAAGCTGTGCGTGAACACACAGAAGGAGACAGACCGTGTGACATGCTACCAATCTATAGGTCTCTGCCCCTGTTCCTGGCACAAGGCTCCCAAAACCCTTGCACTTTCCTAAGTGATAAGGGCGTTGGAAGTGCCTTTGGTTCTAATAGTTGATCTTTGACCCTGGTTCCTGACATGGTCCCTGAACCCCTGTAATGTCCTGGGAGATAGGAGTGTGTTTTGTTCTAATGAGGCGACTCTGGGTGGGCTCCTGGGTGGTCGCTGGATGGGGGCCAGTCATCAGAAACACCAAGACATGATGAGAAGCTTGGAATTTTCAGCCCGGCCCCAATTCTCTTGAAAAGGAAGAATTCTTGCCTTCCCACAAGAGCCGAATGTGTGCCCAAAGATTCTCTGGAAATGGAGTTAATGATCGATCATGCCTACGTGATGAAGCCTCCATAAAAATCACAAAAGTACAGGGTTCAGAGGGTTTCCAGGTTGGTGAACACATCCACATACCAGGAGCATAATGCACCCCAACTCCATGGAGACAGAAGCTCCTGTGTTCAGGACCCTTCCACCCTGTGTATGTCTCCATCTGGCTGTTCATCTGTATCCTTTGTCATATCCTTTTATAAATCGGTAAATGTAAGTATCTTTTTTCCTGAGTTCTGTAAGCTTCCCCAGAAAATTAATTGAACCCAAGGAAGGGGTCACAGGAACCTCTGATTTAGAGCTGATCGGTCAGAAGTACAGGTGACAACCTGGATTTGGGCTTGGTGGCTGAAGGGCAGTGGGGGCAGCCATGTGGGACTGAGCCCTCACCCTGTGGGAGCTGGACCCATCTCCAGGTAGAGAGCGTCAGAACGGAGTTAGGTTGTAGGACACCCGCTGGTGCTGCAGAATTGCTTGGTGTGGGACACGCCGCAGCCCCAATCTGGTGACCAGAAGTGTCAAAAGTGAAGTGTTCCATGTGAAAGTAAAGGAGAAAGACACAGGGGGCGGAAGGATTGAGGTTTTCCCCTTGTCCAGAGAGAGAGAGATTGCTAAGAAAATGGCAATGCTGGCTTATTTCGGTTTTAGGATATTGTCACAAGAATCTGGTGTGAGTGTGAATGGAAACAAGGGCTGTGTGACAGCCCTTCTGGGCAGTGACCTCCAGGGAGGGTGACCCTGTGGGGAATCAGTGCCCTACCTCTCATTCCAGTCTCGAGTGGGAGAATCCCAGGGGCTAGACCCATCTAGAAGCCAGAGGCAAGGGAGCCCATTGAAGTAGTCCCGGTGGCCAGGCTCAGTGGCAGAGAGCCAGGTGGAAAGGGGTCTAGAAGGTCGAAGGGCACACATGTGTCTCTTGTGGGAAGGCAGGGAGGTGCTGCCTTCATCAGCTTTGCCCGTTCTCTCCAACTCGATGCTGATGCTTTTAAAGTTCCCCACTGAAGATGGACAGACGGGCTCAGGTAGGGTCCTGGTCACATACAAACCTCAGCCACATCCACCTCCCGCTTTCCCACATCCCGGTGTCACAGGGGATCGGAAGTCACCAGCTTAAAATCACAGCAGAGCCCCAATCCCACACTGGTTTGGGATTATCCAGGTCAGACAGAAAAAGAAAAACAAATAGGAAAACAGATTTATCTTTTCTCTTTTGGGAAAAAAGGTTACAACCTACCAGCTACTCTTATTTGCATGTCCTGTTTTGTAGACAAAGGGCAGGTGGAAAATTAGGAAGGCTTTTTTGTTTTTTGGGGTTTTTTTTGATTTGACGCTTGTGTCTTACGAATCTGAGTTTATATTAAAAGTGTGAAAGTGCCAAACCTCAAAGCAAGCCTGTGAAGCCGAAGTGGAATGGTAGTGGAGAAGAAAAGGAAGGCGAGGTGTGATGTGGGCACTGCGGGAGGCCCTGTGGGCTCACTGGTTGCACTGGGGGCAACTCGGGCTGTGGGGATCACAGCGTATCGCCAGGGGTGAGACTGCGAGGCGACAGCCCACACATTCCAAAGACCCGTGTTGCTGATAGAGAGCTCGGGAGGTCTCTTTGGGGAGGTCCTGGATTCTGGGAGACACCTTATCCCAGGTAGTTTTCAGCTATTCACTCCAACGCTGCCCTCCCCCATCTCCATAAAGTGGGGACCCCTTCTCAGGGTCCTGCAAAGCACCACCCTTTCTGAGCAGTATACATCTTTTGGTGGCTTACTTTTTCACTCTCCCTCTCTATAAATATATAAATTGAATATAAATATGTTTAATATAAAGACACATATACTTTTTATTTATTTATTTTCAGGAAAACACTTACTTTACCAGTTTAATAAGCAGTACTGTAAAGAACACAAATTAATAGCCAGATGAAGACATACATGATGCAGTGTCCCAAATAAAGGAGCTTCTGTCTTCAAGGAGCTTCAGTCCTGTCTTGGTGGCACGCGGAAGAGTTCTGGTTCCCCAGCACGGAAGAACAATCTCAGGGATGCAAGATGCAAGAAGAGATCAATATGCTCTCCTTCTGGGTTTTTGGGAAGACTTCAGTGCATAGTCATGATTGGCTAAGCCACTGCTTCCAGCCCCTCTCCCCTCCTAGGAGGTTGGGGGCTGGGGACTACAAGTTCCCACCCTCTAATCACCAGTGCTTGGTTCCCCTGACAACTCCCGCCCTTGGATGGGGTCCAAAAGTCTCATTAACATAACAAGACATCCAGACATTTACACGTTTGAAGCATTTTCAGGATCTGCAAATGAAGACCGAATATATCTGAGAAATATATATTTGGTCATCTGATTGACCAAATACATATTTCTTTTTTTTTTTGGTATCATTAATACACACTCACATGAACAACATCATGGTTACTAGATTCCCCCATTATCAAGTCTCCACCACATACCCCATTACAGTCACTGTCCATCAGCGTAGTAAGATGCTATAGAGTCATTACGTGTCTTCTCTGTGCTCTACTGCCTTCACTGTGCCCCCCCCACATTATGTGTGCTAATCATAATGCCCCTTATTCCCTTTCTCCCTCTCTTCCCACTCATCTCCCCCAGTCCCTTTCCTTTTGGTAACTGTTAGTCCATTCTTGGGTTCTGTGAGTCTGCTGCTACTTTGTTCCTTCAGTTTTTTCTTTGTTCTTATACTCCACAGATGAGTGACATCATTTGATACTTGTCTTTCTCCACCTGGCCTATTTCACTGAGCATAATACCCTCTAACTCCATCCATGTTGTTGCAAATGGTAGGATTTGTTTTCTTCTTATGGCTGAATAATATTCCATTGTGTATATGTACCACATCTTCGTTATCCATTTATCTACTGATGGACACAGGTTGCTTCCATTTCTTGGCTATTGTGAATAGTGCTGCGATAAACATAGGGGTGCATATGTCTTTTTCAAACTGGGCTCCTGCATTCTTAGGGTGAATTCCTAGGAGTGGAATTCCTGGGTCAAATGGTATTTATGTTTTTCGTTTTTTGAGGAACCTCCATACTGCTTTCCACAATGGTTGAACTAATTTACATTCCCACCAGCAGTGTCGGAGGGTTCCCCTTTCTCCACATCCTTGCCAACATTTGTTGTTGTTTGTCTTTTGTATGGTGGCCATCCTCACTGGTGTGAGGTGATATTTCATTGTGGTTTTAATTTGCATTTCTCTGATTAGCCATGTGGAGCATCTGAATTTCTTCTTTGGAGAAGTGTCTGTTCAGATCCTCTGCCCATTTTTTAATTGGGTTATTTGCTTTTTGTTTGTTGAGGTGCATGAGCTCTTTGTATATTTTGGATGTCAACCCTTTATCAGATACGTTTTTTATGAATATATTCTCCCATACTGTAGGATGTCTTTTTGTTCTACTGATGGTGTCCTTTGCTGTACAGAAGGTTTTTAGTTTGATAGAGTCCCACTTGTTCATTTTTGCTTTTGTTTCCCTTGCCCATGGAGGCATGAGTACATATACTTTTTAAACCTTGTCATCATTTCTATCTATCTATCTATCTATCTAGGTTATTCATTTCAATTACTGAATATATTCCATTACATGACCATACTACATTTTATTTACCCATTGCTCAATTAATGAAAATTTAGCATATTCTCACTTTGAGGCTAATAAACAATGCTTCACTCACCATATTTTACTGTCTCCATGTGCACCTAGCCTGAGGACTCTGGGGTTTACTAAATGAGGTACTGTCAGGTGATGGGGAAGTGCATCTTCAATTTGCCTAGCTCTTGCCAAACTCATCTCCAAACATTCCATGGAGTGTTCCTGAAGGTACACTCCCACTGGGAATATGGTTGTTCCCATTTCCCCACACCCTTGCCAAGAGTTGGTGTTTTCAGATGATCACATTTTTCTTATTTATGTTTACCCATTTAATAGTGAGCTTGAATATCTTCTCACATGTTTATCGACTATTGAGTTTTTCTCATCTGGAATTTGCCTGATGATATCCTGACCATTTCTCTATTAGATGATTTATTTTTTTCTTATTGATTTATAACAGTTTGTGAAATATTCTGGATACTAATCTTTTTTCAGTTATATAGGTTGTAAATATCTTCTCCCCATTTATGGACTGTTTTTTTTTAAACATTGCTGGTGGTGTCTTTTGATGTGCAGATGTTTTGAATTTTAGTGTAGTGGAATTCCCCTTTTTCTTTGTGATTTATAATTTTTAAATCTTATTCAAAAATCCTTCTCTACCCTCAGTGACACAAAAATAGTTGTTATATATTTCTTCTTAATTCAAATGGACTGAGGCATAATTTAAACACAATAAAATGCACCCATTTTAAGTGCAGAGTCTGATGCATTTTGACAAGTGTATGCAACATTGTAACTATGTACCCCCAAAAAGATATAGAATATTTCCTCACCCCTGCCCAGACAATCTGCCTTCCTACCGCTGGCCCCAAGCAATACCTAATTTGCTTTTTGTCACTGTAGTTGACTTTACCTTTCCTAAATTTCATGTACATGGGATAATATGCTATATATTCTTCTGGCTTCTTTTGCACAGAATAATGCTTTTGAGATTCATCCATGCCATCACACATACTGGAGTTCATGCTTTTTATTGCAAAATTGTAGTCCATTGTGTGGATGTAGCACAATTGGTTTTTTCACCTATCTGTTGTTAAATGTTTGTGTTATTTCCAGTTTGAGGTTATTGAATAAAGCTGCTATGAACATTTGTGTACAAATACTGGTTGTATATATACATTTCCTTTTTTCTTGGTTGAATATCTAGGTGTGGAATCTCTGGGTCACATGGTGAATGTATGTTGAACATGAAAACTGTTAAACTGTGAAAAGTAGTTCTATCATTTTACAATCCTGAAATCAAGTAGAGTTCCAGTTGCTCTGCCACAGCTCAGTATTGTCTATCTTTTCAATTTTAGCCCATTTTAGTGGGTGTTTCATGGTATCTTATTCTGTTTTAATTTAATTTCCTTAATAACTAACAATGTTGAGCATCTGTTCATGTGCTACTTAGCCTGCAAAATGTCTGTTAAAATCTTTTGCACATTTAAAAGTTGGGTTGTCTTATAATTATTGAGCTCTTTGTAAGATATTATACAGGTCCTTTGTAAGATAGGCACATTAACATTATCTCTCAGTTTATGTCTTATATTTGTCCTGTCTTAACAGTATTTTTCAGAGAGGAGTTTTTTTCATTTTGATAAGGTCCAATTTATCAATTTTTTTCTTTTATGAAAAGAAAATAGGTGCCTTGTCTAACAAATCTTTGCCTACCCTAGATTCACAGAAATTTTCTCCTATACTTAATTTCAGAAGTTTTATAATTTTGTGTTTTACACTTAGGCTTATTCATCTATTTCAAGTTAACTTTTATGTAACTTGTGAGGAAAGGGTTAAAGCTCATTTTTTCCATACGGATGTCCAGTTGTTCAGGTACCATTTTCTGTAGACTGTCATTTTCCTAATCAAATAACCTTTACATCTGGGTCAAAAATCAAGTAACCCTGCAAGTGTGGGTCTATTTCTGGACCTCTCTTCTGATCTGTGTTTCAGAATCAGCACCCACTGACCTATGTGTCTATCTTGATATCAATACCATACTATCTTGGTTACTGTAACTTTATTGAAAGTCTTTATTAGTTAGTATAAGTCCTCCAACTTTTCCTTTTTCAAAAGTGTTTTGGATGTTCTGGACTTAACATTTCCATATTAATTTTAGAATCAGTTTGTCAATTTCAACCCAAACCAAAAAACCTATTGACATTCTGACTGCGATTGCTTTGAATCTGTAGATCCCCTTGGAGACAGTTGACATTTTAGCAATATCAAGTCTTCAGTCCATGAACATGGGATAGGTCTCCACTTATTTAGGTCTTCTTTAATTTGTCTCAACAATGTTTCGTAGTTTTAATTATAAAGGTCTGCAAATCTTGTGTTAAATTTAGTCCTATATAATTTCATGGTTTTAAATGCTATTATAATTTTAAAATCTTTCACTTTTCAATTGTCTGTTGGCAATATGCAGAGAAAAGGCTGGTTTTTAAATACTGAGCTTGAACTTTGAGGTTTTACTAAATTCACTGATTATTTCTAGTAGGCTTTTGGACACTCCATAGGATAGTTTATGTATAATATCATGGCATCTTTGAAGAAAAGTTATCTTCCTATACGTGCTGTGTGTTTTTGAACTATCATTTTCTTACCTTACTGCATTGACTAGGGCATTTCAGTATAATGTTGAATAGAAGTGGTGAGAGTAGACATCTTCATTCTTTTCTGTGATCAGCTTAACTAGAAGTTTATAGATTTTATTGTTTTCAAAGGATAGAGGTTTGATTTCACTGATTTTCTCTATTTGTGCATTTTCAATTTTATTGATTCCCACTCTCTTTTATGTTATTTCCTTCCTTCTACCTCCTTGGATTTAATTTACTCTTCTTTTTCTATCTTAGGGTGTTAGCTTAGATCATTGACTTTAGACTCTTATTCCTTTCTAAATACATGCACTGAAAGCTCTTCATTTATGTCTAAGTACTAGTTAGGCTCATTTATCTCCATGTTAGCTGTCTACTGATAATTTAGTGTGTTGCATTTCCATTATCACTGAGTTCAAAGTATTTTCTAATTTTTCATGATTTCTTCTTTACTCATGGATTATTTAAAACTGTAGAATTTAATTTCCAAATATTTGGGTACTTAATAGGTATCTTATTGCTATTGATTTTTAATTTAATATTTTGTGGTCAGAAAACATATCTATGATTTCAGTACTTTTAAACTGATTGAGACTTGTGTTATATAATAGCCTATTTTGGTGTGTGATCCATGCACACCTGAAAAGAATGTATTTTTTCATTATTAAGTATGATTTCTATAAATGCCAGTTATGCCAAGATGTTTGATAATATTGTTCAAGTTTTCTATATCTTTACTGCTATCCTATTTATTTTATTAATTTTAGAGAGGATTGTAGAAATCTCTATGACTGTGATTTTATTTCTTCTTCTAATTATGTTATTCTCTTTATATATTTTGAAGCTGTTTATACAATTGTAGATTTTTTATATTTTCTCAGTGTTGATTCTTTCATCCTATGTAACATTCTTGTTTATCACCAATAACACTATGTCCTAATGTCTGTATTATATGATGTTAATATAACTACTTCAGCTTCCTTATGAGTATTTGAATGGTATGTATTTCCCAATGTTTTTACTCTTAACCTATCTGTTTTTATTTTTAAGCTTGTTAAAGAGCATATAATTTCACCTTGCTTTTTTAATTCAGTCAGTCTGACCATCTCTGCCTTTTAGTGTCTAGACCATTTATATATACATATATATATATATACACATATATATATATTTTTTATTAAGGTATCATTGATATACAATTTTATGCTCAGGTTTCACATGAGCAACACTGTGGTTACTACATTCCCCCTATTATCAAGTCTCCACCACAAACCCCATTACAGTCACTGTCCATAAGCAGGGTAAGATGCTATAGAGTCACTACTTATCTTTTCTGTGCTTGCTATACCTCCTTCCCTGTGCCCCCGTATACTGTGTGTGCTAATCATAATGCCCCTTAATCCCCTTATCCCTCCCTTCCCACCCACCCTCCACAGTCCTTTTCCCTTTGGTAACTGTTAGTCCATTCTTGGGTTCTGTGAGTCTGCTGCTGTTTTGTTCCTTCAGTTTTTTCTTTGTTCTTATACTCCACATGAGTGAAATCATTTGATACTTGTCTTTCTCTGCTTGGCTTATTTCACTGAGCATAATACCCTCTAGCTCCATCCATGTTGTTGCAAATGGAAGGATTTGTTTTTTTCTTATGGCTGTATAATACTCCATTGTGTATATGTACCACATCTTCTTTATCCATTCATCTGCTGATGGACACTTAGGTTGCTTCCATTTCTTGGTTCTTGTAAATAGTGCTGCGATAAACATAGGGGTGCATATGTCTTTTTGAGTCTGTGATCCTGTTTTCTTAGGGTAAATTCCTAGGAGTGGAATGCCCAAGTCAAATGGTATTTCTATTTTTATTTTTTTGAGGAACCTTCATGCTGTTTTCCACAATGGTTGAACTAATTTGCATTCTCACCAGCAGTGTAGGAGGGTTCCCTTTCTCCACATCCTGACCAGTATTTGTTGTTGTTTGTCTTTTGGATGTTGGCTAGACCATTTATATTTAAAGTAATTATTGATATCGTTGGGTTTAAGTCTACCATCTTGTTGTTTTTTTTCTTTTTGTTCTATCTTCATTGTCCTTTTATTCTCCTTTCCTGCCTTTCTTTGGTTAAGTTTTTTTTATTATTCCACCTCTATGTTGGTTGACTAGCAATATTTCTCATTTAATTTTTAGTTATGCTTTCCAGTTTACATCGTGCATCTTTTACTTGTCACAGTCTGCCTCCAAATAATATTACACTATTGCATGTATAATGTAAGAACCGTACAATAATATACTTCCTTTTATCTCCTCATGTGATTTGTAGAGTTCTTATCATATAGTTTACTTGTATGTATGATATAAACCTCAAAATGCATTTTTACTATTTTGCTTTAAATGACCAAATATCTTTTAAAGAAGTTTTTAAAAAACAAGAAATAGGAGTTCTTATATTTATCAATCTATTTACCATTTGTACCTCTCTTTCCTCCTTTGTGCTAATCTGAATTTCCATTTGATGCCATATTTCTTCAACCTGTAGAACTTCCTTTACCATTTCTTGAAATAATTTGTTAGTGACATATTCTCTGAAATGCTCAAAGAAAAAAAAAAGATAAAGGTCAACCTGTAATTCTATATCAGCAAAGGTACCCTTCAAAATTAAAGTAAAATAAAGACATTTTCAGACATACATTTTTGAAGATTACCTTTGTTGGATGTAGAATTACAGATTGACATTTTTTTCTTTCAGTACTTAAAGATGTTATTCCATTTTCTTCTTGATTGCATTGTTTCTGACAAGAAGTCAGCATTAACTATTATCTTTGTAATCCTGCATGAACTATTGTAATGTATTATATTTATATATATGCATGCTTCATCACCTGTTTTCAGCCATTAAGTATGATTTCTTTGTGCTTATCCTGGTTGGGGTTTTCAGGATTCTTCTATCTATAAAAAAACACTTTAAATCAAATCTGGAATGTTTGAGATCATAATTTCCTGAAAAAGATCCCCCCTCCACTTCCTTCTTTATTTCTTGCTTGATATTGTTCCACAGGTCACTGCAATTGTTCCTTATCCAGCTCTTTGAGTCTCACTCTACCTTCACAGCTTATATGCAACTAAAGACTCCAGGGGATACCTAAGCATATTTCTGGAGGTCTTTCTGGGTGCAGCTCCTCCTTCTCCACCACCATGCCCTGAAAGTTCTTGATCCCCTTAGCCTTTCTAAACTCTGTCTCTGTCTTCTCAGTCGGAGTACCATGCTCTGTTTGTATTCTTCCCTCTGTGGCTCAGTCCAGAAGGTGCCTCCCAGCAGAAAGCCAAAGTGATTATACGAGCCCACGTCATTTGTTTCCTTTCTCTCAGACATCACAATCCTACACTGCCTGTTGCTCTATATCAGAAAATAGTTGATTCATATATTTTTTCTAGTTTTCTATTGTTTATGATGTTTGATGGTCAAAAGCAGAAATTCACCCCTGTTGTCTTTTAAAGTGTTGACATTTAGCTTTGCACATTTAGGACTTCAATCCTTCGGGAATATATTTTTATATATAGTGGTGTGAAATGTTGAGGAGAGGTGATTTTATTTTTTCTATATGTGTAGTCAGTAGTTCCAACAACACTAATTGAATAGTTCCTTTTCCCTACTTATTTTACAGTCACTTCAGTCCTATGCCAAATTTCTGCATTTGTATTCATCAATTCATTCTTTTTTGTTCCTTTGGTTCTTCTTGTCTACCCAGTGCTAATCCGTTAATCAGTCAGGGCTGTAGGTTGTAAGGGAGAGAAAACCCAGTTTAAACTGCCTTAAGACAGAAAAGGAAATCTGCTCACAGAACTGAAAAGTCTAGAGGAGTAGGGCAGACTGCTTCAGACATGGTTAGAAGCAGGAGAGACCCTCTTCAGAGCTCAGACTCCTTCCCCAGCCCTCAGCTCTCTCTCTCCTGGGCACCTATTTTTTTCTTAGGCTTTCCAAAGGCAAGGGAGTTTCTGGCAGGTTCAGCAGAAGCAGGAGTTCCTATGTACATGCTAGAGTTCCTTCTGGAGCCACTTGGGTAGCATTTGCTTCTCAGAAACAGTCACTGTGGGTGGGGATGGTGGTGGTGACATGTTCCCTGTCACAGCGCCTGGGCAGAGATGGTCCCACATTGGGTGCCCAGAACTGTGGCGAGGGCAGAATGTCCCCCAGAGCAGGCCTATTCACAGTTCAGAAGTTCCTGTGTGCTGGGCCCATGTGGAATGGCCACCCTGACCCTCAACTCCCACCTTTCCAGGAACTGCTGGCATCTATTGCCGTGCACTGGATCTCTTGTTTTGTAAGTGGAGGAAGAGAAAGAAGGTGGTATATGCCACGATGGTGAAGAAAGAGGGTGGACAGAATGCAAGAAAGACTGCCCCTCCAGACCGCAGACTGGACATAAGCCCCTAGGTTTAGGGGGTAGGGACTGAAAGCCAGAAGGGCGCCCTCCCTGAAGATGTTGCCCACAGACCCCACTGCACCTCTCTGCCTCCTCTCCTGACATCCTCACTGCCTACAAAGGCATTTCTGCATCTTTGGCTTCACCTGATTTCTGACAAACTTTCCTCCACATGCCCTCTAGGAAAATGGGTAACAAACCATCTACCTCCCAGCCCCTTAGCTCTGTGTTCCTGTCACCTGCCTGCCTTTACTAAAAATGCTGAAAGCACCGACTCCTGTTTCTTGTTCTTCCTGTGTTTGCCCTGCTGGAGCCATATGAGAGCTCCCCACTATCTCTTGCCTGTATCAGGGTAAGCTCTGCGCAGAAATATACTGAGGCCAATGCAGCATGGGGTTGGGAGCTGGGCTTTCTGGTCCCCCCACCACGAGTTCCAATGTCCTAGTCCTTCTTTTCCTCGTTCAGAAGACATCTGCCGAGCACCTCAGGTGTTAGACACTGTGCCAGGGGCAAAGGATAAAATGGAGAGCCTCTTCCAGAGCACAAAACAGTGCAGACAGGCCTCCCAGAGTCTGAGAAGCGCCGTGCTGTCTACCATGGGCTCAAAGCCTCAAGTTTTAATTTTAAATAAAAAATGTTTATTTTGAAATAATTACAGATCACAGGAAGTTGCAAAGAAATATACAGTATGGCCTGTGTGTGCTTACCCAGTTTCCCCCAGGGGTGACATCTTACATACTTACATACAATATCAATGCTGGGAAACTGGCATTGGTACAATCTAGAGTTTATTCAGATTTCACCAGTTATGCATGCACTTATTTGTGTGCATGTCTCTATGCAATTTTACCGCATGTATAGTTTTCTATAATCATCACCCCAATCAAGATACTTAACTGTGCCATCACACTGGACTCCCTTGAATTACCCTATTTAAACATCCTTACCTCTTCTTCCTCATCCCTTCTAGCAACCACTAATCTATTCTAAATCTCTATATTACTGCAAAAATGTTTTGTAAGTGGAATCAGGCAATATTATCTTTTTGAGATTGGCTTTTATTTTTTCAAACTAATTTTCTACAGGTTTATCTAAATTGTGTGTTTCAGTAGATCATTCTTTTTTATTGCTGATAGTGTTGCATGGGGTGCAAGTATCCAGGTGTGTTCAAATATTTACCCACTGAAGGACATTCAGGTAGTTTCTAGGTTGAAGCTATTATGAATAAAGATTTTATATGAACACTTATGTACAAATTTCTGTGTGAAAATAAGTTTTCATTTTTCTGAGATAATGCCCATAAGTGCAATTTCTGGGTGTATTGTAAGTCCATTTCTAACTTTAAAGGGAGCTAACAAACTATTTTCCAGAGTGCTAACCATTTTACATTTTTCCACCAGTCGTGTATGAGTGATCCAGTTTCTCCACATCCTCACCAGCATCTTTTATTGTAGCCATTTATACATTTAGGTGTATAGTAATATATCAATGTGGTTTTAATTGGCATTTCTCTGACAGCTAATGATTTTGAACATCGTTTCATGTTCTTATTTTCCATCTGTATATCCTCTTCGGTGAAATGTGTGTGGGGGTTTTTTGCCTATTTTCTCTTTGGATTGTTTGAGGCTTTTTACTATTGAATTTTGTGGGTTCTTCTAGGTACAAGTCCTCTGTCAGATAAGGGATTTGCAAATATTTTTTCCCAGTCTGTATTTTGCCTTTTCATCCTGAATCTTATGCAGAGCAAAAGTTTTTCATCTTCATTCTGAGAAGGTTCTAGTTTATCAAATTTTCCTTTTATGGATCATGCTTTTAATGTCAGCTTAAGAAATTTTTGCTTAGTCTTAGGTCCTGAACATTGCTCCCTCTGTTTTCTCTAGACTTTTATAAGTTTACACTTTACATTTAAGTCCATGATTCATTTGGAGTCAATTCTTTATAAGGAGTGATACAGGCTGAGGTTCATTTTTTCTTGCCTGTGAATGTCCAATTGCCCCAGGACTGTTTATTGAGGAGTCTATCCCTCCTCCATTGAATTGCTTTTGCTCCTTTGTCAAATATTAATTGGGCATATTCACGTGAATCTATTTTTGTGTTCTCTATTCTGTTCTACTATGTGTCTATCCCTCTGCCAATACCCACACTATCTTAATTCCTATGTAACTATGTAGTGAAACTTCACATCGGGGAGAATGTTTCCTCCTACTGTACTCTTTTCAAATTGTTTTGGCCAACATAGGGTTTGTGTTTTTCCACATAAATTTCAAAATAAGCTTGTCTATGTCTACAGAAAATATTGCTGAGTATTTGATAGAAATTGCATTAAACATGTAGTGAGACTTGACATCTCTACTATATTGAGTCTTCCAATGAGTGAACATAATATGTCTTTCCAAAAATTTAGGTCTTTAGATTTCTTTCATCAGCATTTAATTTTTATCACACAGATCTTCTATATTTTTGTTAGATTTACACCTAAGTATTTTATTTTCTTTGGAGCATTGGTATTTTTAAATAGTTTTCCATTTTCTATTTTGGGTTTTACTTGTTCATTGTCAGTCTATAGAAATGCAATTGATTTTTACATATTGATCTTGTCTATTGCAAGCTTACAGAACTCACTTATTAGTTTTAGGAGGTTTTTGTAAATCCCATAGGATTTTGCTTATTGACAACATGTCATCTGCATACAGAGAACATTTTATTTCTGCCATTCCAGTTTCTGTGTTTTTTATTTCTTTTTCTAGGTTCTCAGGATGGGAACTTAGATGGCTGATTTGAGACTTTTCCTTTTTTTCTAATGTAAACATTTTAGTGCTATAAATTGTCCTTCGTCACTTCTTTAGCTGCATCTCACAAATTTTGACATACTGTGTTTTCATTTTCACTCAGTGACTTTAAAAAATATTATTTTGAGACTTCTTTTTTGACCCATAGATTATTTAGAAGTATGTTGTTTAATTTCAGAGGGCTTGGGGGTTTTCTTCCTGTCTTTCTGTTATTGATTTCTAGTTTACTCCATTATTATCAGAGAGCACACTCTGTATGATTTCAAATCTTTTAAATTTGTTAAGGTTTGTGTTATGACCCAAGATATGGCTATCTTGGCGAATGTTTCATCAGTTCTGGAAAACAAGGTGTGTTGCTGTTTTTGGTGGAATATTCTAAAAATGTCAAGTGATTCTCTTTGTTCATAGCTTTGCTCATTTCTTCTATATGTCTTCTGAGTTTCTGTCTTGTATGTCAATCAATTGCTGAGAGTGCAGTGTTAAAGTCCCCAACTGTAATTGTAAATTTGTCTATTTCTTTTTTCAGCTTAATCAGTTTTTGCTTCATGAATTTTGAAGCTCTTCTGTTTGGTGCACATAACATTAAGGATAATTAGACCTTCTTGGTGCATTGATCCTTTTACCATTACCTCTTTGTGCCTAGTAATTTTCTTTGCTCCAAGCTCAAATTTGTCTGAATTAATATAGCCACTCCTGCTTTTTAAAAAACTAATGTTTGCATGACATATCTCTCCCATCCTTTAATTCCAAAAATTGAGATATAATTGGCATTTAACATTATATTAGTTACAGGTGTACAACATAATGATTTGATATTTGTATATATTGCAAAATGATCCCAATAAGTCTAGTTAGCATCCATCACAATGCTTTTAAGATCTAATCTTACCAACTTTCAAATACAGTATCATTAAGTATAGTCTCCATGCTGTACATTGCATCCCTATGACTTTTGTTATTATATAACTGGAAGCTTATACCTTTTGCTCGCCTTCACCCATTTCTACCCCCCTCACCTTCTGCCTCCACAACCACCAATCTGTTCTTTGTGTCTGTAAGTTTGGTGTGTCTTTGTTTATTTGTTGGTTTGGTTTTATAGTTTTTTTTGATTCCACATATAAGTAAGATTATATGGTATTTTTCTTTATCTGACTTATTTCATTTAGCATAATGTCATCTAGTCATCCATGCTGTCACAAATGACAAGAGTTCAATCTTCTTTATGGCAAATAATATTCCATTGTATAGATATACAATAAGTTATTTAGCCAGTCATCCATTAATGGACACTTAGGTGGCTTCCTTGTCATGCTAGTGTAAAGAATGCTGCAATGAACATGAAGGTGCATATATGTTTTTGAATTACTGTTTTCATTTTTTGTGGATAAATACCCAGAAGTGGAATTGCTGGATCATATGGTTGTTCTGTTTTTAATTTTTTGAGGAACTTCACTGCTCCAATTTATACTCCCACCAGCAGTGCCCAAGGGTTCCCTTTTCTCCACATCCTTGCCAGCATTTATTATCACTTATCTTTTTTATAGTAGACACCCTAGCGGGTGTGAAGTGACATCTCATTGTGGTTTTGATTTGCATCTCCCTGTTGATCAGTGATGTCGAGCACCTTTTCATCTGTAGTACCTGTTGGACATCTGTATGTCTTCTCTGGAAAAATATCTAGTGCAGTCCTCTGCCCAATTTTTAATCAGTTTGTTTGTTTGTTTGCTTTTGAGTTATATGAGCTCTTTATATATTATGGCTATTAACACCCTCTCAGATGTATGATTTGCAAATATTTTCTCCCATTCCGTAGGTTGCCTTCTCATTTTGTTGATTGCTTCTTTTCCTGTGCAGAAGCTTTTTAGTTTGCTGTATTTCCCACTTGTTTATTTTTCCTTTTGTGCTTTGTTTTGGGTGTCAAATCCCCCAAAAAATCATTGCTAATTAAAAAAAAATTAATGTTTTCATGATATATATTTCCATCCTTTTCTTTTTAACCTCCCTATGTTATTATGTTTGAAGCGAGTTTCTTATAGACAGCATATCCTTGGTTTGTGGTTTTTTACACTCTGTCAATCTCTGCCTTTTAATTTGTGAATTTAGAGCATTTATTTTTAAAGTACTTATTGATATGTTAGAGTTTAAGCCTGTCATTTCATTATATGTTTTCTGTTTGTTGCCTCTGATTTTCATTCCTGTTTCTTTTATCTTGCCTTCCTATGGGCTATTTGAGCATTTTTAGAGTTTCATTTTGATTTCTTTATGATTTTTTTGAGTATATTTTTTAGTATAGTTTTCTTTGGGGTTTCTCTAAGTATTACCATATACATACATAATTTATCACAGCCTCCTGGTGCTAATGTTTGACCATTTCAAGTGAAGTATAGAAACTGTACTTCCATTTAAACCCTTTGACCATCTCCTTAAACATAACGGTCTTATGAGTTTTCTTTGTATACACCAAGTACTACCTCAGGTGGTATTACAAATTTTGCTTCAACCACAAAAACTATGAAGAAACTCATGAGATGAAGGATAGTCTATTGTTTGTTTGTTTGTTTTTTAGTCTATTGTTTTTACTTTTATTTTTTACCCATTCTATTGTTTTTCTTTCTTTTCTGTCTCAGTCTTCTTCTGTTATCATTTTCTTTCTGTTTGGAGAGATTCCTGTAAGGACAGATCTGCAAGCAACAATTCTCTTTTCCTTTGTCTTAGAATGACTTTATTTTCTCTTTATTTCTGAAGGAGAGTTTCACTGGGGAGGGTTTGCAGTTGATAGCTCTTTTCTCTCAGCACTTGGAAGATGTTGTGCCCCTTCCCTCCGGACTCCATGGTTTCAGGAGGGAAATATGTTGTCATTCGAATTGATGTTCCTTGTAGGTAATGTGTTATTTCTTTCTGGTTGCTCTTAAGATTTTATTTTTTGTCTTTAGTTTTCAGAAGTTTGATTATAATATATCTTGGTGTAGATTCCTTTAATATTTCTTCCAATACTTTTCAGTCCCATACTCTTCCTCCTTTCCTTCTGGGTCTCTAATTATATGAATGTTATATCTTTTGTTATTGTCCCACAAAACTCAGAGGCTCTGTCATTTTTGTTTTCAGTCTGTTTTCTGGCCATTGTTTAGATTGTGTAAATTCTACTGATCTGTCTTTAAGTTCATTGTTTCTATCCTCTGTCACCTCAATTCTGTTAAAGCCATTTAGTGAGGTGTTTTTTTTCAGTTGTATTTCTGTTTTGTAATTTCCATTTGGTTCTCTTTTATGATGGATTTTTTGCTAAGATGTTTTTATTTTTTCAGTTGTTTCAAGAGAATTTGTGTTGAAGCATTTTTATGACACTGCTTTAAAATTTTTGTCTGGTAGTTCCAACATCTGATTCATTTAGGTACTGGAGCAAGTTGTCTTTTCTCATTCAGCTTTTGGTTCTTTGGACTGATGAGTGATTTTCAATTGTATTGGACCTTTTGGTTATTATTATGACACTCTTGATCTATTTAAATTTGTTTTAGCAGGCCGTCTCTCTGTTTAGGAGATGTATATGGAGAGAGACAGTTCAGTTATTAGAACCCCTTTGACGTCATTCCGGTCTTTAGCTTCATTCTTCCAGTGTTGCTGGGGCAGCTCCATCTGCTGAGCGCTGATGCCATGTGTTGGTGTCATTCCCAAGACCACCTGGTGTTGCCAGGTCATCCTTTCAGCTGGAAGGTTGGGGATGGTGGACTGAAGCTGCTGGGCCTCGGTCTTTTTATGTCACTAGGTGGAGGGCAGGTAGACACAGGGCTCAGCTGATGCTGTCCCTGCAGATGGACCAGCCCACCAACATGTACTCTGGTTACACAATTGCTACCTGTGGATCAGACCACCTGCCAGTGCCTCTGTCATGGAGCAGGCATTTGGGTTCCCCACAAGGTCCCTTTGGGGCTTTTCCTTTACTGTCTTTTGTCCAGAGAGAGCAAGCTTTCCTTGTCTTCTTTTTAAAATACCTGTTGACAGTTCTGAGTTGTAGGAATCTCCAGCCCCTAGTCCCAGGTATATGAGATATAAAAAAGAAAACTCAGGGAACCCACTATGTTGTTGCTCCTCGATTCCTGAGGTCCCTCAGTAGTCCATCTTCTGTTTTCCAGCTTTGGGTCTTTTAATCATTGTCTGTTAAATAATTTCCAGAGGGCAATGTTTTAATCACCTCTTCTTTACCCCATTGGTGAGGGAGTGCCCTGGGGATGTGGGAATGTTTGAATACACAACCACTGAGACTGAGCAAATGAGATCAGTAGCATTTTCATAGTCACATATAGTCATAGCCACATGCCGTGCAGGGTCACATGGAAGTTGCACTTGGGAACAGAGTGAACAAGCAGGGTCTCTGGGAGGCAGGCTACCCAGTATCAAGAAGGTGGGATGCCCTCCTGGTTCCTGCAGGAGGATGTGATTGGCTTGTTTGAGTAATTCCACAGGCTGGTAGGGCACTGAAACCTGATACTCAGGGATAAGCAGGAACTATGCCCAGTCT
Organism: Smutsia gigantea; assembly: GCA_032199065.1. Classification (NCBI taxonomy): domain Eukaryota; kingdom Metazoa; phylum Chordata; class Mammalia; order Pholidota; family Manidae; genus Smutsia; species Smutsia gigantea. The sequence goes on along the minus strand of JAVSCE010008224.1, from coordinate 10,853 downwards.
CTTTGAAAAGGAGGGTTGTTTGGCTAGGGGACCTTATCCATGGGAGTAGAATGGGGAGGGAACTTGTAGTTAGGTCATTTGAGGTCCTCCTGATTTTATGAGATGTCAAGGGAGGACGTGATATTGAATCTTAGAACACAAGGATAAGCAGGGAAAAGTATCATCTTTCTCCAGAACTGGGACTCAAGTTTTATTTTTAAAATTCATGGGAACTTTGTATTCTGATCCAGTATCTGATATAAAACTGCTCTTCTCCATGTCTTCTATTAAAATTGTGGGCATCTTCTTGGACCATTCAGCATGTATCCTGAGCATGGTGTATGCAACTTGAGATGATTTAGAAAGTGCAGTTGAAATTATATTTTTCTTGAAATATTTTAACTGAAAAGTAATGTACCCATATCACAGATAATGTGAGAAATATGAAAAAGAAAATAATCTTTATAATTTTAACCCACAACCCTGCCAATTATAATTTCAGTATAGTTTCTGCAGTCTTTTTTCCAAAAACATTTTTAAACTGTAAATATAGAATGTATATGGTCTGTTTACCTGCTTTTTATACTTGATACTTTATCAAAGTTCTTCCTCTCTCTCTCTCTCTTCCTTAATGATTCAGGCCCATATTTACTAGGTGGAGCTGGGCAAGGGCGGAAGCGGCAGTGGTTGGTGCAAAGAAGTTTGCGCCCTGAGAAGTGAGGAGGTCGTCTGCACAGGGAGCAGCTTGGCGCAGGGCGGGGGTGCCTGGACACACCCTGGGTGAGCGGGGCATCTGGGTAGTGGTGTGCCCCAGCACGTGTCAGAGCCCAAGCGGGATGAGGAAGGTGTCTGAGGTTTAGGGGGAGGGGAGTGACTGGCTATTTTAAGGCTATGCGAGTCATGTTTCTTGTTGTTGGAAAAGAGAGTTACAAATATGAAAAGAGACCTTTAGAATGAAATATGTGGTGTTTGATTGGAACTGGATGTATTGGTAAGACCTTGTGATTTTCTGTCTAGACAGAAATACTATGCATAAAAGCATGAATACATGTGTGTAAACATACACACATATGCTCCCTGGCATTATCTACGGAGAAGGTCTGGAGAAGTGACACCTCAACAGCAGGGAATACGTTTCATCCCCAGTCTTGGTCTCTAAATACTATTCTCCATTAAAAGGAACCAGGGTTCCTTGCAGGAAGGGCTGACTCCAGGACTGGAGCAGGGAAAACATAAGATGAGCTTCTTGTGTAAGCAAGGAGGTACTCCAAAAATGATGAGGACGTGACAAAAGAATATGAAAGCCAGCATAAAGGGACTTCCGCTGGCCAAATCTGGGGCACCTGGAGCACCAAAATAAATAATGAAAGTAACAGATTATAAAAACGAATAAAAACGAATGACGAGGAGTCACTGATATAAATAAGTAAGGGAATAATAGATGGAAAATTCTATGAGGAACAAGGTATTACATAGCTTCAGAGTAGCTACCCACAAAGAAGAAGAAAGGAGTGACTTTATGGAGAAGACTGGTAGACACCACCTTAATCTAGCGATCAACGTGGATGTCATCAGTAATGGGACAAACAGAAATCACGTGCCATTTGATAGGTTGCAATGAGAGGAACAGAAATACCGGTTTGGGATATTTCTGCCAAAGATGCATAATCTGAACCTTTCTCTTTTCCCTGAGTTGGAATTCACGTTACAGAAAGGCAACCATTTTAAAGTGAATGATTCAGTGCCATTTAGTACATTCACAGTGTTGTGCGACTACTCCTTCTATCTGGTTCCAAAATAGTTTCATTCTGCCAGAATAAAACCCCCATACTCATTAGAGTCACTCCCCAATACCCTCTCCCCCCAGACCCTGACAACCACTAGTCTGCTTTCTGTCTCCAGGGATTTACCTATTCTGGATATTTCATATAAATGGAATCATACGAGATGCCGTCTTCTGTGACTATGGCTTCTTTTGCTTTACATAATACTTCCAAAATTCATCCACGTTGTAGCGTGTTTCAGTACTCCATTCCTTTTTATGGCTGACAACATTCCAGTGTATGGATATGTCACATTTTGTTATCCATTCATCCACTGATGAGTATTTGGGTTGTTTCCGCTTATTGGCTATTGGGAATAGTGCTATACAAATATTCATTTGGGTCACCTGTTTTTTATTCTTTGGGATATATTCCTAAGAATAGAATTGCTGGGTCATATAACCCCGCTCTTCTGAGAAACTATCAGACACACACAAACTGAGGGACCTTCTACAAAATAACTGGCTTGTAAATATCAAAAATGTTGAGGATGTGAAAGTTAGGGAAAGATGGAGGGACTTTTCCAGAAGCAGGAACTAAAGAGACATAACTGCTAAACGCAACATGTGATCCTGGACTGGATGCCTTGCTATTGAGGATGATACCAGAACACTGGTAAAACCTGAATGGGTAAGATGAGTAGATGTTGGTACATACCAATGTGTTTTCCTGATGTTGGTGACTGAATGGTGGGTATATAGGAGAAAGTCCTTGTTTGTAGAAAATGTGTACTGAAGTATTTGGGGGTGATAGAACATCATGTCCACAAGTTACTATGAAATGGTTCATCAAAAAAATAGTTTTGCATGGTACTTGCAACTTCTCTGTTAATTTGGAATTTTGAAATGAAACAGTTAATTAAGATATCCAAGAGTTGTCCATATTTGTTTCCAATTTCCTCTCATTCTTTCTTGAATATTCTCCGTTTAGGTTCTTGCTGCCTCATTCCACTTGGCAAGGCTGGTACTGAAGTCACCCATGAGCTCCATGCTGCTGGGCCCCGCAGTTGGGCCCAGGCCGCATCTCCCTTGCCTCACCAGCGGCACCTGGCAGGTTGGTCCCCTCCTCCCCGCTCGGCCTCCTGGCCCTCCTCCCACCTCACTGGCGGCTCCTCCCGGACTCCTCGGGTGGTCCCTCCTTCTCGCCTGACTTCTGGGTGTTGTGTGCCTGGGGCTCAGTCCTGGGCCCTCAGCCCTTTTCTTTCCACACTCACTCCCATGGAGACCTCATCCAGTCTAGGCTTCCCATGCTGCCTATCCAGTGATGACACCCCCATCGGACTCCTTTCCCAGTCCCCCACTTGTGCGCCGAGATGCCCACCTGCTCAGCATCTCTGCTCATATGTCTAGCAGGCATCTCAACTCCAAACGGAGCTCCCAGCCTTCTCTGTTTGGCTCTTTCCCCAGCAATTGTCCTCATTCCAGTAAAATGCAACTCCATCCATCCTTGCTCAGGCCACGAACCTTGAAATCACTATGGACACCTTACTGTCTCTCACACCCTGTATCCAAATATGTAGCAAATCACACTGGCTCTTCCTGCAAAGTGCATCCATATTCTACCCACCTTTGCCCACCTCCACTGCTTCTACCCTGCTCCAAGCCACTTGATTGCTCCCCTAAACTATTACAATAGCATCCCACTGGTCTCCCTGTTTCTGCCCTCTCTCCCTTCAGTCCATGTCACCCCTCTGCTTACCACCCAGCACAGCTGCTAATCCTGTTCTCATCACAGCGCAAATCCTCATGTGGCCCACAGGGTGTCTTTGGTTGGGATGCCCCAGAAGCCTATGCTGAAACAAGAGCTTGCTTTCGAGTAGTTCACTTGGGAGGTGATTCCCGGGAGCACAAGGAGAGAAACCGGGAAGTGAGACATGGTAAGGAAGGAAGCCAATACACCGTGTGTTAACAAGTGAGTTTCCACTGTGGGCAATGAGCACAACCCCCTGGCGACCTCTGGGGGGCTGCCTAGAGCATGCCTCACACCTGTCAACAACTAGAGGTGATGTCCCTGGGTGTTTATTCACCAACCCACATTGGTTGAGGGCTACTCCCAAAGGCATTAACTCCCTGGCCTGTCCCATGCGTGAGAGACAGCTGTACCCCTGTGGCTAGCGGAGGCCCTCAGACAGGGAGCTGCAGGGGCAGTAAGAAGCCATAGGGTCCATGTGCATCCAGTGGGGGAGGAGGGGCTTGGGGGATACGGGTGAGGCACTGGTAGCACCTTCTTCAACAGCCCTACCTGCTCTGAGCTCTGTCCCTCCCAGGTGCCCTTGTGACCTCACCTCTCCCTTGTGCTTCTCCCCACTCCCTTACTCACTGCAGCCGTACAAGCCTCCTTCTTGCTATTTCTCAAACACATCATGCATGCTTCTACCACAGGGCCTTTGCACTTGCAGCCACTTGGCCCAAAACTCTCTTTCACCAGGTATATCTGCATGTCTCCCACCCTACCTTTTTGAGGCTTTATCTAAATGAGGCCTTCCTGGAAAAATAGATGGCACTTTCCAGTTAAGAAAATCTGAGGAGAATTTAATAAAGTACTATTTACAAAGGTATGGACAGGGCATAGGGAAACCTGAAGGGATAGTGAGTTCCCCCAGGGCTAGGGAAGGCAGTCATAGTTACCATTCCTAAGCCTAAAGGGGCAAGGAAAGGGAGGTGTTCTTAGAGCTGGATGGGCTGTGTGAGAACAGCCCCCTGAAAGGGGCTGAGGCCTTGGAGGAGGAATGAGGGATACTGACCTCACATTCTTCCCTTCAGTCTCCTGAAGTCATTTCCTATCAGCCATGCCCACAGGAAGCCAGAGGGTAAGGGAACCCCTTCACATTGTTCACAGATGTCAGCTGCCAGGCGCAGGGCAGGGAGAGACAGGCAGATGGTAGATGTCCAACACAACGACCAAAATACCAACACACACACACACACTGCCTATCTCCTTCCTTATTTTATTTTTCCCCTTAGCACTTAGCACCATTTAACCAATGATACATGTTGCATATTTATTTTGTTTATCATCCACCTCCCTCCACTGGAGATGAAACTCCACAAGGGTCAGGGATTTTTGTCTTCTTCACTGCTGTATCCCCAGCACCACCTAAACTAGTGACAGCGCATAGCTTGCATTCAAGAAATAGTTTTTGAGTGGATAAAGTTGCTACCTAGTTGCTATGGTAGACAGTATAATTCCCCCCAATACATCCACATCCTTACCTAGGAACTGGTATATATTAGGTTATGTGGCAAAGGGGAATCAAGGTTGAAATGGAAGTAACGTTAGTCAGTTGACCTTAAAAGAGGGAGATTATGCCGAATTCTCTGAGTGGGCCCAAATGTAATCATGAGTCCAGAAGAGTCAGAGTCAGAGAGATTTAAAGCTGTTACACTGCTGGCTTTGACGAAGGAGGAATGGGCCGTGAGCCAGACAATGTGGGCAGCCTCTAGAAGTTGGAAGAGTTAAGGAAACGGATTCTCTCTTGCCAGAAAGGAATGCAGCTCTGCTGACACCTTGATTTTAGCCTAGTGAGACCCATTCCAGACTTCTGAGCTCTAGAACTTCACGATGATATATTTGCGTTGTCTTACATTTGCGGTGGTATGTCGCAGCGGCACTACAAAACTAATACTAGCCGTGGTTTTTCATGGCAGGAACACAGGCTCTGGAGCCAGTTGGGGCTACTCTTCAGCCCTTGTTACCTGAGGGAACTTATTCCTTTTCTGTGTAAATATGACTGTTGACTGACCCTTCACCACAGGTGTGGTTTAAGCATTGGTGAGCGCATGCGCGAAGTGCACAGGGCTCCGAGACTAGCCTCCAGTCACCCCTTCCTGACCGTAAACCCTTCAAGTGCCTGGCAGGCAGTAGATGGTCCATGTTTGTGTAAGGATAGGTACATTTCATCCAATGATGTTCCATAATAGACTTCATCTCTCCTCAGTTTTTAGGATGATAAGAGTTTCTCCCCATTTTCTTTTTTACTATTATAAATAAAATCTGAGAATCTTGGGTGCATACTGCTTTTTTTGGAAATTAGTCTTCTTCAAAGCAAGAACTGGCTGCAAGGCTGGTGCTCACCACACACAAGGTGCGCTTCAGACAGCTGCCTTCAGTGCGGGATGGTTCAGCTTATCTGGCAGCTGGTAGCTGGGCACCTCCCAGGACGGTGGGCACCCCCCGTGGGCTGGGGCTGGGCGGTGGGGAGGGAGAGGAGGTGGGCTGGGGCTGGACGGTGGGGAGGGAGAGGGAGAGGAGGTGGGCTGGGGCTGGACGGTGGGGAGGGAGAGGGAGAGGAGGTGGGCTGGGGCTGGACGGTGGGGAGGGAGAGGGAGGAGTTGGGCTGGGGCTGGACGGTGGGAGGAGAGGGAGAGGAGGTGGGCTGGGGCTGACGGTGGGGAGGAAGAGGAGAGGAAGTGGCTGGGGCTGGACGGTGGGGAGGGAGAGGGAGAGGAGTTGGGCTGGGGCTGGACGGTGGGGAGGGAGAGGGAGAGGAGGTGGGCTGGGGCTGGACGGTGGGGAGGGAGAGGAGGTGGGCTGGAGGCTGTGTCTGAAGGCACTTTGATGAATTGCCTTTCTCAGCTGGGCTGCCACCAGGCTCCTCCACCAGGGCCCGGGAACTAGGGGAGGCCAAGGGCAGGGAGAGTCAAGGGAATGAGGGACGTTGTTGCAGTCCTCTGAGCCAAGGAGGCCTCTCCCTGGTGCAAGGGAGGAGTCATGGGCCAGTTCAGCAGCTCTGGGTGCCGCCGGCAAGGGCAGGTGCATCCAAACTGCCCTCCCTCTTGGAGCTGCTCCAGGACGGCGCTCCGGAGGCCGCACACTCACCTCCAGGGCAGGGAGGTAGGGGCCTCCCCAGACATCTGGGGAGGTGGGAGAGCCTGACCCCGGAGAGGGCAGGGGTCAAAGGAAATGAGAAAGCATGCTCCAGCCTTCTGCACTGCTAGACCCTTTCCGAAGGGCATCCGCATGCCCACCCCTGTGCCGCTCACAGCTGGTGTTCCTAAAACCTGCAGGACCTGAGTTTGCAAGTCAGAGGGGAGGAGAGGGCTGTGAAGTGAAGCCAGCAGGAAAACAAAGGAGGCTTTGCTGGAAAGGGAGGCACCTTCAACTAAGGCCTCCAGGGCTTGGGGAAATGACTCACTGAGCCCCGGGGGATGGACCCACCCATGGGGGATCCTTGGGACAGAGAATGCGGACCAGCTGCCCAGCGGGCCGGTGGCTTGGCGAAGGGATGTCAGTCTCCCGTCTTTGTTGGGTGGGGCCACCCCAGCGCCCCTTCCCCCTCCCTCACGCCCTGGTGTGCGCCCAGCCTGGGGCCTTGGGGGCTGCCCTGAGCTCTCTGGGCACTGCCAGGGAGGGCTGTTGGCGCTGCGCTGGTGCGTGGGCTGCGCCGCAGCCCCCTCCCCGGACTCTCACTCCCACTGGCCCAGGGTCCAGGGACGTGGGCTCCCCAATTCTGGGCAGAGCCTGCCTGAGTGAAGCCATCAATGCCTCCCGAAGATGGCTATGTTGGCGTCTGGCTCTGTACCAAGGCCACTGGACGCCTGTACTGGGAGCTTGGGGAGCCCATGCAGCGCGGCCCAGCTTCTCGGACAGCTGCTGCCCAACCTCCTCCAATTATGCTCCTTATTCTGTGTGGCAACCGGGCGAGAATTCCGGGCCCTTGCACACACTCGTACAAATCTGCCTCCCTGCTGTTTGGCTGCAGGGCGAGGCGTGTCTCTGTGGGCCCCGGGAAATGGGGGTGTGTTCGCGTCCAAGAGGGCGTGGCCGCGTCCGGGGTGGGGGCCGCAGCCCAGTCCTGCGGGTGCAGACTGTCCCCCTCAACCGCAGCTTCCTCGGGAGCCCTGGACCCAGGCCAGGGCACAGAGGAGGAAGCTCTGGTGACATTCTAGGCACGGTCTTGGGGCAGCAGGCTTGGCCCGGAGCCCTTCGATCTCGCGGCAGGTGGCGCATCTCGGCCGTGCAGAGAGGGATGTGGGGCCTGCATCCTCCTGGGGGCAGGGTGGCCGTTCTCCCTGGCGCTTGGCTAGGGCCTTCTGGCTCCTGCTCGGCTCCACCTCTGCTCCTGAAGACTGTGTCTTGGTTTGTGATTTCTGTGTGAGGAGGTCTTGGGCATCAGAACCTGGATGACCCAGCCGTCATCCCCTAGCCATGGCTCTGGGTCAAGGAAGAGCATTGTCCGGCACCACTGTCAGGACTGGCTGTTCTGTGTAAGGGAAATAAAGACAACAGTCCAAGTGCAGCTGACCTCCAGCCATCTGCTTCATGCTTCCCCCAGGAACGGTGCCAGCCTCTGTTCCCGGGTCTCCAGTTAGAATTTCAGAGAAGCCTATAGAGGTGCTGGCCCTGAGGCCTGACAGGTGGACATCAAAGAATTTTGGGGAAATCCATGTCTGATGCCCTGACGAACTCAGAAACCGTAATATGGAAATGTGTCTTCCAGATAACTTCAGTAAACAGTTCTTGTGGAAAACAAGTGTCTTCTCTTTGAATCGTGGGCTGTCTTGTCCTCCAAGCCCCTGCAGTGGCCAGCATATGCTGGCCATCAGTCAGTGGCGCTCACTGGTTGCTTGGGAAGTAAGGATCTCTGCAGTAAGCCAGGAGCCCTTTGCTGACCGGGGTCCAGAACCTTGGCAGGTGCATCAACCCACCCTTCAAGTCAGAGTTACATGACCCTAAAATAGACACTTTCCTGATGTCCTCCTGCTGGGGTGGGAACGTGGGACTGGAAACACGGGTGGCCTCTTCCCGTGAATAACAGACCAGCAGGCAGCAGCCCCTGCTCACACATCCCCAGTGCCCACTCTGCCTGCAGTGCTGAGGTTTGAAGAGCTCACTGCGGGTGGGGCCGGTGCCGAGTTCGGCCAGCTCTGGGGCTAAGGGGGAAGAGAGCTGCCACCCAGTGTTCCCCAACGAGATCATCTGGGGACAGGGGTAGGGTGGGAATTTTCCCAGGGGCTGGACCTACGAGGACATGAGGGCAGGGATGGACTCAGGCCCTGAGGTCCAGGGACAGCCCTCCTTTCCTGACTGTCATCCCTCCCTGAGGTTGGGTTCCATCTGGGTCACCTTAGAAAACTCTTGATGCTTCTAAGAGAACGTCACTGCTAGTCTTGCTTCTGCCAGGAAGCTACCCTTAGCTGTCCTGATACCTTTTTCTTGCTACCTCACAGACCCCACTCTCTGGATGGGGGCAAGGCTTCTTTCTACATGGAACAACCTCCTTTGGGTGGGGTTGGGTAAGTAGAGAGTCAGCTATGTTCTCAACACATTTGAGACGAGACAAGCATTGTACCAGCCTTGAGTTTTGTGGCTAAACACATTTGCCCACTCACCTTAAGACCAGTGGAAGTTATGGCCATCAAACTGTGACATCATATTCCTTACAACACCCCACATAAGCCCAGGTGTCAGTCTCAATGCCAGCAGCTGCCCTGTCTGGCCAGTGTTGTCCTGCCAACTCTGTCTGGAGCTCCCCATTGGCTTGAAACAAGGGTCTCGCCTCTGGCATCTCCCATTTTTTTCCCAGCTTGTCACCTACTTAGGAGAACTCCAATCTGTGTCTCCTAGAGTGTCCTCCAGGGCCACTGAGCCATTTTCCTATCTCTGGAGAGTGAGGGGGAAGGAAAGGCCCTAATGGGATGGGGCCATATTGGTAGGCAGTTCGTCTTTCCAGAGAATGCAAGTCTGCTTCCTGGATGGAAGAGGGCAGCCCTCCACGCCCATGCTCTTTAGACTCTGCTAGTTTCAGCCAAATTAGCCTTTCCTTGATCAGAGGCTCAATGGAGATTGCATTCCCACTTTTCACATCTGTGTTTCTCTGCCCCTTTTTCAAATGTACTGGTTTGGTTTACACATGCACACGCACAAAAGCAATATAGTGCAAAAGGCTCGAGGTTCCCTGAACACAGGGATCAGACTGGGGTTTGGGAGAGGCGAAGGCAGTTCCTGCCCTGCCCTGCACTCACTCCCAGGTCTGCCGGCCTGGTCCTACCGGGGATCTCACGGCTGCTCAGATCCCAGCCCTCCCTGCAGCTCCTCCGAGCAGGACAGTTTGGTATTTGGGACTTGGGCTACTCAGGTCCTATTCTGTGACCGTGCCAGGTCTCAGGTGTAAGGAGTGCTGGCTCTAGAATCATCCAAGCCGGAGCGCCTTCTTGTGGCTGCCTCAGTGGATCAGAAACAAAGCACTAGAGCTGTGTGCGTGTAATTTATAAAATATCCTTTATTCTAAGGAACACAGTCAAGTGGTAGCTTTAAAAAAACAAAAACAAAAACACTTCTTAAACGATACTATAATTGTTTGTGTGACCTGGCTTTGAGCCCCATGTGAGCAGGACAGTGGCAGAAGCCACCTGCTGGGACTCTGTCTGGTTCTCCCCTGGGCTGGGAGAGGTTTGGTGGGAAAACGGGGAAGCGCTGGCACAGCTCTCTTTCTGGTTGTTTACAAAAAATAATCAGTTTTGAGGCTTACAAACAACAGAAGAAACACTTATACCACTAGTAGTCCAGGCAGTACAGAAATGTTTGAAAGCAATCAGTAATTTGTGCTTACTGTTTGTGGGGATTATAGATACCAGACTTTTAAGCATTACTATGGGAGTATAGTGTAATTCTGCACAAATTCAGGAAGTTCCCATGTAAAATCATCCTTCCTGATTTTACTTAATTGTAAAGAAATAAATTAAGAGTAATGTGAATTCAGTACAGTGGTGACTTTTTTTTTTAGCACAATGGTTTAATCAAAAAGATAGTTTGCTTGAAAATGTTAGTGACTGTCACCATCAGTAACCATACTGACTATCATACCAGAAAATTCCAAAAACACACAGCATCGAGCTGTTTTCACAAGACTTCCTTTCTAATAAACACAAACACAGTTTCTCCTCCTGTTGGATGTGAACCTCAGATGCCAAAATGCAGATGTGCTGGTTGTGGGTGCCTTGCTAAGAGAAGGACGTGGTGACCAAATCTGTCTGGCAAATTAGATTGTACGGTAAGATGGCGTCTGCTTTGTGGCCTCCGATGGGATGACGCCGGTCTGTGCTCCTGGCC
>JAVSCE010008223.1:0-75736 GCA_032199065.1 Smutsia gigantea | reverse complement strand
AGTGTATTTCTTAATCATGCCAGTTTATGTTGATTAACTTTTCCCTTGGTTTCCATTTCCACAAAAGCTGCATCCAGTGAACATGGCTGAGATACCCACCGTGTTGATTTTAAAAAGGTTTCAGTCAGGTAGCTGGACAATGCGAAAGTCTCATTCTAATGCACATGATGACATAATTGATTAAGTCTGTCATGGCCCATAATTTAAGCATTCAGCCAAAGACAGGGATGCTATCATACAGATGAACCAAAAAGAAAGGGTTTAGATAAATGTCAGCTGTCATAATAGCCAATGAATCACAGCGCTGATCCACTCTGGCCATGGGGTGGCGATTACTGAGGACAGCAGGGGGTCTGCTAAAGTGTCAGTGACACAAAATACACTTAAAAAAAAAATGTTCCAAGGACATTTTAGGATATTAGATAAAGAAAAGTTAACACAGCATTCAATTTCTAGGAAAAAGAATTTGCTCAGCCTGTGTAGTCAGAAGATTAGGGTTAAAATACAAACAGTTATTATAATGTCTATTTTAGAATAGCCATTTTTTTTATGTTCACTTCATTTTCCTTTTCTCTTTCTCTTACCCAGTTATAAGCAGAACTCTGGCATATTTAATTCAATTAATTCCTAACAATTTCTCACATAAGAAGACCCAACATAAAGGTAGAGTATGTGAACTATTATAATCAAATCTTTAAAGTATTACAAACAATAGAATTTCTAAATATACCTCTAGGGATTTAGCTGCCTGTTGATATTAATTTCATTAACTCACTCATGATACACACATTTCATTTTAAACAATTCTGTTTAAAAGAAAAGCTTTAATAATGAATATATTGCAATTAAAATGACCCAAGGCTACTAAGCATTACACACTGCCACCTAGTGCTAAATGTCTAATTCCAAATGCACAATGGACATCTTTAGGAAAGTGGTAATGCTCTATTTTAAAGCAAATTTATCCAGAAGGACAGTTCTGAAACATATTTATTTTTAATTGCTTCAAGATAAGAAGGCTATTAGGAATAAATGAAATTATATATACATAAAATCAGTCCTTTCTCATAGCTTCAGGTAAGAAAGCTCTGATCAGGTTAGTAAATACAAAAAGTTACAGGTTTTGTTAATGAAGACATGGGTTTTTTTTGTAAGGGTGACTTTTTTAATACTGTGCATCAAGTAGGCAACAGAGTCTATTGTGAATGTGATGTATGCTAACACTGTAGGTGGAACATGTGGTTATCTCGCAAGTGCGGCATACGAATATGCTCAAAAAGACATCGGAGGATGGTAATCACTGGTGATAACCTTTGAGCTTCTGAAGGACACAGTTATAATCTCACCTCATCTGCAGGGTTTTGATTTCCACTTAAGATGACAATGGTTTTTAGTTCTACTCTATTTTCACAACAGTGAATAATTTTTGCATTTTGGATGTGCTAATCAGTGGAGCTCATCTCTGATCTGTTAGCTAGAAAAGTAAAGCCCCATGGAAATGCAATGGCAACATCTGAGACTGGATTAAAGAAAGGGTTGCTGTGGATGACTTTGCCATGGTTTGGGAGTACATTTTATTTACCTCATTGTACTCTACAGTTGTAATCCCCAGTTTGGTCTATTTAGTGCCCTGTAACTACCTATTTTAAGAAGTAAGGGTAAAGACTCATATTTCTGTCAATTAAGTTTTTCATAGTGAAAAGTACTAAGAGGATATGCTTTAAATCATTGCTGCTTAACTTTTTAAAAATCACACTCCCTTTTGAGAAACATAAAAATCTCAGGTTCTCCTTTTAACATACTTAGAATTAATAAATGATATGTTAGAAACAATTAATATATGGACTTTTTTAAATTATGTTTTTATTTTGATCTTGGAAGATACTTTTCCTTGCTATTGTTACACCAATAATTCAAAATCAGCATGAGTATTAAGACTACCTGTATATCCGCAAACTTTTCCATCCTTGGAAATGTGGAAAACAGAAAAACATTGTTCAGTAATTTCAATATAAGGCCTGTTGCATTACTTCATTTTAATAAACAGAAGGGCAGGTAAAACAGATATAGACAAATGGGTGAAAACAGAAAGAGAGAGGATGGAAGGAAGGGAGGGAGGGGTGGAGCAACAATCATAGCATCAGCTTTTGGATTTACCTAAAAATAAATATTTACACTTAAATTATTTGTCGAATAACTTCATTTCTTAAGCCTGAATACGAAAGTACGTATATTTATGAGTGTATCCTAAGGAGTGCTACAATCAAGGATTTCTAATTCAATGTAAAAAAGAGGGAGAGAGGAAAAGAGGGAGGGAGAGAGGAAGAATTTCTCCTTTAAGAGAACTGTTGCCTCCATCCCCTTGAAATCATTAATTTAGATAATTCCCAAAGGAATCTCTGATCAAAACCACATGATCTAGAAAAGTTCTCGAGATTTCCTTTAATCAGCTTAAACAAATGACTCCTGCCAAGTCTATTTCATTTAGTTCTGCATAGGACTATTTCGAAGCCTCCACCACATAATTAGGACACCCAGTTGGTATGGCTGACCAATGCAGAAAACAGAACTTACTCAAAAGATCGCAATTTAAGAAACTCATTTTGGAAAACAGGATTTAGGAACACACATATTGAAATCCAACTCTTCACACTATGTTGGGATTACATCTCTCATGATAGTTCGATGCTCAGTAAAACTACAAAGTCAAAAAAGTCTAAAGTTACAACTCCTAAATTTTCCATTGACCTTATGGTATACCATTCACAACAAGACTCTTCTAGGAAATAAGATAGTGGCTACACACCGTGCCTTATATAAGAAAAACTCCATTGCAGTTGCATATATATGTATATACACAACATGATTATAATAATAAAACTTTATGAGCATTTTTAAAATTCTCTTACTAATCTAAGGTGGTGAAAAATGTATAAAGCCAATGAACTAACAAGTCTTGATTCAAATGACAGCTGTGCCTGAAACTGAAGATTCCTTAAAATTTTCTTACATATCTTAATATTTTTTCTAGGTACACAGTACATCTAAAATTTGAGAAAACAAAAACCAAGTGCAGCTTGCACCCAAAAATGCAATCAGCATCATTTGGAATTATCTAAAAAAAAATGTTTAAATTAAATTATTTATCTAATAACCTGATTTCTTAAGCCTGAATATGAAAGCATATATATTTAGGAGTGTATACTAAGGAGCTCTATAACCAAGGATCTCTAACTCAACATTTAAAAGTAGTAACCAAGTGGCCTGTGAAGCAGATTCCCCAGGGCTTTGGAAAGATACGTGGAAAAATTGAGGTACAGAACATAGAAGAGACAGATACAGCTTCCAAATTAATATTTAACCATTAACAGCACATATCTATGTATTAAAATTCCCATGGTTATGAAAGACAAGAATTTATTCCATACTGATTACAAAAATTATGTTATTTGTAAATCTAATATTAGTACTGGCTGGGGATTACACACTGAAATAAAAAAGTAATAGATATTCAGTAAGCATTTTTCTTACTAATTATGATTTCATAATTTCTTAAACTTTGTATTCTCAGATGTCAGGTACTTAACTGGAAACTGACATCTATTTGGTTGCTAAGAGATAAGAGATCAGTTTGCACTTTTTTCTTTGCCTTTAGGAGAAATGCCCACTTGGGTTCTGTCTCAAAGTAGTGAAAGTTAACTCTGTTACCCAGGTGGGGATTTACATAACCTGTACTAAAAGAAATTCCCAGGTCTCAGAAAAGAAATGAATTATTTTCAGTTTGCACAATTTAGAACAATATCTGCCTTTTCCTTAAGCTTAATGATTTTCCATTTTACACAACTAAAATGTAATAGCATTATTTTAAAATCAAACTTAACTAATGAGTCTCTGTTATGAGTATTTTGACAAAAGTCTTCTGAGAAATGAGGTCATTCCATCAATTTGCATCCCAAAGTGAGGCTCAAACCCAACATTTTAGAAGTATTTTCTGCCTTGAACTTTGACCATGTAGCTTTCAACAGCTAAAGGAAAAAGACTAAACTTGGTCCATCTGGTCTATTCTTCTTATACTTTATCAAAGCATTGAAAGCAAAGTGCAATTATAAATACATACAGCCTAACTGGTCATTAGTTTATCACAAATAAACACGAATTTGCCTTATCAAGGAGAATAGTCTTCTAAAAGAAGAGCAGGATTTCAATCAACACGTTTCCTAATGACACTGAGCATCTAGCCCCTCTTCACATGCACATTTCATAACCTTTCAAGGATAGTCTTCTAAGTCACACTTTAAAGAAATATGCTGAAAAAACAGTCCGTTGCAGTAGCATTGTATATTATTACAAAATCCAAGAGGTTTAATTTTGAACTCCAGTACTTCCTATGCCATTGATCATTTACTCGGATTTACTGGAGTATACTGCAAGAGAACACCAGATAATGCATTTCTTTGTCTACTGAGACAATGCCCACTTGCCCACTCCTCTTTTTACTCAACTTCTTGCACACCATCAGCCAGCTTCCTGTTGGTGATTCCTTGCACCCTGTATGCAGCTTTAACATTAAATCAGATTACTACCCTTTCTGATCCCGAACCCATGAAGAAGAAAATTCTTGTTACAAGCAAGATCTTTGAAATGTAGTTTTACGCCTATAAAAGGACTGTCTATTGCCCATGTTGAAGAGAAAAGATGAATTTATCCTGTCTTCTGGGCTTTTACTTATTTTACAATGCCACACCTTTATAAACAAGTCCCGTCATAGTGAGAGGAAGGAGATGCACAATATGTAACACCTGGAGTCATAAAATGTAATGACCTCAAATAACATCTCAGAGGGAGGAAACCTGGTTCCAAAGAAGAAAAAAAAACAGAAGGAAAGGAGTGAAGCTGCATCATTACAAGAGTTAACAGAAAACCCTCCTGGGTTTTTCCAGCTAAGTTTTGTGCAGGAACAGCCACTGTGCACGTCGTCACCCTTGCGGAACCTCCCGTCCCCAAGCAGAGACTGCCGGCCCCTCTCCACCCTATCCTTAGGCGCAGAATCCAGCACCCATAGGGAGGTTCCAGGGCCGTCCAGGGGAGCAGAAACAGACAGTGTCGCTCCAGCGTCCTCATGGCGGTCCCAGCTCCCCCAAGCCTATGCAGGAACCAGCCCGGCTCCCAGTCGTCCCTCGGCCTGCACCCCCCTGCCAGAGGTGCCAGAGAGCCCTCAAAGCAGTTTTTAGACTCCGAACAAAGATCCCCCCATGCCTCCCCTGTGCTCTCTCGCAAGGCCCTCGTTTTCTAGCCCTTTAATGAAATCTCTCAGGGGCAGGACAAGAGACGCTTGGTGGCGGAGAAGGGACGTGCCCGGCTTTCTTGTCTGAATGAGTTGACGGGGGTGGCTTGGCGTGGTCAGGGAGAGGGGCTCTTTAGGGAAAACACCAGGACAAGGGGCAACTAAGACATCAGATCAGTCCCCTCCCTCCCAGCCCCACCCTCGCTTCTCACCTCTCACCTTAAA
This sequence comes from Smutsia gigantea, assembly GCA_032199065.1. NCBI lineage: Eukaryota > Metazoa > Chordata > Mammalia > Pholidota > Manidae > Smutsia > Smutsia gigantea. The sequence continues at coordinate 70,227 of JAVSCE010008223.1, read as the reverse complement.
GACGACTTACTGGAGGCAGGCTTCCGCAGCTTTGCGGCCAGGAGGGGGGTGAGCGCGCCCCCGGGCCACTGCGGCCTCTCCAAAGGGACTGTGCAGGTGGGCGCAGCCCTGGGAGGTCGGTGAGGCCCGCTCAGAGTTACGGGGGCCCAGAGTGTGAGTGCACGAGGGCGCTGCGCGAGGGGGTGGGCGCGGCGACAGGGGCGCCCCAGCCACAGGGAGAGACCGGCACCCGGTCCCTTAGGCGACAGGGCTGGAGCGGCTACCGGGGCGGCCAGACTCAGAAACTTGGTGCAGAACAGACAGGCTCCCCGGCCGGACGTGCCCCGCGCTCTCGGACCCGCTCCAACGCCTCCAGAGTCACCACCATCACCCACCCCACGCTGCAAAAATCCCCACCGAGCCTTCGGATCCCAGGTGGCTAATTACCTCTGTCGGAGGCGGAGTGCGGGGCGTCAGCGGCAGACACTTTTAGCCTGACTTTCCTGCGTTCGCGTGCGAGCGTGTGCGCGCCGAGCAGGAGCTGTCAGCTGCTATTTATAGAGCCGAGCCTCAGCAGCCGGCTGGGAACCCGCAGGAAGCGGCAGGCGGCGGCGGCGGGCGCAGGGCGCGGGCCGCGGCTCCCCAGGGCCCCCGCGCCTCCCGCAGGCTGCCCGCTCGCTCCCCGCCCGCCCCGCCGCGCGCGCGCCCCGGAGAACTTGTCACCAGAGCGGCGGCCACGCCGGCTGCTCACTCGCCCCCTGGCACAATTGCTACTCTCTCCCCCCACCCTCGCCTCTCTTCCCTTCTTCCCCCTCCCCGGACCGTTCCCAGCGATCTCCTCCCGGTGTCCCCAGAGGCGGGACACAGGCAGCGCTGGCAAGGACAGTCGCGCATCTGGCGCCCCTCGCTTCCCGCTAACCGAGGGGACTAGAGCTGGTCCCCTGGCCGCCCAGGCTGAAATGACCAAAGCACGCTTGCTTGGCGCGCTGACACCCTGCACCCCGACCCTCCGCGAGCGGGGACGTCACCCGGCCTGGGCTGTGGGAGCCGCTGCGAAGCGGTGGCCAGGGCTTCCCGGGGCCGCTACGCTACGGCCGGAGCCGGAGAACCACGGGGTTTTCACGGCGGAGGGAGGCGCCCCACACCGACGTGGGGTGGAGGTGGGAGCGTTGTCCCCGTTGCCCAGACCTTCCCGCCACCTCCCAGGGATCCCTCTCTCGCCACCCCTCCGCCCTGGTTTCCAGCTCAGCAAAGCCCGCGGACCCCGCCGCCGGCCCCCACGTGGCGGCTGTGAGTGAGGCCGAGCTGCTCCCAACAAGCATGTGACACGCCTCTGACAGCCCGGATGCGTGGGGACAAATCTGCACTCGGCGTGTGGGGTGTCAGGAAAACAGGGTACATAAGCACGCAGTCTGAACGGCGGCTGAAACTCGCACTTCCTAGCCAACAAGCCCATCGGGGAAGGCGCACAGCCTGGTTATGCCGGGGTGTGGGGTGTGGGGCCAGAGACTCTCCCCACCTGCGCCTTACAGGCGCCACCTGGCGGTTCTCTGGGAGAGGTTTTGACTGAGCTGCCCAAAGATAACGAATGCTCCTAACGCTGAGCACCAGCCCGTGTAGGCAACACTCCCTAATGGCACTTTAAATTCACATTTTAAATTAAATAGAGTGAGAATGCTAATATACAAGGGTTACATTTGCCAGGAAGAGAGAATGGAATCCCAAAGTTAGGACGGTGAAGTCGATTTGGGTTAAGTCAGTACTTAACAGTTACACATAGTGAGAAGCTGTAGCTTCCCCCAGCTGTCACCCTGCTGTCACTTCCTGCATCGAGGCATCCATTCACTCCACAGACACTTAACTGCCACTAGGTTACAAGCTTTATCCATGACAGCTGAGACTTTGGTGTTTTGGGTTTTTTTCCCATCGCTCTTTCTCAGAGCTTGGAACAAACAATGCCTAACATGCTGTAGTTTCAGTAAATGTTTATAGGATGAGTTAATCAACACTGAGCCAGAAACACTGCCTGGCCCATCGTCTCCCTTAGGCCCTGCAGCTCTTCCCTTTCTCTCCGGCTTTTTCTGCCGTGTTGAGCCACCATCACAGGTGATCTGGATGGAGGGGAGGGTGGGAAGCAGACAGTTGGTGCAGGCCCCCCAGGAAGAGGATCACACTTGAGGAGCCCGTTACAACAGTTTGATTTCTCTTCCATGGAACAGCGCTGAACACACCCATCTGGGGGGAAAAGACACCTGTGTCAGCCCTGGGGCTTGAGGCAGTGGATAAATCCTGTTCTTAGAGATCTGCTGGCCAGACAGAAAATACAACTCTGTCACTGGGCAAGGGGTTCAGCCTTTTCTTAAAACACAGAAAGATTGATTGAAAGATCATCCGAGCATCAGGGTCCCAGAGCTTGGCCACTAAACTGGAAAGATGTTTCATGTATCTATCCTCTGGCTTTAAGTGGAGGGGTGTGTGTGTGTTTTCTTGTCTACAAAGACACAGTGCCAGAAATATTAAACCATTCCTTCCAAAGACAGCATTATAAAGTAGATGTAGTTACTGTCTTTATGGAAATGAACACTTAAAGAGATACCCAGAAAACCCTCTTATAATTAAAATCCAGACACAGATCATGCTGACCAACATCTTTTACAAGACTGCTGAAGAAAATGAAGCATATCTGTGCCTATCACCTAGGAAGTTTAGATTCTAGGGAGAGAGGAGAATGAATCAGATGCACATACATGCATGGCATTTTTTTTTAATCTATCAATGAGCCTGATATTTACCGTTTTTAGTTATTTGGCAGTGTTTTCCTTGAATAAGCCTAGAGGATTCAGATACTTCTATGGTTTATTAAACACTCCACTTTTACAAACCTTGAACTTTTAGCCACATGTGTCCCCAAAATATAATTCCATTAACCAGTGAAGGACAAAATATTTTTCATTTTCTTTTGAAATATCGTTGTAGGGCCATAGGTCAAAGGTGATTCACAGTAGTTACCTTGCTGTCTAAAGCAATAAAATCAAGCCAGGATCTGCAGGGCTGACATCACACTCTCCTTGTTAGTGAGGTAGCTCATACTTTTTCATTGTATTGATTTCATTGTTCCTGGTAATTTTTATTTCTGGTGAGACTGCTATGGCACAAAGACCCTACATTTTGTGATCCTTCACTATAAAAAATTTCTTCTAAGATACAGCACTAAGTATGACATAGGGGGGGTGTGTGTTTTACCACAGTTGTTCATTTATATTAATGATAACTTTGTGGATAACTTTATTCCAATTTTTTTAAAACTTAACATTGGAAAAGGTTAAGCTTTGATATTCGTCCATTCTCTTGCTTGTGCACATGTGTGTATATGCATATTAAAATTAATGTGAGATGTTATTAGAAATAGAAATTTCACCCAACTTAAGTAAAAGGGGAAAAGTATTGCAAAGGTACCTGGCTGTCTGTGGAACCCAGGAACAGGAATACAGCTGGACACCAGTGACAATCTGGAAACAGGGACATGCCATTAGGACTTTATCTCTCCCTTTTCCCCCACTAAACTACCACTACCTGCTCCATTGTTTCTCTCTCCCTTCTCCCTCTCTCTCTCCCTGCCTCTCTCCCCCTCTCATATACTGGCTCTGCTTCTTTGGTGCGCACTGAGTTGCATAGTTACTAACAACTCTTGAATTTCATAATCTATGGGCCAGTTCCAAATTCTCAAGGAAATACCATGATTGGCCAGCGGCCAAGCCCCAGTCCAGACAACCATGGCCAGGAGGTGAAAGTCAAGTTACATTCTCATAGCAGCTACTACAGTGATCAGCTGGGTATTAGTGGTGCTCTGAGGCAGAAAAGATAAAAATTCCCAGAATGTGGGAAGGAGTATAGGTCATTCCTCATCACTGTTATCTCCTAATCCTTGTTGTTCTATGAATACTGACACAAAAGGCAGAATTGGGGAGGGGAGGAGAAATATAAGGAGTGATGAAGAGTGTGTATGTAAGTGCATATGCATGTTTAAACAGAGTTAAGATCGAATGTTCTAAGATCGGTGGTGCTCTAAGATGGCTTGTGCCAGTAGAAATAGCAATATGATTTTATGAACTCTTGACATGGAATTGGATAAGCATAAGGAAGGAAACAAGTATGTCACAGACAGTTTATTTTAGCTTCTTTTTTCATGGCAAATTAGAGATTTTTTTTAAATGAAGGAAATGAGTGTGATGCCATTTACATTTATTGAAGATAAACATTCTGCTCCCATTTACATAATAGTTACATTGCTAAAATGTATGTAAATCATATATTTGAAAGTGAATCATATTTCAGTTGTAACAGGGTAGTGAATCTTAACGTTTTTGTGGTCATAAACCCCTTTGAAAATTTGGAGAGAGCTATGGACATTCTCCAGAAACCAATATGAGCAGATGCACTTACATTTATGGTGGGATGATACAGGACATATTTATGTAAGTCCCCTCTTATCCACAGATTCACTTTCTGTGATTTCCATTTCCCACAGTCAGTTGTCACCCAGAAGCAGATGATCATTTTGACACAGCATCAGAAGGTCGGTAGTACCCTAACACTACGTGGCAATGCCTACGTCATTCACCTCACTTCATCATGTAAACGTTTTACCATCTCACACCACCACAGGAAGGATGAGGACAGCACAGTGACAAATTTTGAGAGAGAGAAAGAGACCACATTCACATAATTTTTATTACAGTATATTACTATATTGTTATAAATGTTTTATTTTATCATTGGTTATTATTGTTAACCTCTTACTGTGGCTCAGCTATAAATTAAGCTTCATCATAGGTATGAATGTATAGGAAACAACATAGAATACAGAGAGTTCAGTGTACCCACAGTTTCAGGTACCAACTGGGGGTCTTCGAATGTATCCCCCACAGATAAGGGGACTACTGTATTTGAAATGTAAAACTTCAAATACCATGTTCCTTTTGTCTTCCTCCAATCACCCATCCCCACTTGAACAAGTGAAATGAAAACTACAGATTCTTGAACAAAAGAGTAAAAATACCCAGCCAGTGTAAGCCAAAAAATTGTCTGAGGATGCTGGAACATGTGTGGACCTAGGGGACAGGGTCCCTTGCCACCCACTCCTGCTCTGAATGAGATGTAATAAGGTAGGAAAAGAAGACAGAGCTCTTAGAAAGATGGGAGAAAGCTGTAATTTGGGGAAAGAGGTAGTATAAATTTGGTAGGACTGTCATAACAAGCAACCACAGAAATTCATTTCTCACAGTTGTAGAGACTGGAAGTCCGCGGTCGGTGTGCTGACAGTGCCAGCTTCTCCAGAGGCCTCCCTCCTCACGTGGGGGATGACCATATTTCTGCGTGTGTCCTCACTGGCCCTTCCCCCTGTGCAGTGCCCCTGGTATCTCATACTATGTCTAATTTCCTATTCTCATGTGGACACCAGTCAGATTGGGTTAGGTTCCACCTAACAGCCTCAGCTTAGCCTAATCACCTCTTTGAAGACCCCCCTCTCCAAAATCAATCACAGTCTGAGGTAGTGAGATTAGGATTTCAGCAATGAATTTGAGGGAGCACATTTCAGCCCATAGCAGATATGCACTACATCAAACTCCAGAAAGAGTCTGGGGAGGAGGTGGGAGATAGATTTGACCTCCATGTCTTAACATAGGGCCCAAGAGAAAAGAAATCTGTGTCCAGTTTTCCCATTGAAGGATTTTGAAAATATCGGTCTTAATAGAAGAACTAAGAACACAAAGGTGTGAAGTGGAAATCCAGTGGTTTTAAGCCTCATCTAGATCCTACAGGGCTGAGGATTCTGAACTGTCCAGTCTGCTGGGCATTCACTGGTGCCTGCATGGTGAGGGCTCCTGTGAGCTGTAGGAGGCCTGGGAGTTAGCTGGGAAAGAGATCCAGTGGGATATGAAAGAGGCTACTTGGGAGGGCAACTAGATAAAATACCCGGGAACAGTCCGGCCTTATGCAGAGATGTGGCTGCAGCTCCTTGGTATCGTACATACCAGGCGTGGGGCCAGAACACCAACCTCAGAATAGTCTTCGGTTGTACATTAGAGCAAGGTTCACCTTACCGGTACTTACAGAACCTAGTCACCTCTTCGGAAAATAAGAGATGCCATCAACACCCAGATGTGTTACTTAATGTCACAGTGCTTTCTAAGTCTCCCCTGGACTGACAAGCTACCACACAGGTGAGAGAGAAGGAGGAAGAAAAAGAGCAGCAGTATCTTAAGCCAATAAGTTTTACACTAGGACAGACTTGGTTTAGATTACTGAATAGGACCAGGAAGACTAAATTAAGTTTTCTGTTTCTGTTTCTGAGTACAAATGGGTGCTTATAAGTTAAATTTATTGTAAAAAAAATTACATTCCACTTTTTATACCCGAGATTTAAAGACACCACTGACTTTTAAAAATATATCCTGCATACTTCATATTTTTAATGCATTTTCAGGAAGTGCATAGGTCCCCAAGAATAGCACCTATAAATTCAGATAAAAAATGTTTGCCCTAAGGGATCTGGTTCTTTAAATCTGATTATGGGAAGAATCTTTCTAACTGAAAAATTTCTGCTAATACATATGATTTTGCATGAATGTTCTATTTGAAATTCTATTTTCCAAAGTAGAGTAGTGTCTATACATTATAATAGCTCACATGATTATGTTTAGTAAACACCAGAGAAAAGAATATAATCATAAATGGAGAAATTATAGATAATCACTGGGTAAAGATAACTATATTCAAGGAATAGAGGGCTTGAAGGTGACGCTATCACACTGCTTCCTTTCAAAAAATATAAAGCTTTTTCCTTTTTAACAGTAGTCTCCACAAGAAAAAACAATCTGAATTGTTTTTCTTCCTGTCCCCATTTTCAACAAAACACTTTTTTGTTACCTAATTATGTCACTAGTGACATAAATGAAGGAGAAACTTACATATCAGACACATTCATAGGAAATGTTGCTGGTAATCAGTGACACTGGTTGGTGTAACCAATTCTGTCCAGAGATAGGCCCACTCCCTCTCAATATTTCATTACATTTTGCTCAGCAATGTCTCTATCTTGCATTCTATACTTCAACACTTTTCAGCCTATTTTCAAAAATCTCTCAACATCCCACATTCCTATCCAGTTTCCCCCCATGAGTGTCATTTTTCACGGCATAATGAAGCTCTACCATTTCCTGGAAACCTGCGTTAGGCTGGCAAAGTCCAATTTTGGTCACCAAGCAAGTCAGAAGAATTGGGCCTAAGTGTGTCTCCCAGGTAAGCCAGCATTCCCAGAAACCTCTCTCCTTCAAGACATCATCTGTTCATGATTCGTACTTCACAATCAGACAGATTAGGGCTGCAGTCATGGCACCCCCATTTACAAACTGTATAACCTTTGACAAATGCCTTAAAATTTTTGAGTCTCTGTTTCCTTGTCTGTAAAACGAGGATAGTAGTACCTACCTCATAGCATGACCATGAGAATCCTCTGAGACCCCGTAGGGACACAACATGAGCTGGCATCCAACTGGCCAACTTATCTGTCCAATATTCCCTAGCCAAGACTGAAGGACATGGACATGGAAGGGGCAAAATCAGAATTTCACCATGAAACCTTCTAAGGCATATGTTCTAGGCTAGCAATTCCACCATTACCTATGATCCAATATTTGCCACAGAGCTGTTGGTCACACTTGTATAAAGAAATACAGTTCTGAAGAATCCAGAGTTTTTCAGACAATTTGGAATGGAAACTCTCAGGGAAACCACTTCTTCTAACTCCTGGCTTATCTTTACAACTCTCTTTCCTATTCAATTCTCACAAGCATTCACTGAGCACCTGCGGTTTGCCAGGAATTGTGCTAAAACCTGGAAATAAAAAGGTGAAGTAGGCATAAACTTTGTCTTCAAAGAATGCGTGGTTTAGTAGGGTTAGAGATGACTTTCTAGACTTACTCTCTATTATTTATTTACTACTCAATTTAACATGACGTTTATTGTCTGGTACACACACGGTACTGGGATGAGGAGACCCAGGGATGAGCATATAATTCATCTGGGGGGACAAGGCAAGTGTACAAACAGGCACAAAGAAGAAAGGTGAGCTATCCAGCCAAAGTGCCAGAAGAATCAGGAGACAGGAGAAATCAAACACAACCTGGGGAGGGTCGGAAAGATCTTCATGAAGGAGGTGATGCTTGACATGTGAGGGATTTCAGGAAATGTAACTGCCACGAATTCCACGGGGAGGCATTTCAGCCGGAGCGAAGTCTACCCGGAGAAGACGCTCATCCTCCAGGGTCTGATTTGAATAAGCCCATCCGCTTAAGCTCATCCGCGCCTCCGCCAGCACTGCCGGCCTACCTCAGGTGGACGCTTCCTGCGCCGGGCTTGTTCGACCTCCGGTCACTTCACTGGGTCACAGCTGCCCCTGAGAGCTGAGACCATGTTTTATTTAGCTTCACGTAACAGATGGGACAGGTCCAGAAAACTCGGAGAACTTGGAGCCTAGGATATTTTACATTTATGTTTTTCTAAATCAAATTTAATCAACTTGAACCTCTGACCACACTTGCTGAAAAATCTTTCAGTGAATTGTTAAGAGTCCTGTCTATCTCTCGGGACCTTGGATGGGGGTTTACTCAGACCCATGATTTTCTCAGCATTTCTGCATTCCTCTCAAGGTCATTCAGGAACTTTGGACCCCCACACTGCACATGAAGATCATGGGAATCCATGGCCCATCCTTCTAGAACTCTCCTCTATCAGTGTGCTCAAGCATGTGACCCCAGGCTGAGCGTGGAACTCCTCTGAGATGTGCCATGTTTGGGGCTCTTCAGAATGTGTCTCAGTGTATTTCTCCTTTCCCCCTTGAAGATAAGCCTCTAAAGGGGAAGAAAGATAATCATATCCATTTTCCTGCCCTTTTCTCATTTCCTGCCCTTTTTTCCCCTCCCAGTTTCTACTTTCCTGCCCTATTCACCAAGGCTCCTATATCATGCCCTCCTTTTTCTCTGGTGGAAATTGTGCTTCCCTTTCTTGGGGTGATAATTCCAGGAAGAGACAAGAAAGAATCTGAGTTACCATAAGGAGAAAACTCATCTGGGTTATTTGAAAATATCATCTCATGTTACCTAAGTAGATGAATTAGTTGTACACATGTGCATGCATGTGTGTGTGTGTAATCACTAACTTTTTGAAGACTTGAAACTCCACAGTAACTTTCTTCTCATATACACTGGAGTATTAGTTTCTATAACATCCAGAAAAATATAAAGTTACAGGTATTTTTCTTTATAAATAGAATATAAGCTTTTCACACGGAACACAATGCAAAATCCTCTAAGGTGAAAGCTGAGAAATCATTATAGATAGCTCAAAAATGTTCTTGCTTTGAAACACAGCACTTACAGACAAACAGGATCATTTGAAACCTTAGGAAAAGGTTGAGAGAATCCATCAGTGTGAAAAGATGACCAAAGACAACCATTTTATTTGGTCTAAAATGAAGTAACACTTTGTAGAACTGAATTTCAGTTTCATGAAGGTTATAATGAAAACAAATGAGTGACTCATGTTATGCTTTCTATAATATAAAAATAAAAACCTCCCTGTCTGAGTTAGCCTTTTCAGGTTTTGCAACCAAAGCTCTAGCTGAGAATAGTCTCAAATTTATTTTAAAAAAACCTTGATAGGAGTGTAGTCACTCCTCAGTAAATAGATGAACACCACTATGTTTAAACTGGAAACATTGTATTGTTCTCCAAATAGAGGGTTAACTTGAATCATGTGATAAGATTGCTTTTTTTGGGGGGGGGTGGGGAAGTACTTTGGTGGGTTTTTGTAATAGTAAAGCCAAAAAGAATATTATTCTAGGATGAGATGTTGAAATAGCTCTACATAGTAATGAAAAGGTGTTCTTCATTCTAGGCCCTATTAAACATCTTATGATGACTATGTTTCCTGCAAGCAGGCTTTGAAATGGGGTTAGAGGTGGGGGATGAGAGAGAAACTAGATCTGTCTTTTACTGGATCTCAAAAGACCTTGAACCCCAGGTTTCAAATGATTCTCAGGCTGAACCGCAGGTAGGGAGCTCACGACCAAAGGCACTTCTCTTTCAAGGATGCAAAGGACTATCTGCACCATGTTGGCAGACCTCTCACCCCGTTTTCCCTATCCACATATCCCCACTACCCACATGGAAGAATGTGGCTTTCATACCTTAGAATACGCCATAGGAAGGAGCCTTTTCTTTCCTTGCTTGTCTTTCCTCCATTGCATTCCTTTTTGTGCCCACCATTCATCCTTGACATGTGGTCAAACACAGTGGCAGGATTATAGCTGGACCTTCATGACTTTGTTCCCTCTCAGGATGGAGCAGTAAGGCAGCAACAGTGTGGAGAAGCCAGCCTGGAGTTGGTACCAGAATATGGTTAGTTCAGGGGACTCTCCAAATTGGAACTAATTGGTAGAATATATAAGCATTCTTTGGATTAAAAAATTCACTTGCAAAAACCCAGTGGGATGTCAGCTCCAATTATTCTTAATTGTTGCAGGGATGTGTGATCCCCAAAGACTGGAGAACCCACCCACTTTAGCAGATAGCAAAATCAGTGGTCCACTAAGCAGGCATGCAATACTAGGAATCTGTGGAGTTGGCCTGCCTGGTGAGTCTCTTCTCTCTGAATCTCTCGTTTTTCTCTGCCAGAGAAGCCACCGGCATTGCTGCTGCTGGGGTCCTAGTCACTCGTACTGGACAGCTATGAGTTGAGGGATGAAGAAGACTTGGGGGACACTGCCGTTCAAAACCAGTTTCACTCTCTTCTGAATCCTTCCCTTTGATCATTAACACTTTTCTACAACTTTCATTGTCTATGCTTCTTTTTGGAGAGTCCGTTTTCTCCTTCTACCACTAATTAAATGATCTGCATTCTCCTCAGTCCAAAACCAAAGGAGAGCATCAGAGTGACTAAGAAAATTTATCTCCCTCCTATTAAGAAGAGCCTCCTGCAGTGGGCCACTTCATGTGCTGCTGACCCATGTATGCTTAGAGAGCATTAGATCAGGTTCCCTACAGAGCGGAAAGGGCAGCCTAGCATTGTTTCTAAAAGCAGAGAACTAAGAACTGGGGATTTCAGCTTTAGAGGGAAATTGGGCAACAGGCTAGTAAAGGTCTTTAATGAAACAAGTGCACATTCAAATATGTAAGAAAATTTGGTGAAGACAGACACACATGCGGTGAAATATATTTCTGCTAATGGTCATGAAATCAAAGAGAGATTTGAGTCCTTGTCACCACTATAGACACTCTTACAGATGGGATTAAGCCGACATGGCAACAAGAAAGTCAGATCTCTTACTGTTCAGGTCAAATTCCTAATATGTTATTTATTGCTGAGCTTTGTCTTTCTAACATAAGGAGCCCACTGCCCAGTTTTTGTTCTGCTTTATCTAATAAAGCGTGCAGTTGTGGCTTTTATTAGTTCTGAAAGAGAAAGCATACCACGTGAAGCAGTGAACCTCAGTCTGACGTCCTTGATGATCTGTGTTCCAGGGAGGCTGCAGCTCATTCATCCAAGTACTGACAGAAGACTCGATTTGTATTATGCACAGACCAATCCAAACTGTTCTTAAAATGAATAAAGAAGAATGGTCGTCTCCGCTTGCACAATTACATGGTTATCAGCAATCTCTGAATGTTTGTTTCTTTAAAAGTCCCTTGGAATGTGGCTATTTTTGTATTACCTATAGGTAGAGTTTTTTTTCTGGTAATATTAGGATTAAAATTAAGGTCAAATTTGGACATGCTTCTATATCAGTGTCAGACAATAGCCCCAGTCAAGAGGCTCACTGGTAAAGGAGAGTCAAAATCAATATTGCAGGAAAGGATTTCATCAAGACCACTGTTCTTGGCCACGGCCTCCTTTCTCCTTGCTGTTGGAGCTGTTTGACACCCTTTGCAGGCTCGGCCATTTCTCAATTCCAAAGGCCCTTGGTGGGAAAGATTTGAGGACAGCCACAGCACACTGAAGGTGGCAGCTGCAAGGTGTGTGCTACGTCCATCCTTCTCAGAGCTTGTGTTCAGTCATTCTGTCTTGGGTTTTCTCTGTTTCTGAAAGCCAGAATCAAAAACAACTTTCTGAGAATTGTCTCTTTGTCCTGGGAACAGGTCACTGAACTTTTATAGGATTCATCTTCCATTTTTGACGTCAATATGTGTTACAATGATATCCAGGCCTAATTTCTGCTCACCACGTCTATAATTATAATGTTATCAATGTGATGGAGCAGCATGGCATCCCAGGGACCGGTGAGATGGCTAAGGAGCCTGTGAGCTAAATCAGGGGCCAGCAAACCATGGCCTGGAAACCAAATCTCCCTGCAGGCTATTTTTGTAAAGCTTGTGTTTTTTTTTCTTTGTCAGTTGTTTTCAAAGAAAGTGGAAGAAGAAGAATATGCAACAGAGACTAAACATGGCTTACAAAGCCTAAAATATTTACTATTTGGCCGTCACAGGAAACATTTGCCAATCCCTAACTGAACTACCCCACACTGCCAGAGAGTCAATTTCACCCTTAGTGCATTGCTGCCCCTGTTACTGTTTTAAAAAGTGCTTCTGTAGTCCCTTCTCACAGTAGTGTCTAATTTAGAAAAAGCATAAACAGAGGCTTCCTCTTGCCTGTCCAGAGCCTTCGCTCCATGGGCCAGAAGCCCATATGCAGAAGTTGACGAGTATATGTCTGTTCCAACCATACGTATGGGAACTGGGACAGTAACTACAGCATGATTCACCAGTAGGTTCGCGCTGACCCACAGCGAGGCAGATCCAGGCCACATCCCCATTTGTACTCCCTGACCTCACCGAGTCCCCTCTGAGTCGTGGACGACAGTGGCATTCTGGGTCTCCTAGAATTAATGCTAGCTAGAGCTCATGTCAATAATCTCACAAAGATCTGGGTGGCTCCTTTCCCCTGGGCATAGGCATTTTCCTGAGAGAGAACGGCAGATCATTTTTAGAGGAAGCCTAGGAAGAAGGTGAACACTGCATGCAGAGCTACCGTAGGGCACTTCCCATGCACTGCTGAACCGTGAATCTACGAACTGGTACAGGACTAGAACTCATACTAACTCAGGCCACCTACAGTTTTGTTTCTGTCTTAGTTTCAGTTTCTGCAGATCAAGGAGGATGATAACAGGCCTGCACATTTCTTTCAATCCTAGGCTTCTCTCATTCAGCTGACCACTGCCAAATATTCTCGACAGATTCACCTATGATCATCTCTCAAGCCCTGCTTCCTGCTACAGTAACCATTTTGCCTCTGTCTTGGGTCCTGCATGCACTGTCTCTTGCACTTTGTCACCTGGGACCCATCACCTCCAGGGATATCAAGGAGCTCTATTCTTTAGCAGTAGCTCCTACCATTGGGTCTGGCCTGCAAGGGACGGCCACTCTGGCACTTCTCAAGGTATTCCCTCAATGAAGGAAGTGCCCTTTAGGCTCCGTTGTGAGACATATCTAGATGGAGATGAATGGTCTGCACATCATAAATATACCCCTATATTTCCTTATCCTCGATTCCACTTCTCTACATTATCCCAGGAAATTTCTGGCATCATAACTTAAGCATTGGCTGCCACCAAACCAGCATCAAGAATTCTGAGCTGCTCAAGTGAGCATATTGAACCCAGAAACTCTGGCAAGCACACCCTATGTAAAATAATCAACCCAATCTAAAATTATGCTTCTCTCTTCTTGGTCTGGCACCCTCAGAATCCATTCTCACACATGTTGCAGATTTTTACCATCGCAAATGAGCAAAATCGTGTGATTCTTTTTGTTGTATAAACCTTCCCCCTCCCAGCTTCAGCTTTGTGTTTGCCACCACACCAGCATGCTGGGACTTGATTCTAGCTATGACTCTGAAAGCAATGCCCTGGTGTAGGGCATGCAGGGAACTGGCATCTCCTGCTGACTTAAATTCTTCAGGTGAAGTCATCACAGGGCCTTCTGGCAAGAAAGAAACAGCCTCATCAAATGGGAAATAAATTCTTGTCTGCTTTCAAGGAATACTTGGTAGAATTTGGGTTTTTAAGGCATCAGAGACATAGAAATTTACTTAATTCCCTATTTCAATAAATGCCTTCTTTCTAATAAATTCCCTAGTATTCACATAAGAAATGGGAAATCTATGAATTCACCCTACGTTGCAGTCCAGACACTTGAAGGAGCAGACTCTGGGTCTGTGTTTTGGCTCTGTCAGTTCAACAGCTACAAGACAGAGCTCCTGCAGGCTGCCACTGAAGTCCCCTGATTCTCTGACCATACCTGAAGCAGAACACTTTAAATCTCTTTTTATCATTTTTCCTTTATGTTCTTTGGAACGGATAGAAAGATCCACCCCACATCCCCAGAACAGGACTTGCATTCCCTAGTCTTCCTATAATGACCAACGTCATTTAAGCCACCAAACCCACTGTCACTGATAGGCTTCTTATTCTAAACAACCCCAAGTGATGATAATATATCACAAATGTGTCCCAGCGTCTATCTTATGATACCAGCAGAATCTCAGCTACCTGCAGTTCAAACTGGCAGGCTAAACAATCTTAGAATCTCGTTTCTTTAAGTCTGTTGCTTGCAACCACTCTGTCCAGCAATTGCCCTGTGAGGGTTTAATTATGGAGAACAAAACTTATTCTAGATTGTGTCAGCAGAAAGGAATTCATTTTAAGGGGGTATTGAATGACTTATAAAATTGTTTATAAACTGAAGAGACTTTAATCTGATCTTCCAGGAAAAAAACCTCTTAAGTTAGGTGGCAGAACTGCTGTCGTCCTAGCCATAATCAGGAGGCTTCCTGATGCATCAAGAAGTCCTGACATCAGCTGCTAGCTCAGGATCAAAGCATTTCCACTTCACTGGGCACCAGCAAAACTAGGAGCCTCACGTCAGGTTTCCCTCCACTCTTATTTCCGTTCCAAATTTAAGACTTATTTATGTAAAGACATCTGGTTGGCAGAACATAAAATCACATCCAGAAATGTGGGAAATGTAGATTTTAGCTCGCCTACCTCTGCAGTATAGGAAGCCACACTAGAAGGAGGAAACTGACTTTAAGAAAGCCCGTCTGCAATATCCATCACAGTCCTCTTCTGGGGGTTTCCTGGGCTTGGACCTCTGCTATCTGCTGACAGGGCTTCCTATGCAAACCTGCCTGTCCTGCCATGTCTCTATACCTTGACTGTTCCTAGATTGTCCCTCTCCAACTGTGAGACAAACATTGACCTCCCCCCAACTATTTGCTATTGAACTCCTCCTCCATTTGAAATACTTTTTGGGAGTACTGTTATCTGCTTCTCCTTGTCATACTCCTTTCACGCAGTAAACTTTTCCGTGCTCCCGCTGTTATCTTCTTCATAGTGCCTAATCCACAGAAGGACCTATTAGTCTACCAGTATATGCAATCTCAGTGCAGTCAACCTGAACACTTTGCATCAAATCTCATGATATATTGATAAAGAATTTTAAATGGCATCAATCCAGATTTTCAAAGAGGTCCATTTTGACACTTAAAAAATTACTAACAATAATATTTATCAAGCTCATATCTGGAAACTAAATAATATTCTGAAGTTTCCTTTTAAATCAGGTCCATGTACAAGATAGTATACTTTCTCTGACTCAAATATTTCCTCTCATTTCCAAAAAGAGTGTTAATTATGCTGCTCAGTCATCCTCACTAACCACATTTACCCTAATTAGTTGATCTTTTCTTCTAAACTCTTTGACTGTTTGAACTTAAATTTTTTTTTCTGAAAAATCTAGTACAAAATGAATCATGTATTTTGTTTCTGTACATAATTAAATCCCATAAGGATTTTTTTTTTCCTTCAGTGAATCACACACAGGTCACATTCACCCTCCCCACCACATGGCCTTTCCGTTCTGGTCATAGCAGAATTCAAAGAAAAATGTAGCTTTCTTCAACTATGTCAAATTTTCCTACTAAATGGTCCATTAGAGAATTTTATTTTCTTACGTATATACATCTTGTCCATAGTTTATATCTGGTCAAATATAATACGGAGGGCTCTGTTTTATTTCTATTTGAGATTTTTGTTGAATGTGCCACCAATAAAATAATCATTCTCTTCTAAAACAACCATTACATGTTTTTTGGAAAATAGGTATCCAGTATATAGTTCCAAGGTTTCTATCTTTGATGAGTTAGGAAATTGGTTTTGTGTAAATGTGTCTGACACATCTGATTCTAAAAATAAATCTTGGCTTGCTCCCAGGTTAGCCTTCTGAAATTACATAATTGTCACAAGTTATTAATATCACTCAGAATTTCTCTTTCCATGCTGTTTTTAAAATCAGCACATTGTCTTCCCCCCACCCTCACTACCATCCCTAAGTCCCTCTTTTCTTCTAAGGGGGTCCTGACTAGAAGAGATGCTAATTGACTCTGTATTTCTGACCAGTCCTACTAGGAAATATGGGCCCCTTGCTTAGCTCAATTCCCAAGCCCACCCCACATACTTTCAAACCTGTTCTTATTTCCCTTTTTGGTTTTTGCCACCCTCTTTCTCAGTAGGACTCTGTGTTCCCCAGCATTTACATTCAGGTCTGCACATGGTGAACGAAGTGTACCACATCAGACAAAATCCACGGCTTTGGCTCTCCGCAGCTTGTCTATGTGATCCATAGATTATTGCAGCTAGACTAATTATGCAGCAATTTATATCGATTGTTTAGAGCAGCATGGTGAATCCTCATGACTAAATCTGCTTCTTCTTGGAATGTGCAGAATTAAGATAATTCAAATACCCATGAAGTTACATAATTTTTTAGGTGTCTGTAATTCCATGTGATCTAAATGAACCAAAAAGGGATTTAACTTTCTAAGCATTTACATATGACTTTAAAATGTGACTTTGAGACTAAGGTAGAAGAGACAGAATCTATTCTTACCAGTTTTCAATTATTATCCTAATTTTCCCTTTTAAAATAAAAGTGCAGAGATTATACATGCACTTAATTTTTTATACGAGCAAGCTGGGCCAGCTAATATTAGTGTACTTATAGAGTTGATTAATATCCAATAGACCTTACGCCATTTTTTCCACAAACACTGAACTAGATGGAGCCCCAAGGCTCTAATTATTTTACATTTAAGAGTCAGTTCTTGAAAGATTTCTCAGTTTTGAAGAATATGTCCTTTCCATTGGAGGAGAAGGAAGATTTTCACATGAGGCTTGTGTTCTTCATGACTACAGCTCACCAGCGACTGGACGGCGGCCGTATAGGGGTGTGGGTGTGTGTGCATGTGTGTGCGTGTGGGTGTGTGTGTATTCACACACATTTTGCTAGCTAAAAGCCACTGATGTTTTAAATACAAGTACAGTAGTTTTCTAAATGGAAAACATTATAAAAGACTATTGACTGGCAAGTTGTACGTGACTCCAGTCTCTTGAATTACTGAAAATAGGCAATGCTCCATTTGCTCCTTACCTAAAATAAACGAAGTTCTTCCAACTCATGAATACTGCAAGAAAAGGTCAAAATCTTTTATTCCCACCTCAGGAGCAATGTCTCTAAAGGACACTGTGCATTATGCCTTTGTTGAGCACAACATCTAAAGGGATAGCAATTTTTAATTATAGAATACAGGGTTTTTCTAACGACCTTATGACTTCGGGACATTAAAAAGCTTGTTTACTAACAAGACACAAAAAAGAAGAGACCTGAGTGAAAATATCAATTTAAATGTTACATGGGAATTCATTTAATGGCATATGAATGAAAGAAAACAAGCTGTGGACTTTTTTTTTTTACTTACTTTGAAATATCTGAATTTCCATTGCTAACATTATTTATATATATCTGAATATGTGAATGTTTACTTCTTTTTGTTACACTGCTAAACTTGCTCCTGGAATGGCCTGTGGTTTTGATAAAGTAATATAGGATTTAAGTGTGAAATTTTGATTATGGTAATAGCATAGGAATTTCACGGAGAAAGAAAGGTAAAATGTTTTCACTCATTTGGTGCCCACTGGTAACTGAATTTCAGGATGATCAATCAGGTAAACAAAAGTATCACATGCAGTACAGTCCACCATGAGTTATTTTGTAGAAGTTTCTACTTGTTTTTTCTAACTACAAAAGTATTAACACTCATTTAGAAAATCCAGAAAAACATTTTAATTCAAAATTTCTATCAAAACCTCCCCAGATATGTTTACACTTACCTTTTGATGGATTTTATTCTAGTATTCAGCGGAAGACCATAGGATCTAGAGCAGTTCAAAGCACTACTCTATTGTTTACAGGCCTTGCACTTTAGACAAGCACCTTAGCCACTTGGTGACTCAATTTCCATATCAATAAATCAGGCATGATAACATATACAATTCATGAAGTCAATGAGAAAATTAAATGTAAAGTGCTGAGGAAAATTTCCTGGTATTAGTAAGAGTGTAATATATATGATAGCTTTAATTTTTGTTGTTAAGGTTTTCACTTTCATATGTTTTCTCTTAGATTGACGGTTTTTATGTTTGGGAACATCACCAACTTAAAAAGAAATTCATGAACCTTCTGGAAATTTTAGAAAACATAGACAAAAAGGTTTTTTTTTTAATTATACTTGTTATTACATTATCAGACATAACCATTGTTAATACCTAGGTATGCAGTTTTAAAACTATCTGTGAGCATGATAGATTGCAAATATTCAGGTAAGATTTAAAAATATATAATACATGGGAAAAATTTTAACAAAACTGGTGGAAGACTTATACACTAAAAATTATTATTTTTTATTGAAGTATAGTTGATTTACAATATTATATTGGTTTCAAGTATACACCATGGTCATTCAACAGTTACATACATTTTTTTTTGCTATTGTTAATATACAATTACATGAGCAATATTATGGTTACTAGACTCCCCCTATTATCAAGTCCACACCACATACCCCATTGCAGTCACTGTCCATCAGTGTAGAAGGATGTTACAGAATAACTGCTTGTCTTCTCTGTGTTATACTGCCTTCCCTGTATCCCCCCACCCAACCACCGCCCCTGCAACATTATGTGTGCTAATTGTAATAGCCCTTTTCCCTCCTTTCCCACCCATCCTCCCCAGTCCCTTTCCCTTTGGTAACTATTAGTCCATTCTTGGGTTCCATGAGTCTTTTCCTGTTTTGTTCCTTCACTTTTGTCTTTGTTCGTATGGTCCACAGATGAGTGAAATCATTTGATACTTGTCTTTCTCCACCTGGCTTATTTCACTGAGCATAATACCCTCTAGCTCCCTCCATGTTGTTCCAAATGGAAGGATCTGTATTCTTCTTATGGCTGAATAATATTCCACTGTGTATATGTACCACATCTTCTTGATCCATTCATCTACTGATGGACACTTAGGTTGCTTCCATTTCTTGGCTATTGTAAATAGTGCTGCAATAAACATAGGGGTACATATGTCTTTTTCAAACTGGGCTGCTGCATTTTTAGGGTAAATTCCTAGGAGTGGAATTCCTGGGTCAAATGGTATTTCTATTTTGAGTTTTTTGAGGAACCTCCATACTGCTTTCCACAACGGTTGTACTAATTTACATTCCTACCAGCAGTGTAGGATGGTTCCCCTTTCTCCACATCCTCGCCAACATTTGCTGTTGTCTGTCTTTTGGATGGCAGCCATCCTAACTGGCATGAGGAGATATCTCATTGTGGTTTTAACTTGCATTTCTCTGATGACTACTGATGTGGAGCATCTTTTCATGTCCCTGTTGGCCATCTGAATTTCTTCTTTGGAGAAGTGTCTATTCAGCTCCTCAGCCCATTTTTTAATTGGCTCATTTGCTTTTTGTTTGTTGAGGTGTGTGAGTTCTTTATATAATTTGGATGTCAACCCCTTATCGGATATGTCATTTGTGAATTTATTCTCCCATACTGTAGGATGTCTTTTTGTTCTACTGAGGGTATCCTTTGCTGTACAGAAGGTTTTTAGTTTGATATAGTCCCACTTGTTCATTTTTGCTTTTGTTTCCCTTGCCTGGAGAGATATGTTCATGAAGAAGTTGCTCATGTTTATGTCCAAGAGATTTTTGTCTATGTTTTTTTCTAAGAGTTTTGTGGTTTTATGACTTAGGTTTAGGTCTTTGATCCATTTTGAGTTTACTTTTGTGTATGGGGTTAGACAGTAATCCAGTTTCATTCTCTTCCATGAAGCTGTCCAGTTTTTCCAACACCAGCTGTTGAAGAGGCTGTCATTTCCCCATTGTATATTCATGGCTCCTTTATCATATAGTAATTGACCATATATGCTTGGGTTTATATCTGGGCTCTCTATTCTGTTCCACAGGTCTATGGGTCTGTTCCTATGCCAGTGCCAAATTGTCTTGATTACTGTAGCTTTGTAGTAGAGCTTGAAGTCAGGGAGCTTAATTCCCCTTGCTTCATTCTTCCTTCTCAGGATTGCTTTGGCTATTTGAGGTCTTTTGTGGTTCCATATGAATTTTAGAACAATTTACTCTAGTTTACTGAAGAATGCTGTAGGTATTTTGATAGGGATTGCATTGAATCTGTAGATTGCTTTAGGCAGGATGGCCATTTTGACAATATTAATTGTTCCTAGCCAAGAGCATGGGATGAATTACCATTTATTAGTGTCCTCTGTAATTTCTCTTAAGAGTGTTTTGTAGTTTTCAGGGTATAGGTTTTTCACTTCCTTGGTTAGGTTTATTCCTAGGTATTTTATTCTTCCTGATGCAACTTTGAATGGAATTGTTTTCCTGATTTCTCTTTCTGCTAGTTCATCATTAGTGTATAGGAATGCGGCAGATTTCTGTGTACTAATTTTGTATCCTGCAACTTTGCTGAATTCAGATATTAGATCTAGTAGTTTTGGAGTGGATTCTTTAGGGTTTTGTATATACAATATCATGTCATCTGCAAACATGGACACTTTGAGTTCTTCCTTGCCAATCTGGATGCCTTTTATTTCTTTGTGTTGTCTGATTGCCGTGGCTAGGACCTCCAGAACTATGTTGATTAAAAGTGGGGAGAGTGGGCATTCTTGTCTTGTTCCTGATGTTACAGGAAAAGCTTTCAGCTTCTCGCTGTTAAGTATAATGTTGGCTGTGGGTTTGTCACATATGGCCTTTATTATGTCGAGGTACTTGTCCTCTATACCCATTTTGTTGAGAGTTTTTATCATGAATGGATGTTGATTTTTGTCGAATGCTTTTTTAGCATCTATGGAGATGATCATGTGGTTTTTGTCCTTCTTTTTGTTGATGTATTGAATAATGTCGATGGATTTTTGAATGTTGTACCATACTTGCATCCCTGGGATGAATCCCACTTGATCATGATGGATGATATTTTTTATGTATTTTTGAATTTGGTTTGTTAATATTTTGTTGAGTATTTTTGCATCTATGTTCATCAGGGATATTGGTCTGTAATTTTCTTTTTTTGTGGTGTCTTTGCCTGGTTTTGGTATTAGAGTGATGTTGGCCTCGTAGAATGAGTTTGGGAGTATTCCCTCCTCTTCTACTTTTTGGAAAACTTTAGTGAGGATCGGTATAAGGTCTTCACTAAATGTTTGATAAAATTCAGCAGTGAAACCATCTGGTCCAGGTGTTTTGTTCCTAGGTAGTTTTTTGATTCCCTATTCAATTTCTTTGCTGGTAATTAGTCTATTCAGATTTTCTGTTTCTTTGTGGATCAGCCTTGGAAGGTTGTATTTTTCTAGAAAGTTGTCCATTTCTTCTAGGTTATCCAGTTTGTTGCCATATAATTTTTCATAGTATTCTCTTATAGTTCTTTGTATTTCTGTGGTGTCCATAGTGATTTTTCCTTTCTCATTTCTGATTCTGTTTATGTGTGTAGACTCTCTTTTTTTCTTGATAAGTCTGGCTAGGGTTTATCTATTTTGTTTATTTTCTCAAAGATCCAGCTCCTGCTTTCATTGATTTTTTTCTCTTGTTTTATTCTTCTCAATTTTATTTATTTCTGCTTTAATCTTTATACATTTGATTCTGTAAAAATCATACACTTCAGTAACCTGTCATTGAGAAAAGAGCATAGAAATATTTCTAGTAAGCACATAAATAGGAAATGTTGGGCAGAAATATCTCAGTTCAGTTATTTTGTCATTAATTTCCGATCTTTCTCATAGCAAAATGATGTTTTTCACATATTGTTCATGATAACATTATAAAATCATCAACTACACAAGACATCTATGTCATAAGTACCAACCAATCAATCCAAACAAGTTTAAATAAGTATGCAAACTGTTTGTTATGATTGCTAAAAAGATGCAGCAGTACCTTTGGCAAATATGTTTATTTTATGTTTGATATTGTTTTTAGGAAATATGCTAAGAAAGCTACAGAAATAGCCTGCATGTTTTTCTTCAGGTAATAGATAGTATCTAATGTTTACCATTTGTTTATGAATATATTATCCACTAAACCTTTGGGGATTTTTGTAATGTGAGAAAAAGTCAAACAAAATGAACATAGAAATCTCAGCAGGCCAAAATTATACAGCTACTAAGAACAAGATAGCAATTATTGGACTCAAATCTAGGCTGATGATTCTTAGGCACAGTTTGCTATTAAAAAGCTATGGCCCATATTTATACATAATCATATCAGTGTCCTGTACTAGCTCCTTTAACCAAAAGCATTTTGAATTTGTTGGAAATTTTCTGGCTATTTTTCATGTATAAGGAAAAGTCCCCCATATCACCCTGCACTGACATCTACTATGCTTAACTGTATGACTCACGAAGAGGGATGATGGGAGATTTCCTTCTATATGGAGCTTCAAGGCAGGTCATAAAATAGGACTTTCTGTAAAATTTGTCATTTGATGAGGCCCAAAATAGAAAGCTTAAAGCAACACTGTGGATAAAATGAGAGTTTCTGTGTCCAGGATTCTTACCTGGCCGTGGTTGACTAGCTCACTGCACACATGTGGGCAATACATGGCTGTTGACTGTATATACAGAGCTCAGCCCAGTGCTCTGGGCATCACACAGTGGCATGGCTGCAAGGCTGCAGGAGAGCAGAGCAGAGGCTGGAGTGGTGGCAGCGCCAAGGACAGATGCCCAGAGGACAGCTGTGCAGGACGACTGTGCAGAGAGGCCCAGAGGATGGCTGTGTGGAATGACTGTGCAGAGAGGCCCAGAAGATGGCTGTGTGGGACAGCTGTGCAGGCAGACAGGCCCAGAGGATAGCTGTGTGGACAGAGGGGCCCAGAGGCAGAGACCAGCTTGCTGCATGCAGACTTGCTCTGAGTGAACGATATTTTAGTGACTGACCTGCCACCTGGAAATAAAGTTGGGTATAACCCTTTCACCCCAAGAATGTTTTGCTGTCAATTTCTTTGGTCACATTGAATCCAGAGTGAACTTGCCCAGGGCTGAAACCCATTGACAAGACAATTGGCGAAAGTTGGCAGGGTTCATTGTTGACCAAGGAAGAAGACAGGCTGCCCTTATGAGAGGGTTGCTTCAGAGGGCTGCCCCTGTGAATGGGGAGACAGTGAATTGTCCCCCAATGGGTATGTGGTCTGAGGTGGCTTGCCTCCTAGAGGACTGGGCCCCACCCCAGGACTGGAGGCAAGTGGAGGTGACACCTCAGGCAGTAGTGGTGGCCCTTGGTATAGTAAGCATATCCTTTGAGAAGCAGAGTGCCCGTGAGGCAGCAGGGACTGTGGGTTGGCTGCTTCTCACAGTATTAAAAAGGTCTACAGAAGAGACCCCAGAAATGGCAGCACGAGAACGCAAGCTGCTAACTTCTATGGATTCCCTGAAGAGGGAAATGGCATTGATGAGAGAGGAGATGGCACGAGAACACTAGCAGCAAGGTGCCATTGGAGAGGTAAACAATTATTTACAGAACAGTATGGCAGTGCTGCCAGGTATTCTGAAGGAGGAAGAGGCCGTCAAGGAAAAAGACAAACTCCCAAGGGAAGCACAGGCAGAGGTGGCACG
Source organism: Smutsia gigantea (assembly GCA_032199065.1). Taxonomy (NCBI): domain Eukaryota; kingdom Metazoa; phylum Chordata; class Mammalia; order Pholidota; family Manidae; genus Smutsia; species Smutsia gigantea. The sequence goes on along the minus strand of JAVSCE010008223.1, from coordinate 46,195 downwards.
AGAACATTAGCTGTGAAGCATTGAGGTGAAGGTAAGAGAGCTTCTGAAGACTGAGCCAGCATTGTTGCGAGGCACTGTAGCAGAGGAGGCACTTGGGGGAGTGGAGAGAAAGGTGCCATCAGCCCCAGAAATGGAGGAGCTGGGGAAGGATGGAGGGGTGGAGCTGGAGGCACTGGCCCCTCCTGTATTGAAAGCACGCCCAGTGGTTGTAAAGAAAATAAAGACCCAGCAGCTGAAAGTTCCCCAGGGAGAGGAGCAGCCCCTCCCCAGGTCGTGGAGCACTGTATGGTCCGCCCCTATGCTCAGGCTGAGCTGGTGGCTGTGGGACTTAGGGGTGGATGGAATTGTTCTGTTGGGATCAGATGGGAAAGCTATTTTCCCTGACCATGCAGCCTGCCTTGAGTAAGTGATTACAAAATGTGAGGTGACTCACAAGAAGAATTTAAGGGGTCCCATGAAGGTTATGAGGACCCAGATATGGGCTGATTTAATATGGGCAGGAGTAGACGGAAGGAAATTAGACGGTAAGCCAAATAGGATCTTACTGGAGCTATGTCAACAACTGAAACCAGTGCAGCAGTTCAAGCCATTAAGACCAAAGAGGCAGAGGTCAGAGACAGAGCCACGAGTCTGGCCTGTGTGTCTGCAAGACTTTTTGCTGGAAAGGCTGGAGAACAATGTTCGAGAGTTCCTTGCACAGGGACCATTGCAGAGGACTAAGGGCACATAGATTGAGAGGAGAGAATCCTGGAGGGGTGGAGTGTGGATAAAATGAGAGTTCCTGTGGCCAGGATTCTCACCTGGCCCTGGTTGACTAGCTCACTGCACACCTGTGGGCAATACATGGCTGTTGACTCTATATACAGAGCTCCACCCAGTGCTCTGGGCACATGAAATGGTGGCACGGCTGCAAGGCTGCAGAAGAGCAGAGCAGAGGCTGGAGTTGTGGCAGCACCGAGGACAGAGGCCCAGAGGATGGCTATGAGGACAGAGGGACCCAGAGGCAGAGACCAGCTTGCTGCATACAGACTCACTCTGAGTGAACGAGATTTTAGTGACTGACCTGCCACCTGGAAATAAAGTTGGGTATAAACCTTTCACCCGAAGAACATTTTGCTGTCAATTTCTTTGGTCACATTGAATCCATAGCGAACTTGCCCAGACTGAAACCCACTGGCAAAATAAACAGCAAATCACTCCTTGACTAGATTCTACTGGACTCTCTATTATTCCTCACTCATGTGTGAGCCAACTGTGGCATGCCCCTTCTCTGCCATGAATCATTACAGATATCAAGCATCACTCTCAGTCTTCGCATGAAATACGCTCGCAGCAGGGAATATACTTTGTGAGTACTTTTAAAAAATGTTTGTAAGGTCTCTATGTAGGATAAAGATTACTATTCACTTTATGGACACACATGAAGCCCAGCTGCCTGATTTCATCCTCAAGTAGCACAGAACCTATATAAAGCCTTCTGCAATATAAAGACCAGCTAATTTACAGAAGAAACACTGAAATTTTATGTGTCATAAAACCATCTGGCAAAAGCCACCTGTTACCTCCAGAACTTTCTACCTCCATTCTGTCAGACACGCTTTTTATGTTCAGTGACAAAGAACTAATAAATCAGTTAACACTATTTAAATTTACTGGCAACCCCCTTAACTTTCTGAATAAAGCATTTCTAAATCTAATTCCCCAAATACTATACAGAGTCTGCTACTCTTAGACCAGTTAGAAGCAAGGCCTGTTCCTTAGTGATAAGTCAGCCAGAATGAACAAAGTCAACCCTAAACACCTTCAGGATAGCTGCTTTCCCTCAACTATGTACACGGGGAAGCCCATGCGCTTGTTCCGGCAACTTGAGTAAGTGCTGTAGAACAGGGATTCTCAAATTGTAATGTGCATACAAATCACCTGAGAGCTTGTTAAAATGCAGATTCTAATTCAGTAAGCTAGGGTTGGGGTCTGAAAGGCTATTTCTAACAAGTTCCCAGGTGGCACCGAGGCTGCGAGTTTGTGGGCCACATGAACAGCAAAGTGGTTGAGCTCTTCAGTGAGGAGAACATGACCCGAAGCATGAAAATATTCAGGTCAAGAATGCTTCCATTCTTTAAAATATATTACATAGAAGCAGCGTAAGAGCTAGACTAGCATCAAGGAGAGGGCCTTCAGAAACAAAAAGCAGAAGGAGGCATCTCTAAGCCTAAACATTATTATTCTGTAATGGACAGCTTTGAAACCAGAGCGTCTTCCTTTGTTCACTTACTCATTCTCACATGTGAAATGCATCAAGTGCCTGCTATAGGACAGCCCCTGTGCTAGATTCCAGAGCACCATGTTGAACAGGCAGGATCCTAGTTGTAAGAAACTCACAATCTCATCCAAATAAATAGTAAGTTGTGAGATAAGATAACCATCTAGGGTTGAATACAAGGGAGAGTGAAAACATAAAGACTATTTCACTCTGCGAGATGGGATGATAAGGCAGGCAGCTCAAGGAAAAGTAAACAGTAAATTGGTAAGGATATTTTGATGACTCAACTTGTACTAGGTTCTAAGAACTGTTCTAAGCACTTTAACTCTCACAATGACACTTTTAAGGTGGGTGATCTTATTATCCCTATATGGATGAAATGAGAGTTCCTGTAGCCAGGATTCTCACCTGGCCCTGGTTGATTAGCTCACTACACACCTGTGGGCAATACATGGCTGTTGACTCTATATAAAGAGCTCCGCCCAGTGCTTTGCGTGCAACATGGTGGTATGGCTGCAAGGCTGCAGGAGAGCAGAGCAGAGGACAGAAGCCCAGAGGAGGGCTGTGCGGGACGACTGCAGACAGAGGAGCCCAGAGGCAGAGACCAGCTTGCTGCACACAGACTCGCTCAGAGTGAACAGGATTTTAGTGACTGACCTGCCACCTGGAAATAAAGTTAGGGATAACCCTTTCAATCCAAGAACAGTTTTGCTGTCAGTTTCTGTGGTCACATTGAATCCATAGTGAACTTGCCCGGGGCTGAAACCCATTGATAAGACACCCTATTTTATAGCTGAGGAGACAAAGGCAGAGAGAAATTGTGTCATTTGTCCACTAAATAGTTCCCTGGTGATAAGCGAGAGCAGCAGGGCTTCCTCTGGGGTTCTCAATGACTCTATGCAGCCTGTATATCACCTACTGTAGATGTGACTAGTCATCACTAAGCTCTCCAGTTCTCCTTTCCTTCAGGGCACATTTTCTTTGAATGTATGCATTGACACATGCCATTGAAATGTGATTAGAAGCGACATCTGTCACTTCCAGGCAGACGCATTTAATAGCTAGTGCAGTTTTCCATGCTCTTTACCCATCCCAATGGTCATGGAAGCACTGGTCGGTGTGGAATTCTACAAGACTGAAAAATCCCGGGATTTTGAGCTTGCACAAAAAGGAGGGCATCCCCAGATTGTCTCCCAGGCCCATGCAGGATCTTTCAAGTACAAGTGACAAGCCATGCTAAGTCACATAGATTTTGATAATGTCTGTTACTGTAGCCTAACGTGGTCTATCTTGATAATACATTATACTCAAGGTGATGTGCAAATTATCTTGCAGTAAGTGTGTGTTTAGGACACCAGAGGAGAGGAAGAAGGTGTGCTGGGGAGGAAACTCAAGATGGTCATAGGAGATATTCAGAAGAATTAAACAGGATGGTAAATTTTAGAAAATTCAGGCAGTTGGACTATACTGAAGAATAAATTCTGAGGAAGTTGTGGAGGAGAAAAGAGGAAGGGTATGCCTCTCAGGGCCTCTGAAATGAAGAGAAGGAATGGAGACAGACTGAGAGTCTGGTCAGTGCTTGTCAGGGCTGCACATGGAGGAATTAATCAGATTCAAGTCAAGGTGAAATCAAAGAAATGAGTTTTTTCTGTTTATGAAGTCAGAAAAAGCACCATGCTGGAAAGAAGCATCAGCTACAAATATGGAGGTAAAACAAAGGAAAATAAGCCAAACAAACCAGAAATAAAAAGCCTACACCAGAGCTAGAGGACATGGAAGTATGGGAGTGGGAGGATGGGCTCAAACCAGAGAAAGACAGATAAGGCTCATCCCAACCTCATACCTAGTACATGCTGCTCTGGGGTTTGCCTTTCCCAGATGCCTTCACCTGGCTGATGCCACTCACGGGGCTCAGAGATGTGCCCTCTGAAAGTCTGCCCCTTCCCAGAGCCCTCGCCCCCCAGGCCCACCCAGTGCTCCTCCTACATCTTCAAAAACTTCCTTCACATGTATCACAATGTTCCTCCATGGCCATTTTAAGTGTCCATTCATTTGTCTGTCTCCCAGTTAGGTAAAAATTCTTTCAGAGACTGATGACATATAATGTGTTTTTGTAATTTCAAGGCCAAGCTCAGAGCTTGGTCCAGAGTAATCCCTTAATAATTGGTGGTGACTGCGGTAAATCTAGGAAAAGAATTCCCCCTATATATTTAATATATGACTCAGGAGCTCAAAAGTAGGTCTGAGATAAAGATTAAAGTTGGTCATCTTTAGTGAATTCACTCATTCAACAAATATTTACAGGTGCTTATTATCCTAAATGGTGGATATTCTGGTGAATAAAGAAGATACAGTGTTTTTGTTATGTCTGGATTCTCATGGAAGAAAATATGTTAATCAAACTGCACACATAATTATAAACAGTTAATCAAACTAATGCATAATTATAAACAGCTCCTCTCAAGGTCTCCAAGGATCTCCACATTGCTAAATTTTAGTCTCAATCCTCAGTCCTGGTCTTATTTGACCTATAAACAGCACATGACACAGCTGATCCGTTTTCTCCTTTTAGTGGGATCCCACATTCTCTTGTTTTCCTTTTGTCTTTCTCCATCTCATTACCTGGTTCCTTCTTACCTCTCAAACTCTGAAAGTGAATGTACCCAAGGATTTCTTCTGTTTCTTTCCCCAGTCACTCCCTAGCTGTGATCTCCTCCACACTCATGGCTTTGAATTCCAGTAAGTTGAAGACACCCAAATTATATTTTCAGTTCAAACCTCCCCATCCCTTTATCCCCACTGCCTACTTGACCTGTCTACTTGGGTCTCTAATAAACATCTCAGACAAAACATGTCCAAAAGTGAATTCATCTTATTTTCCTCATGCAGATCCCCTACAGTCTTTCCCATTTCAGGGAAATGCAATTCCACGCGTACAGTTGCTCAGGACAAAGAATCTGGTCTCATCCTCAGCTTCTGCCTTTTCCTGACACCCTACCTCTTGCCCATCAGCAACTCTTACCTTCAAAAAATATTTCTAATTTTACTACTCCTTACTACCTCTATTGACACCACCCTGGTTCAAGCCAGGATCATTTCTTACCTGAATTATTTCAGTAGTCTGCCAATTCATCTCCCAGGTTTTGCACACACTATCTTTTCTCCACACAGCAACTCTAGTGACCTTGCTCAGTTAGATGACGTTATTCCTAAAAAGCCTACAGTTACGCCCTATCTCACACAGACTAAACACCAGAGTCCTTCCAATGGCCAGGAACACTCTGAAAGATGTAGATGAAATATGGTCCATCCTGTAATATATCCTATGCTTTTAGTATTTAAAGTACTTATCTAAAATAATCTCACATAAAAAGACAGAACTATTCAGCAAAGATACAAGACACTTTTAATTTATATTTTCTCAACGTCAGTATCAGAGTAATTGAATGGAAATTGATATATTCTCTTTCAGAAATACCTTGAAAATCATAATTCATTGTCCTTTAAAGGATATTGTGAGTCCATTTATACAGGTCCCCAGGATCTGTTTCTTATTTAGGCAACATCAGAGTTACTAGCTGGAACAGATATTTAAAGAAAGGTAAAAAGCCTACTTCAGTTGATAGAGTTCAAAAAAGCATTACTTAAGTCAACTCAGCAAAATATTTTTGTGCGATTTCATTCCTCTTATTCTATTTTACCTCCAAATCATAAAGCCCTTCATTGCTAACCTGTAAATATTTACTACTTACCTTATACTAAATAAGAAATTTATTTTCTACTCAGATCTTACACTGGAGTAAGGTTCTACATCTGAGTCTGTGTGAATACTTATTAGACCAGAGGAAAAGAAGGTGTTAGGCTAAACCAGCTCTTTTTACAAGAAGGAAATAATGGTCCACCATTTCACTTACTGCAACTAGAGAAAACAACAAAGATTAAAAACAGAAAGAAGAAAAAGCAATTTTTCATGATACTAAAAAACACCACAGCCTCAACCCAGGATCTATTTAAAATAGTCACCAAATTTAAGACCAAGCCAAGAAAGGATTTGAGAGGGAACATATTTGTATGCAGATGCCAGGCATGCTAAGGAGCTCTCCAGAAGTAAGTGGCAAGCCAAGAAGAAGCAAGCCAATGATCTTTGCTTGGAGCTGGAATGTGAGAGGACCAGCGAACACTATTCAACAGCCCAGAGTGGTAGAAAATACAGCTATACAAGGCACCAGGCAGACAACCAGCTTCACAGGAAGCAGTGTGCATAGGGTGGAAGAGAAAGAAGACAGCAGTCAGGAATGTAGCTGCTGACCCAGGTCAGCTGAAGGAAAGCAAATGCCAAATCATGATGTAATGTAAAAGTCCTGGGACATTCGGGCTTCTGTTTCTTATTCTAAGAATTCCTGCCTGATGCAGCCAGTGATCTTTATTCATCAAGCAGAGCCTCTGCCCTTCTTCTAAACTACTAGTGCAAAGAATTTCTCTTCCTGAAGCTTCCTTGTATATCTCAAAAGAAGTGGCACAAGCCACAGTTCAGCCAACTGGTATACCAGAGCAGCGCAAAGGGTACTTCACCCAACACCACCAGATTCCAATGGTATGAGAAAATTAAAATCCTTCTATGTTGCTTCTATTTTCTTTGTGTCTCCTGTAGTTTTTGCTTTTTAGTTTTGGTGCTATATATATTTTTTGATGTACAAATTCATGATAGTTCATTTAGTTAGCTATTCCAGCTGTTTGTGTTCACATATACTCCAACAGCATGTTACCGTCATGCTGAACTTGAAATAGGTGTGGTTAGGTGTGTGGAAAGGTTTGAAATAAATGAGATGAGTTCTTACTAGTCAGATTTAGCAGCACACTGAACTCTGCTCACTATACCTGCATAACTAGCAGGTTTCAAGGTGGGGTCTAGAATTACAGAGTGAAGGTTTATCAAATACATCCAAGTTATTTTAACATTTAACATATTTATAAAATATGTTAAAAGTATGGAAAATCTGAGGCAAATGCAAAATTAGGCAGGATTGCAGGAAAGCAGATAGTAACTTTTAGGCATAAAAGCAAAAGCATCAACTCACTTTTAGGGGAGAAAATTAGACTGCCCTAAAAATTACTCAGAAGAATGTTAATACTAGAATATAGGGAAGTATTTGACATGTTGCCAAAGAAATAATGTATTTCTAAGAATTTTATAAAGACAAACAATTTCAAGCTAAAGAATTTGAGGAATATAGTACCCATGAACCATTGTTGAAAATACTTCTTGATGATAAAATCCGAACAAATTAGTGATGGATGGAGAAACCAAAGAAAAATGTCTGAATGGGAACATCAAACTCATGGAATTACATAGCATTAAACAAGGTGTGGTTGACAGTTTATAATGATGAAGTTACAATACACAATGAACTGTCGTGAATGTGTACATCCAAAAATATATATAGCACCAAAACAAAAAAAGCAAAAACTACAGGAGACACAAGGAAAATAGAAGCAACATAGAAGGATTTTAATTTTCTCATACCATGAGAAATTAGGGAGACAAAAATAGTAAGGATATAAAGAATCTAAATAACAATAAATAAGATCACTCTAATTAACAAATATTCAGCAGTATTTGAGAAGCCCCCATTCTTTTTTCAAATATCCAAGGAGATTTATTAGACCGCACGTGAACAGAACCATAGAGAAAGTGTGCCAACAGATCACATGGTAAAATGGAAATTTGGATTAGGTAGATGATGAGTGAGGTGGGAGATTCTGTGTTGCTATCAAGATTCCAGGTGGCCAATTCCTATCAAGAGGCCATTGCTGCTGGTTTAAGGACCGACCTTGAGCAATAAAGTTTTAAGTAACCCTTGCATCAAGGAGAAAAACAAAACCAATATTTCAGAATATGCCACAGCATCACAGAAGAATTATAAGCTCAACATTATTCAAGTAAATATGAAAGTAGAGAGGTAACAGCACATTTTCTAGGAAATATATAAGGAACCAACAGCATTCCAAAAGAGATAAACATAAATGAATCATTACCATGGCTAAAAATACTGTTAATTGACCTTTTAAAAATACGTGTTTTAAAATCAATTGCCCAGGTGGAGAAAAACAAATACCATTTGATTTCATTTATTTGTGGAGTATAAAAACAAAGCAAAACAGAATGAGCAAAATAACAGTAGGCTCATAGACACTGAGAGGTAACTACTGGTTACCATGGGGGAGGGGTTGGGTGAGGAGGGTACAGGGAATAAAGGGTCACAGAAATGATCAATCATAAGTTGGTCACAGGATAGTAGTAAAGCATGGAGAATATAGTCACTGATTCTGTAACATCTTTCTGTGTTGTCAGATAGTAACCACACTAGAGGGGGTGAGGATTTAATAATACAGGTGACTGTTGAACCACTGTGTTGTATACTTGAAACTAATTTAAGATTATATACCAAAGATACTTCATTTGAAAAAATGAAAAAATAAAATCAATTGTCTCTTCATGTCATTTGCAGATTTTGTAATCAGGTTTTTGGAATTTTCTACTTCATTAAAAAAAATTTATATATAATTCACACAGCATAAAATTCACCTTTTTTAAAGTGTCCAACTCAGTGATTTTTAGTATATTTACAAAATTGTTCAACCATCATATCTTATTCCAGATAAATATATAATTCCAAATTTTTATCACTCCAAAATTAAAGATATATTATAACTTAATAATAATATAATAAATAGCTCATATTCAAATTTCTTCAGTGTTCTCAAAATAGCTTCTATTTTTTTTTAAACCAGGATTCAACCAAGCTTATCACACTGCATTTGATTAGGTTTATTGAGGCATTATTGGACTCATAAAATCCTGGAACAGTTTTTATAATATTAAGACTATTTGGTCTTTAAGGTTTTGTTAGAATTTCCCTATAAGACCATCCAGGCTCCATGTTTTTCAGTGAAGTAACTCTTCCACAACTTTCTCTAATTCTTCTATAAAAATTGATCTGTTTATAAGCTTTCTAAGTATAAACATGATTAGTAAAATTATTTTCATAGATATTAGCCATTTATATTTTCAAATACATTTCCATAGAGAAGGTCTTCAAAGTAGTCTCTTACCATTTTTTATTTTCCATGCTTACAGAAGTTGTCCCAACTTGTCACTTCATATTTTACACATTTACATTTTCTCACTTTTTTTCTTAAGAAACAAGTAGTTTGTTAATTTTGTTCAAATCACACCTGTTACTTTGGTTCAAGTCACTGGCTAACTTAAGAAAAAATGGTCACTTTACATATTTTGTAGTTTCTGCTGCTTATTCAGGTTATAATAATAATAATAGTGCCCCCTAATATCCATTCTACCATTCCACCTTCCTAGTAGAACCCCTGATTTTTAGCTGAGCTCATGACCACCTAAAATAAGACCACATTTTCCAGTCTAAATTTCAATTAAATATTACCAAGTGACTAAATTTTGGCTAATGCAATGTAAACGGAGGTGGTGTTTGCAGTGTCCAGGAAATGCTCTTAAAGGAAAATATTCTCTTCTTCTCCTCTCTTCACACTTCTGTCTAGATTGCAAATAAAATGCCTGGAGCTGCAGCAGCCATCTTGGAGATGAGAGGGTGCCCAAGGAAGTCCAGTATGGTAGAACAAGAAGATAGACGGAGCCTCATGAGAAGAGGCCACCATAAATACTCAGGACTGTCTACTCCAGAATTTTATCCAAAAGAGGAATCCACTTCTAGCTTATTTAAAAAATGTTACTTTTGAATTTTCTATCAAATGAAACAAAAATATTCCTAACTGATTGGGGCAGTATATAAATATGTACATCCCTTTGTTTAATTTTCATAATATTATTTAGAGAAATGCTCCCACAGTTGTCTGTGGTAGTTCAAATCAAGTATCTACTTAGAAAATTACTTGGAACTTTTATTTTCAAAGAAAAATATTTCTAAAACATTTGTCTATTCACAATCTTTTAAAAAAATATATGATTTTCCATGCTGTACCTTTCATCTTTGTAACTTATTTTATAACCGAGAGTTTGTACCTCTTGATCCTCTATCTATTGCACACATCCCCCACCCTCAACCCCTCTGGCAACAACCAGTTTTTTTCTCTGTATTTATAAGTCTGTTTCTGGGTTTTTACGTGTTCTTTCGTTTTGTTCTTTGGATTCCACATATAAGTGAGATCATATGGTATTTGTCGCTGCCTGATGTAGCACAATACCCTCTATGTCCATCCATGTTGTTGCAAATGGCAAGATTTCATTCATTTTTAAAGCTGAGTAATATCCCATTGTGTATTTGTACCACATCTTCTTTATCCGTTCATCTATTGATGGACACTTAAGTTACTTCCATATCTTAGCTATAGTAAATAATGCTGCAGTGAACATAGGGGCACATACATCTTTTCAAAGTAGTGTTTTTGGTTTCTTTGGGTAAATACCCATATGGTATTGCTATATTTACTTTTTTCAGAAATATCCATACTGTTTTCCATCAACAATCATTTCTTACTTGAAATTCAGTAGTGATAGAAATGATTCTATTTGAATACCTTACACCACTAAATACAGTTTCAGTCACCTGGAGTCTTCATGTTGTTGTGCTATGTTTTAGTTTGTTTTGTTTCCTAAAGGAATACACTCAATAAACTTTCAAAATCAGATTCTATTCTTTGTCTGTCCAAGATAACCATTATCTAAATCATGATTGTGTGTTCATCCCTCCAGAGGCACTCCTGAAATGATGCTGTAGTTCACAATGTCTCACTGTTCAGGATGCCCATGGTACAAGGAAGATGATTTGTACATTGATAGATTGAATTGTTTTAAAATACTGAACTGATATGGGATTTTTAATATCAGTAGAAGTGGAACCAATTATTTTATTAAAGTTAAATGGTCTGAATATAATAGTATCTCTATCCAAAATCCATCTAACTCATAGTTCTGCAATTGCAGTGGCTGTCATTTAAACCTGACTTTGCTTAAATAATAAAAAAGAGTTGACCAGAAAGGCTGTCAAATGTAGAATTAAAGACAAGTTGCTGAATTTAGAGTTAAAAAATTTAAAGATGGTTGAATGCAATTTTTCCACATTCTAGAAACCAACCTCCAGAAAATTTGCACAGCATATCTAAGGATACACAACTAAGCCAGTTTCACCTGATTCTAAATCCAGACTTCTTCTATTCTCTATAGTAAAGTTATGCTTTATATTTCAGACTCTTGTTCACTGTCTGGATACCAGTCTCCTTGGAATGAGAGGCCATCTAAAAGCAGACCTTAATCCAGGATTGAGACATGCTAATTAATCTTTATCACTAGGAACTGACTGATGCATGCCAAGCCCAGCTAAGGAAACTGGATGCAGAGCTCTTCATCCCTCATTGTTTATTTGTAGCCATATGCACTTCTGATTTCTTTACACAGGCAAAAAGTAAATTCACATTTTCCTCATATAATCTAATTACAACATTCCCCATTCATTGGCAGACTCAACTGTCCAATAATTAACTTTGGCATCTGCTACATAATCTTTCCTGCAATGAAATGTGCAGGGATTATTGTTCAATTATATTTTATAATTTAAACAAATGAAAACTAAGTCGAGAATTCAAGAGTTAGCAAAGCTGTGATTTGTTTACACTATTTTCCTCAAAATATACCATTGTTTTTCGAAATCCTGTTTAAAAATAGTGTTTGACCATAAGACTTACATTTCTGAAATATGGATAGATCATTCATCAAAGACAGACAAATGGCACATAAATGCATAAAACAAAATACAAATCCAGGGTAACGTCTTTGTGACAAGGAGCTATTAGTATAGATTTGGGCATGGTGGTGAGATCTATTGTCTCCAACAAAGGAAAATAAGAACTACCCAAGTTGTCATGGGTAGTTTCTCACTTGGTGCCTTCATTTGTTACCTTTCATATTCTCATTATCATATGACTGTTATTCTACTCTCATTGCAGTATTTTTCTAATACCCCATTACATTTCTTTTGCCTTTCACTTAAATTTTCTTCTCAAAGATGGTTTCATTCTGCTCACTGCACATACTTCAGAAACGTCATCTTTTTCACTAACAAAGCTACTGCTTCATGTTCAACCTTTAAATGCAGGCACACACATGTATATAAGTAAAAAGCTCCAGTTTTTCATATTTTCCATAGATACCAGCTTCTTTTATAACTGCTTAAGCTCTGCTACCAAATTGCATAAGAGTCAAAAATTGCCAGCTAATTCCATACGAATTTATTTTATATCTTTAGAAGGTAAAGTAGCAGTCAATGTTTTAATGAAATGGACATAAAGGCTTTCTCCCTCACCATTAAGCAACAAGAAGTTTGATTGGCTGGTGTAGTTTCTAATTTTACTGTTATCAAGTATGACTGCATGAATTAGTGCTATTTCAGTATTAGAAATAAGGTAAAGTAAAATAAATCTGTTTATAAAAGCTCACAGAAGCAACTTAACATGGAAGCTTTATTTCTATAGTTGCAGAAGATATTTATCTTTAAGTTTGAATCCTTTAACTCATAGAGCTTGAATACAGTAAGTACTTATCATATTGAATGATGAGGCAGAAGGTTGATATTAAGGTTTTACTTTGGATCTGCCATGCTTGAGCAAAGCCTTTATTAAAAATCTGCTTTCAAAAACTACCATTGTGAACTTCCGGGAAGATGGCGGCGTGAGCAGGGTGCCAGAAATCTCCTCCCAACACTACATTTATCTACGAAAATACAGCAAATACAACTATTCCTGAAAGAGAGACAAGAACACACAGGAAGGCACACAGCGGGCAGCTAGACCCGATAGCATTTGGCACGCCAAGAGGCGGTCTTAAAGAGCGCAGCTGACATACATGGCAACCACCAGCAACCACTTCTATAGCCATGAAAAGACAGAGGAATATGGTCCAGACTAAGATCAGACAGACAACCCCAGAGAGGGAGTCTGAAGGGATGGAAATGCACAGTCTTCCTGAAAAAGAATTCAGAATAAAAGTCATAACCATGCTGATGGACCTACAGAGAAATGTACAAGAGCTGAGGGAGGAATTGAGGGAAGTGAGGAAAGACAATGCAAAAATCAGACAAACGATCGACGGGCTTAACAGCAGACTGGATGAGATGCAAGAAACTGTTAATGGAATAGAAATCAGAGAACAGGAATACAGAGAAGCTGAGGCAGAGAGAGATAAAAGGATTTTTAGGAATGAAACACTATTAAGAAAACTGTGTGACCAATCCAAACTGAACAATATTCGCATTATAGGAGTACCAGAGGAAGAAGAGAGAGAAAAAGGGATAGAAAGTGTCTTTGAAGAAATAATTGCTGAAAACTTTCCCTTGCTGGGGAAGGTAATAGTCTCGCAGTCCACAGAAGCGCACAGATCTCCAAACACAAGGGACCCAAGGAAGACAACACAAAGACATATAATAATTAAGATGGCAAAGATCAAAGATAAAGACAGAGTATTAAAGGCAGCTAGAGAGAGAAAACAGATCACCTACAAAGGAAAACCGATCAGACTATGATCAGACTTCTCAACAGAAAACGTACAGGCCAGAAGAGAATGGCATGATATATTTAATGTTATGAAACAGAAGGGCCTCGAACAAAGAATATTGTATCCAGCACGATTATCATTTAAATATGATGGAGGGATTAAACAATTTCCAGACAAACGAAAGTTGAGAGAGTTTGCCTCCATTAACCACCACTACAGGATATCTTAAATGGACTGCTCTAGAGGGAAGTACCCCTAAGGCTAAAAAGATGTCACCAGAGAAAATAAAATCATAGCCCAGAAAGCAGACCATCCAAATACTAATGAAAGGCAAAGAATAAAACACATAGTATATAAAGAATGGAGGAGGAAGAATAAGAAGGGAGAGAAATAAAGAAACATCAGATGGTGTTTACAATAACTTAACTAGAGAGTTAAGTTAGATTGTTAGAGAGTAAAGAAGCAACCCTTGAACCTTTGGTAACCACTAATCTAAAGCCAGCAATGGCAATAAGTACATATTTATCAATAATCACCCTAAATATAAATGAAAGGAATGGACCAATCAAAAGACACAGAGTAACAGAATGGATAAAAAAGCAAGACCCATCGATATACTGCTTACAAGAGACTCACCTCAAACCCAAAGATATACATGGACTAAAAGTGAATGGATGGAAAAAGATATTTCATGCAAACAACAAAGAGAAAAAAGCAGGTGTTGCAGTAATTGTATCAGACAAAATAGACTTCAAAACGAAGAAAGTAGCAAGCGATAAAGAAGGACATTACGTAATGATAAAGGGGTCAGTCCAACAAGAAGATACAACCACTATAAATATATATGCACCCAACACAGGAGCACCGGCATATGTGAAACAAATACTAACTAACAGAATTAAAGGAGAAAATAGAGAGCAATGCATCCATTTTAGGTGACTTCAACACACAACTCACTCCAAAGGACAGATCAACCAGACAGAAAATAAGTAAAGACACAGAGGCACTGAACAACACACTCTTAGAACAGATGGACCTAACAGACATCTACAGAACTCTACACCCAAAAGCAACAGGATACACATTCTTCTCAAGTGCACATGGAACATTTTCCAGAATAGACCACATACTAGGACACAAAAACAACCTCAGTAAATTCAAAAATATTGAAATCCTACCAACCAACTTCTCAGATCACAAAGGTATTCAACTAGAATTAAACTTTAGAAAGAAAACAAAAAGGCTCACAAATACATGGAGACTTAACAACATTCTCCTAATTAATCAATGGGTTAACGACCAAATCAAAACAGAAATCAAAGACTATATGGAGACTAATGACAACAACAACCCAAAGCCACAACTTCTGTGGGATGCAGCAAAGGCAGTTCTAAAAGGAAAGTATATTGCAATCCAGGCCTATTTAAAGAAGGAAGAACATTCCCAAATGAATAGTCTAAAGACACAATTTCTGAAATTGGAAAAAGAAGAACAAATGACACCCAAAGTCACCAGAAGGAGGGACATAATAAAGATCAGAGAAGAAATAAATAAAATCGAGAAGAATAAGACAATAGAAAAAATCAATGAAACCAAGAGCTGGTTCTTTGAAAAAATAAACAAAATAGATAAACCCCTAGCCAGACTCATTAAGAGAAAAAGAGAATCTACACACATAAACAGAATCAGAACTGAGAAAAGAAAAATAACAACGGACCCCACAGAAATAAAAGGAATTATAAGAGAATATTATGAGAACCTATATGCTAACAAGCTGGAGAACATAGAAGAAACGGACTTCTTAGAAAAATACAACCTCCCAAGACTGATCAAGCAAGAAACAGAAAAACTAAACAGACCAATCACCAACAACGAAATTGAATCCGTAATCAAAAAACCACCCAAGAACCAAACCCCCGGACGTGAGGGATTCACCTCTGAATTCTACCATATGTATTGAGAATAACACCCATTCTCCTTAAAGTTTTCCAAAAAATAGAAGAGGAGGGAATACTTCCAAACTCTTTCTATGAAGCCAGCATCACTCTGATACCAAAACCTGGCAAAGCCCTCACCAAAAAAGAAAATTACAGACCAATATCCCTGATGAACGTAGATGCAAAAATACTCAACAAAATATTAGCAAACCGAATTCAAAAATACATCAAGGGGATCATACACCATGATCAAGTGGGATTCATCCCAGAGATGCAAGGATGGTACAACATTCGAAAATCCATCAACATCACCCACCACATCAACCAAAAGAACAACAAAAACCACATGATCATCTCCATAGATGCTGAAAAAGCATTTGACAAAATTCAGCATCATTCATGATTAAAACTCTCAATAAAATGGGTATAGATGGCAAGTACCTCAACATCATAAAGGCCATATATGACAAACCCACAGCTAACATCATACTTAATGGTGAGAAGCTGAAAGCTTTTCATCTAAGATCGGGAACAAGACAGGGATGCCCACTCTCTCCACTGTTATTCAACATAGTACTGGAGGTCCTAGCCACAGCAATCAGACAAAACAAAGACATACAAGGCATCCAGATTGGTAAAGAAGAAGTCAAATTGTCACTACTTGCAGATGACATGATACTGTACATAAAACACCCTAAAGACTCCATTCCAAAACTACTAGAACTAATATCTGAATTCAGCAAAGTTGCAGGATACAAAATTAACACACAGAAATCTGTTGCTTTCCTATACATTAATGATGAACTAACAGAAAGAGAAATCAGAAAAACAATTCCATTCACAATTGCATCAAAAAGAATAAAATACCTAGGAATAAACCGAACGAAGGAAGTGAAAGACCTGTACTCTGAAAACTACAAGACGCTCCTAAGAGAAATTAAAGTGGACACTAACAAATGGAAATGCATCCCATGCTCTAGGCTAGGAAGAATAAATATTGTCAAAATGGCTATACTACCTTAAGCAATCTATAGATTCAATGCAATCCCTATCAAAATGCTAACAGCTTTCTTCAATGAACTGGAAAAAATAATCCTAAAATTCATATGGAACCACAAAAGACCCCGAATAGCCAAAGCAATCCTGAGAAGGAGGAATAAAACAGGGGGAATTATGCTCCCTGACTTCAAGCTCTACTACAAAGCCACAGTAATTAAGACAATTTGGTATTGGCACAAAAACAAACCCACAGACCAGTGGAATAGAATAGAAAATCCAAACATCAACCCAAACACATACAGTCAATTAATATTTGATAAGGGAGCCTTGGATATACATTGGGGGATGACGGCCTCTTCAGCAGCTGGTGTTGGAAAAACTGGACAGCTACATGTAAGAGAATGAAACTGGACTACTGTCTAGCCCCATACACAAAGGTAAACTCAAGGTGGATCAATGACCTGAATTTAAGTCATGAAACCATAAAATTCTTAGAAAAAAGCATAGGCAAAAATCTCTTGGACATAAACATGAGCGACTTCTTCATGAACATATCTCCCCGCGCAATGGAAACAAAAGAAAAAATGATCAAGTGGGACAATATCAAGCTGAAAAGCTTCTGTACAGCTAAGGACACCATCAGTACAACAAAAAGAGTTCCTACAGTATGGGAGAATATATTCATAAATGACATATCTGATAAGGGGTTGACATCCAATATATATAAAAACTCATGCACCTTAAGAAACAAAAATCAAATAATCCAATTAAGAAATGGGCAGAGGACATGAATAGACACTTCTCTAAAGAAGAAATTCAGATGGCCAACAGGCACATGAAAAGATGCTCCACATCGCTAATCATCAGAGAAATGCAGATTAAAACCACAATGAGATATCACCTCACACCAGTGAGGATGGCCAACATCCAAAACACAAACAACAACAAATGTTGGCGAGGATGTGGAGAAAAAGGGAACCCTCCTACACTGCTGGTGGGAATGCAAATTAGTTCAACTATTGTGGAAGGCAGTATGGAGGTTCCTCAAAAAACTCAAAATAGAAATACCATTTGACCCAGGAATTCCACTCCTAGGAATTTATCCTAAGAATGCAGCAGCCCTGTTTGAAAAAGACAGATGCACCCCTGTTTATCACAGCACTATTTACAATAGCCAAGAAATGGAAGCAACCTAAGTGTCCATCAGTAGATGAATGGATAAAGAAGATGTGGTACATATACACAATGGAATATTATTCATCCATAAGAAGAAAACAAATCCTACCATCTGCAACAACATGGATGGAGCTAGAGCATATTATGCTCAGTGAAATAAGCCAAGCCAGGAAAGAGAAGTATCAAATGATTTCACTCATATGTTTAGTATAAGAACAAAGAAAAAACCTGAAGGAACAAAACAGCCACAGACTCACAGAACCCAAGAACGGACTAATAGTTACCAAAGGGAAAGGGACTGGGGAAGATGGGTTGGAAAGGAGGGATAAGGGGGAAAAGAGGGCATTACGATTAGTAGATGTAATCTTGGGGGGGCATGGGGAGGTCTGTACAACTCAGAGAAGACAAGTAGTGATTCTATAGCATCTCACTATGCTGATGGACAGTGACTGTAATGGGGTTGGTGGGGGGGACCTGATGAAGGGGGTAGTTTAATAATCATAATATTGCACATGTAATTGTAGATTAATAATACCAAAATTAATTATATATAAAAAATAAATAAAATAAAAAAACGACCATTGTAGGTCCCTCCCTGCCACCAACCTGCAGGGAAGGGAGGCGACGTGAAGAGATATCAATGACCTGAAAGGGCCAGTCAGAGGACTCAAGGCTTAACAGCTCAAGAGTGATACTGAGAGAGCACCTCTCACATTTATTGATCAGTAAACAGCATAGAGGTCCAGGGAAAATCACACTACATAATAATTAATAGAGGTCCAGGAAAGACCACATTACATAATGATTGATGATCTACTTCTACTTACAGGAAGCAATGTAAGTATAGTCACGTCATGAAAACAAGCGTAACCATAATATACTGTTTTCCTAGCATAACTGTAATACCGTTTTCCTTTATGCATCAAGAGTCATAGGGATGGGAACTAGTGCAGGTAAGAAGCAATTAACTTGTAAGTTATTAAAAAGAGGTGAGAAGCAATTAACTTGTAAGTGATTAATATGATTTCCCACAAACCATCAATGGAGCAAAATCTTACATATTTTCTCTGTCTGTGCTTCTTTTTATTCTAATCTGTAACAATAGTCAAGAGAAATGTTGAAATCGCTAGTTACATCAAGACATATTACTACCATGGCAATAAAAATTTTGGAGACTGAATTTTCTACATGATTTAGATTTCAACATAAATCGTGTAATTTCTTAGCCCTCCGTTCTGGATGTAGGCAGAGAAATAACCTGCTTAACTTTCTCTTGGCATACCTCTCCAAAGCCCAAATTGAAGGACGCTAAGACCCCTCTTTCAGCATCTTCCTACTCTAGACTCTGAAATCAATGTTGAGCCTTTTTGAGAAGAATTAAAGCATCTCAACATTAGATCACCAGCTAAAATCAAGGTAACCTTTCCTTAGTAGCTCATCAGAATATAAATTTTGAGAACAGCGGTTTTTGTCATGTTCAATCCTCTGTATTTGGCACCTAATTTTCATCACACAAGAGTGAAAATGGGCAAATGGGGAAAAATGAAAATGGGCAAGTGAGTAAATGTAATACCTACATTTCCTTGAAAGCCACAAATGATTAGTAGTTTGATGTTTATCTCTCTACTTTTTTTGTTCTGTCATAATGAAAATTCAGAAAGAAGCATGATGCTGACAATTTGTAGTTAAGGAAACTTGGCCAAGGGTCAGGGGCGAGTAGTGTAAGAACAATGTCACTCAGCTGATCTCTTGCAACCCTATGTTTATCTCTTATAAATGCTGGGAATCAGAATGGGGACCCTTGGCCAAACCTGAAGGATATGTGCTAACTAGAGATGAATAGGGTCCTGAGCTGGGGTCGAAGACAGACCAGGGGCAACCCCTGTCAAGCTCATCAGCATTGTTTATAAAAAGTGTGGAGATAGATGGGTGCATCTGGTTTCTGCGTGTTCTCTTGGACTCTGTCACTGAGCCTCATCATAAAACCTGGTGTGAGCTGCATGGCCACAGGGCTGTCTATGAAAGATACTTCCTCAGATGGGACTCTGAATTCCCTGAGTGGGGAATCAAGGCAACTTGCACATATATTGGTTTGTAGTTAAGGAAACTTGGCCAAGGGTCAGGGGTGTCCTGTGTGACTGAGAAAGGAATCAAGGAGCTCTGCCAAAAAGTCCTGTACATCTCAGATATTTGTACTTTTTTTTCTCCTGCTGTACTATATGATTAACCTTTATTTAAGCTTAAGTGAATACATTTTGGAGAATCTCATGGGTCCTTTCAGTTATCCAACCCAGTGAAAATTGGTGCAGATAACATAAATCAAATTTTCCTTTTGTGTCACTTGTCCCAACATATTTATTTGTGATGATCTCAATAGCAGATCATGCTGACAAAATTTACAAGTCAAATGTGATACATCTTGATGGAAAAATGACTTGTATATAACAAACCACTTTTTCTGTCTTTTTATGGGATACATTCACAACTATAGCTTCAGTATCTAAAAATAAAAGTTGAAAAATTTGGCAAAACTTTAATGTCCCTCCACATCAAGATATAACTTTGCTTATTTTTTTTATTCAGGTATCATTGATACACACTCTTATGAAGGTTTCACATGAAAAACATTGCTGTTACTACATTCACTCATATTATCAAGTCCCCCACATACCACATTGAAGTCACTGTTCATCAGTGCAGTAAGATGCCACAGAGTCACTACTTGTCTTCTCTGTGCTACACTGTCTTCCCCATGACCCCCACACACCATGTATATGAAACATAAAACCCCTCAATCCCCTGCTCCCTTTCTCCCACCCCGCCCTCTCCTGCCCCTCCCCTTTGGTAACCGCTAGTCCCTTCTTGGAGTCTCTGAGTCTGCTGCTGTTTTGTTCCTTCAGTTTTGCTTCATTGTTACACTTGACAAATGAGTGAAATCATTTGGTACTTGTCTTTCTCTGCCTGGCTTATCTCACTGAGTTTAATACCCTCTAGCTCCATCCATGTTGTTGCAAATGGTAAGATTTCTTTTCTTCTCATGGCTGAATAGTATTCCATTGTGTATATGTACCACCTCTTCTTTATCCACTTATCTACTGATGGACACTTAGGTTGCTTTCACATCTTGGCTATTGTAAATAGTGCTGTAATAAACATAGGGGTACATATGTCTTTTTAAATCTGAGAACTTGTTTTCTTTGGGTAAATTCCTAGGAGTGGAATTCCTAGGTCAAATGGTATTTCTATTTTCAGCTTTTTGAGGAGCCTCCATATTGCTTTCCACAATGGTTGAACTAATTTACATTCCCACCAGCAGTGTAGGAGGGTTCCCCTTTCTCCACATCTCAGCATTTGTTGTTCCTTGTCTTTTTGATGTTGGCCTTCCTAACTGGTGTGAGGTGATATCTCATTGTGGTTTTAATTTGTGGTTTAATTCTCTGATAATTAGTGATGTGAAGCATCTTTCCATGCACATGTTGGGCATCTGAATTTCTTCTTTGGAAAATTGTTCATATCCTCCACCCATTTTTTAAATCAGGTTATTTGCTTTTTGGGTGTTGAGGCATGTGAGTTCTTTATATATTTTGGAAGTTAACCCCTTGTCAGATATGTTGTTTACAAATATACTCTCCCATAATGTAGGATGACTTTTTTGTTCTACTGATGGTGTCCTTTGCTGTACAGAAGATTTTTAGTTTGATGTAGTCCCATTTGTTCATTTTTGCTTTTGTTTCCCTTGCCTGAGGAGATGGGTTTGGGAAAAAGTTGCTCATATTTATCTTCAAGATAGTTTTGCCTGTTTTCTTCTAAGAGTTTTATGGTTTCATGACTTACATTCAGGTCTTTGATCCATTTCGAGTTTACTTTTGTGTATGGAGTTAGACAATAACCCAGTTTCATTCTCTTACATGTAGCTGACCAGTTTAGGCAACACCAGCTGTTGAAGAGGATGTTTTTTCCCCATTGTTTGTCCTTGGCTCCTTTATCATATATTAATTGACCATATATGTGTGGGTATATATCTGGACTCTCTAGTCTTTTCCATTGATCTATGGGTCTGTTCTTGTGCCAGTACCAAATTGTCTTGATTACTGTGGCTTTGTAGTAGAGCTTGCATTCAGGGAGCATAATCTCCCCAGTTTTGTTCTTCTTTCTTAGGATTACTTTGGCTATTTGAGGTCTTTTGTGGTTCCATATGAATTTTAGAACGATTTGTTCCAGTTCATTTAAAAATGCTGTTGGAATTTTGATAGGGATTGCATTGAGTCTGTAAGTTGCTTTGGGCAGGATGGCCATTTTGACAATATTAATTCTTCCTATCCATGAGCATGGGATATGTTTCCATTTATTGGTGTCTTCTTTAATTTCTCTCGAGTGCTTGTAGTTTTCAGGGTATACATCTTTCATTTCCTTGGTTAGGTTTATTCCTAGGTATTTTATTCTTTTTCATGCAATTTTGAATGGAGTTGTTTTCCTGATTTCTCTTTCTGCTAGTTCATCATTAGTATATAGGAATGCAACAGATTTCTATGTATTAATTTTTATCCTGCAACTTTTCTGAATTCAGTTATTAGTTCTAGTAGTTTTAGGGTGGATTCTTTAGGGTTTTGTATGTACAATATCATGTCATCTGCAAACAGTGAGAGTTTAATTTCTTCCTTACCAATCTGGATGCCTTTTATTTCTTTGTGTTGTCTGATTGCCATGGCGAGGACCTCCAGAACTATGTTGAATAAAAGTGGGGAGAGTGGGCATCCTTGTCTTGTTCCCAATCTTAAAGGAAATAGCTTTGATTATTTTTAAAACCAATCTAGATAGGCAGAGTCAGAATGGACAAATACTTTGTATTCTTAGATTTTGTCTCTTAGTAACTGTGTAGCCTTCAAACCTTCTGGACAAACACATTTTTATCAATAAAATTGGGATAACATTTCCAAGTTCATAGAGTTGTTTGAACATTAAAAATAAGAGAATATATTGAAAGCTACTACCATTTATCAAGCACTTAACTAATGATAGGAACTATCTTGCTTTTAATCTTCTAAGAATATTCTGTCCTTTGGTTCTCCTTCTATCATCTATGGTCAAGATAGAACTGGTGAGTCAAAATTCACCTGCATTTGGTTCTAGATGCTGGTGAGAAAGCTAACAACAAATGTCCCTTGGGAATGCTTCTTCCATCCAAACAAATGCAGAGCTTTATAAGGATAAACATGCCAGGCCACTGTCACAAGAAAACACAAAATATAATGGCTCAAATAAAACAAAAGTCTATTTCTCTTTTACATAACAGTCCATACAGGATGGCTCTTCAACAAGTAATTTCCATCACTGTCTCTAAGCTGGATACTCTGGTACTACCATTTGTTAATCAGCAGGAAGAGGAAAGAAAAAGTGGAGGGCAAAGAGGCTTCCTTTCAAAGTCCATGACATGGGTGTTTCATGCATCAATTCTATTCACACCCCACTGACCAGACCATACACCTAGGGCCCTTCTTGCAAAAGAGGTGGAAAATGCAGTTTCTAGCTGGGTGAACTACATGCCCAGCTGAAAGTCATGTTACGTTTCTATTAATAAAAGTAAGAGAAGATAGGCAATTGATAACAACCTTTCTCTCCTACAGTTTGCTCACACACTGGCTACTAAGCACAGCTACCTCCCAGGCCTAAGTGGCTCCCAGGGTGCATAAAGGAAATAGTCTCCAAGGTGAGCACATAGACATTCAGGAGGTGTGCAAAACTACACATAAGAGCATGGGAAGAAAATATTAGAAACATCCTTTTATTTATTTAATTTAAAAAGAAAAAACACTAGGCTTTATCAATAGTAAACATGTGGCTGGACACTGTTTCTGAATCATGTGACCTACTGAGATAAGAGCAGAGAGAACACCCGTGGTGCTTTCCCTTGTACTCCCAGCAAATTCAGACATATCACTATGCACTGCAATTCACATGTGACTAGTTAAAAGAATTTACAGCTTACATAATTTTAATGAAGCTAACTTCCACAAAATAAGCATCCAGAAAAGATTCTGCAGACACCATAGATTAAGGTAATAGTCATATAGAAAGCACAATAACAAAAAGAGCTTTTTTTAAAATACATTTGTATAATTGGCCAATAGACCTGAAATGTGTTTATCAAAAGTTTTAAATATGGCCAAAGATGTACTTCCTTCTTTTGCGTCTGTATATTTTTGTGAGGAATCATTTGCATAAAGTTAGAACAATCCATTAAACCAAGTATCGAAATAAACTGAAATTGGAACTAATCTTCTTAATCATTGTGTCACAAGATGTTGACCATGTTTTCAAAGTAATGAAGTATATTTAATAATACAGAACTAAAATAGTATACCTAATTATAAATATTAAAATGTTTTTGTGCCATTAAAGTTATTTTTAAAACATAACTTATTTTGTATTTTATCTTTCTTCTTGTACCTTTAGTGTAGGCTGTAAATGTACATAAAGTTTTGGAAGAGAAATGGGCATATATAAGTAATCATTAGTAAATAAACATTTATAGTCAAGATTTTAAAGAAAAAGGTGTATGGTTAAAAGAGTATAGAAACTACTGTTCTAATCCAAAGTTTCTCAGTGTGTGGTCTTCAAAATGTGTCAATGGCTTACCAAGTGATCTACAAGTAATTTGGTGACTTAAGAGGAAAAATCACTTTCATTTGTATAAATTTCACAAAGACTAGGTACAAGAGTCCCTCTGAATTCCAAGGGAATTCTTTTAAATTCTTACAATCACTACAACATCAGGTGTGCACACACACTATAAAGATTATGCTGATTAGGCACCACAGCTAACATCCAGTTAGCAGGCTGCAATTCATCTCAAATAACATGTTTTTACGTCATTTGTGTGCTTATTGCCTACATTTGTTATCACTGGGTTTTTATTGTTTCTATTGCATTTTTTCATTACTATTGTCTAATGTCAAGTTGCTAAACCCCAAGAGCAGAGAATTTGGTTTAGAGTTGGTTTATTGGAGCATAATAGTACTAAAGAGAATATTAATCTAAACATTGTATCTTAGAATAATGTCATAAACATATATAATGAATATGGCTCTAGAGCAAATACAAAATAGATTGAGATGACTGCATCTTCATTTATGTTTGTTTTGCATAAGCCTTGATATTGAATTTTATTGGTCCTGTGATCCATTTCCTTCTGGTCCTCATGGAAGTTTAAATTATTAAAGATTGTCAAGGCTTCTGCTTCATTTCCAAACAAAGACACAATGTTCTCTTTTGTAAACCAATTGTTTTTTCCAGAACAATCACAAAATAACACTTCTGAGGAAAACCTTTGCTGATATTTATTATTAATAAGGGGGAAAAGACTAAACTACAGAAGCACTGTTCATTATTGCACACCTTCCAGCAAAATATAGAAATTGTGTTGTTGACAAGAAGTCTTTAAAGTTAATGAAAAATACTGTGCTGAAAAGAAAATAACATATCTGTCTTAGTCAGTTTGGGCTACCACAACAGAGTGTATGGCTTAAACAACAAATATTTACTTCTCAGGGATCTGGAGGTCGCAAGTTCAAGATCAGGGTGCCATTCTGGTCTGCTGCTTTGTGAAGGCTGTCTTCCTGGTTTACAGATGTTGTCTGTCTTCTCACTGTCTTCGTATGGCAGAGAGCAAGCAAGCAAGCGAGCAAGCAAGCCCTGGTACCTTAAAAAGACACATCCCATCACAGGGCTCCACCCTGAGGAACTCATCTAAACCCACACAACCCCTCACAAAGCCTCTACACAAAGTGCCATCACAGTGCAAAGTTAAGATTTCAACATATGAGCTTGGGAGAACACAGACATGCAATCTCTAACAATATCATTGACAAAATTCCTTTTATCAAATGAACTTGTCTTTATGGCCCCTAATATTAATGGCACAAAATGTAGAATTACAAATACATATATCCCACTAGATATTTTACCTTGTATTTGGATGAAACCATTGATTTTCAGTGTGAATCAGTTCCTGTAATATGCACATTAAATACATGAGGGAAAGTAATGATTGCTTGTAGCATTTAGCACTGAAATTTCATACTACAGGAGAAAAGGCACATTTCAAAGTTTTAGCTGCAATTTTTTTGAGGCATGATATAGTCTAGAAGTGGTGGTATCGAGATAAGGACTTAAGTAGTATTCACGAGCTGTGCAGCAAGAAAGGATTTTACCAAGTTTTTGTATCCAAATATCAAACACCTTGCTTTATTAATACAAAAATAAATAATTAGTGGTTGATTCAGTGTTGCAGGAAATGGCAATGATTTTGAATACAATCAGGTCAAAGTTCTTTAGTTGCAAACAACCAAACCTATTCCTGGCTGGCTTAAATAAATTTATTGGAATAACAGGAGTTCACAGCGTTGATGACAGACCAGAGAAACAGACTTACAAATAGGCAGGAATGAACTCAGCCCCAAAGGCTAAGATTGGGAAGCTCAGCAACTGTGGTATTATCAGGGCCAGGTGGTGGAAGCCTACCACTGGTGTGGCACAAAGGGCCAACTGTTTAACTCTTTTTCCTTTGCACAGATTCAAATACACTACCTTGAACAGTAGAGGAAAAGGCCCCTGATACGTGTTTCAACAGATTATAATCATAGACAAATCATAACCAACATCAAATACCCAGAGACTCTGAGGACTTTATTTTCAGCAAGCTCTATTAATTAATATAATTCCATCTTCTCCATATAGAATGTGCTCTATGAGAAGAAGGATGTTACATTTTAAATCATGTTTATGTTTATGTTTTACATAAAAGAGTTATGTAAAAGAGACCATTTCTATGATTGCCAACTGTTTCCTCAATTGACATATTTTAGGGATATATTCAGTATTTTGAAATAATTGAACTTCTTACATCAGGCCCAAAATATTGCTATTATTAAAAGACAAAAATACAAGGGTTTCTAAGGAAACCAAACCGTGTTACAAATGCTTATCTCCAAAAGTTTAACTTTATAACAGGATTTATTCACACATATAGACAGAAATTGATGACATATTTTATATGTTATAAAGTATATTTTATTACCATGTATAAATTCTGAAACAAAACAGTTAATGAGATTCCAGAATGAATTTAGAGGTACACTGGCCTCTACTTCTCAATATGAAACATTCACTAGGTCTTCCAGCTCCTGTGTTTGATCTGCACATAACTTTACACCTGCTGGAGTGCAAAACGTTGTCTTCAGCATGAAAAAAAATCTGTAACATCGCTAGATGTATATTTGGTCTGAATATCCAGAACTATTGGCTGATTCACCAAACCCCTGCAAGGTGGGGTTTTCTAGGAAAATAAAGAGGAAGAAAAGAAGATAGAAGCCGACCACTGGTTGAACCTGCTGATCACCAGATGGAAGCAGATAGCAATATGATCTCACTAGGATTAAGTGATCATAAATTTATAAATTCTACATTTTGTTTAATTTATCTAATTTTTAATTTTTTACCTTTAAAAATGTTTTTAACTTACCAAAATTGGTGGACCTTACATTCTCATGTTGCATGCTCCCTAAATCTGCACAGATGCTACGACTTGAGAAATACCCCAGCAGAAGCTGCCTCGGCTGCACTAGCCACTCTTGAGCATATTAATCTTTGCCCAAAGCTCAAATCAGAAAATGCAACAGACAGCTTTTAACACGGATCGTGACCAGGGACACATTAAATAGCACTTGTAGGAAGCTAAATCTAAGGACTTATGTATTTCAAGCTCTCTTTTTTGGAAATCTACACTAGAAAATAAAGGGATAAATTGAGTGATTTGTCAGATATGTAACCTTTTAAAATATGAATTATCATGATTATTTGCCTATTACAATAAGAGGCAATGTGGTATAGTAGATAATATACAGAATTTGGAGACAGAAGCTGCTTTATTCTTAATTTTTCTGCCAAGTGAATACTTGCTCTTGAATGAGTTACCGATCTTAATAGCTTTGAACCTCATTTATTTCCTCTGCAAAATGGGAACAACAATATCCTCATGTTACTAGATGAAAAATAAAAAAAGCAGCACTATGTACGTGGTACTCTAAAATTATTACTGACATTTTCATGTAATTTCTCAAGTTCTTGCTCTCCTTAGCCTGGAGAAATAAGATTAGAAACATGTTTTTTTTCCTATTATTAATATACAATTACATGAGCAACATTACGGTTACTCGACTCCCCCTATTATCAAGTCCCCACCACATACCGCCTGACAGTCACTGTCCATCAGCATAGTAAGATGTTATAGAGTCACTACTTGTCTTCTCTGTGTTATACTGCCTTCCCCGTATCCCCCCACCCCACCGCCAACACTGCTACATTATGTGTGCTAATTGTAATAGCCCTTTTTCCCCCTTATCCATCCCTTCCAACCCATCTTCCCCAGCCCCTTTCCCTTTGGTAACTGTAAGTCCATTCTTGGGTTCTGAGTCTGCTGCTATTGTGTTCCTGCAGTTTTTTCTTTGTTCTTACACTCCCAGATGAGTGAAATCATTTGATACTTGTCTTTCTACATCTGGCTTATTTCACTGAGTATAATACGCTTTAGCACCATCCATGTTGTTGCAAATGGTAGGATTTGTTTTCTTCTTATGGCTGAATAATATTCCATTACGTATATGTACCACCTCTTCTTTATCCATTCATCTACTGATGGACACTTAGGTTGCTTCCATTTTTTGGCTATTGTAAATAGTGCTGCAATAAACATAGGGGTGCATCTGTAGTTTTCAAACTGGGCTGCTGCATTCTTAGGATAAATTCCTAGGATTGGGATTCCTGGGTGAAATGTTATTTCTATTTTGAGTTTTTGTGGAACCTCCATACTGCTTTCCACAATGTTGTACTAATTTACATTCCCACCAGCAGTATAGGAGGGTTCCTCTTTCTCCACATTCACACCAACATTTGTTGTTATTTGCTTTTGGATGCCGGCCATCCTAACTGGTGTGAGGTGATATATCATTGTGGTTTTAACTTGCATTTCTCTGATGACTAGTGATGTGGAGCATCTTTTCATATGCCTGTTGGCCATCTGAATTTCTTCTTTGGAGAAGTGTCTGTTCAGCTACCCTGTCCAATTTTATTTATTTTTATTTTTACTTTTTAATGCCATTTGTATGAAGTTTATTTTATTTTTTTAGAATTTATTTTGGTATCATTAATCTACAATTACATGTGCAATATTATGGTGATTAAACTACCCCCTTCATCAGGTCCCCCCCACCAACTCCATTACAGTCACTGTCCATCAGCGTAGTGAGATGCTATAGAATCACTACTTATCTTCTCTGAGTTGTACTGCCCTCCCCGCACCCCCCCAACATTACATCTGCTAATCGTAATGCTCCCTTTTCCCCCTCATCCCTCCCTTCCCACCCATCTTCCCCAGTCCCTTTCCCTTTGGTAACTATTAGTCCGTACTTGGGTTCTGTGAGTCTGCGGCTGTTTTGTTCCCTCAGTTTTTTTCTTTGGTCTTATACTCCACATATGAGTGAAATCATTTGATACTTGTCTTTCTCCGCCTGGCTCATTCACTGAGCAAAATATCCTCTAGCCCCATCCATGTTGTTGCAAATGGTACGATTTGTTTTCTTCTTATGGCTGAATAATATTCCATTGTGTATATGTACCAGTTCTTCTTTATCCATTGATCTACTGATGGACACTTAGGTTGCTTCCATTTCTTCGCTATTGTAAATAGTGCTGCGATAAACATAGGGGTGCATCTGTCTTTTTCAAACTGAGCTGCTGCATTCTTAGGGTAAATTCTTAGGAGTGGGATTCCTGGGTCAAATGGTATTTCTATTTTGAGTTTTTTGAGGAACCTCCATACTGCTTTCCACAATGGTTGAACTAATTTGCATTCCCACCAGCAGTGAAGGAGGGTTCCCTGTTCTCCACATCCTTGCCAACATTTGTTGTTGTTTGTGTTTTGGATGCTGGCCATCCTCACTGGTGTGAGGTGATATCTCATTGTGGTTTTAATCTGTATTTTTCTGATGATTAGTGATGTGGAGCACCTTTTCATGTGCCTGTTGGCCATCTGAGTTTCTTTGGAGAAGTGTCTGTTAGTGTCCTCTGCCAATTTCTTAATTGGATTATTTACTTTATGTTTGTTAAGGTGCATGAGTTCTTTATATATTTTGGATGTCAACCCCTTATCGGATACGCCATTTATGAATATATTCTCCCATACCGTAGGATGTCTTTTTGTTCTACTGATGGTGTCCTTTGCTGTACAGAAGCTTTTCAGCTTGATATAGTCCCACTTGATCATTTTTGCTTTTGTTTCCCTTGCCCGGGGAGATATGTTCATGAAGAAGTCGTTCATGTTTTTGTCCAAGAGATTTTTGCCTATGTTTTTTTCTAAGAGTTCCATGGATTCATGACTTACATTCAGGTCTTTGATCCATTTTGAGTTGACTTTTGTGTATGGGGTTAGACAGTAGTCCAGTTTCATTCTCTTACATGTAGCTACCCAGTTTCCCAACACCAGCTGCTGCAGAGGCTGTCATTTCCCCATTGTATATCCAAGGCTCCTTTATCAAATATTAATAGACTGTATATGTTTGGGTTAATGTTTGGATTTTCTATTCTGTTCTACTCGTCTGTGGGTCTGTTTTTGTGCCAATACCAAGTTGTCTTGCTTACTGTGGCTTTGTAGTAGAGCTTGAAGTCAGGGAGCGTAATTCCCCCTGTTTTATTCCTCCTTCTCAGGATTGCTTTGGCTATTCGGGGTCTTTTGTGGTTTCATATGAATTTTAGAATTATTTGCCCCCGTTCATTGAAGAAAGCTGTTTGTATTTTGATAAGGATTTCATTGAATCTATAGATTGCTTTAGGGAGTATAGCCATTTTGACAATATTTATTCTACCTAGCCAAGAGCATGGGATGGATTTCCATTTGTTAGTGTCCTCTTTAATTTCTCTTCGGAGTGTCTTATAGTTTTCAGAGTACAGGTCTTTCACTTCCTTCGTTAGGTTTATTCCTAGGTATTTTATTCTTTTTGAGGCAATTGTGAATGGAATTGTTTTTCTGATTTCTCTTTCTGTTAGTTCATCATTAGTGTATAGGAAAGCAACAGATTTCTGTGTGTTAATTTTGTATCCTGCAACTTTGCTGAATTCAGATATTAGTTCTAGTAGTTTTGGAGTGGAGTCTTTAGGGTTTTTTATGTACAATATCATGTCATCTGCAAATAGTGACAATTTGACTTCTTCTTTACCAATCTGGATGCCTTGTATGTCTTTGTTTTGTCTGATTGCCATGGCTAGGACCTCCAGTACTATGTTGAATAACAGTGGAGAGAGTGGGCATCCCTGTCTTGTTCCCGATCTTAGATGAAAAGCTTTCAGCTTCTCGCCATTAAGTATGATGTTAGCTGTGGGTTTGTCATATACGGCCTTTATGATGTTGAGGTACTTGCCCTCTATACCCATTTTGTTGAGAGTTTTAATCATGAATGGATGCTGAATTTTGTCAAATGCTTTTTCAGCATCTATGGAGATGATCATGTGGTTTTTGTTCTTCTTTTTGTTGATGTGGTGGATGATGTTGATGGATTTTCAAATGCTGTACCATCCTTACATCCCTGGGATGAATCCCACTTGATAATGGTGTATGATCCTCTTGATGTATTTTTGAATTCTGTTTCCTAATATTTTGTTGAGTATTTTTGCATCTACGTTCATCAGGGATATTAGTCTATAATTTTCTTTTTTGGTGAGGTCTTTGCCCGGTTTTGGTATTAGACTGATACTGGCTTCATAGAATGAGTTTGGAAGTACTCCCTCCTCTTCTATTTTTTGGAAAACTTTAAGTAGACTAGGTGTTATTTCTTCTCAATATGTCTGGTAGAATTCAGAGGTGAATCCATCAGGTCTGGGGGTTTTGTTCTTGGGTAGTTTTTTGATTACCGCATCAATTTTGTTTCTGGTGATTGGTCTGTTTAGTTTTTCTGTTTCTTGTTTGGTCAGTTTTGGAAGGTTGTATTTTCCTAAGAAGTTGTCCATTTCTTCTAGGTTTTTCAGCTTGTTAGAATATAGATTCTCATAATATTCTCTTATAATTCTTTGTATTTCGGTGGGGGCTGTCGTTATTTTTCTGTTCTCATTTCTGATTCTGTTTATGTGTGTAGATTCTCTTTTTCTCTTACTAGGTCTGGCTAGGGGTTTATCTATTTTGTTTATTTTTTCAAGAACCAGCTCTTGGTTTCATTGATTTTTTCTATTGTTTTATTGTTCTCAATTTTATTTATTTCTTCTCTGATCTTTATTATGTCCCTCCTTCTGGTGACTTTGGGTGTCATTTGTTCTTCTTTTTCCAATTTCAGTAATTGTGTCTTTAGACTATTCATTTGGGAATGTTCTTCCTTCTTTAAATAGGCCTGGATTGCAGTATGCTTTCCTCTTAGAACTGCCTTTGCTGCGTCCCACAGAAGTTGTGGCTTTGTGTTGTTGTTGTCATTAGTCTCCATATATTCTTTGATTTCTGTTTTGGTTTGATTGTTAACCCATTGATTAATTAGGAGAATGTTGTTAAGTCTCCATGTACTTGTGAGCCTTTTTGTTTTCTTTCTAAAATTTATTTCTAGTTTTATATGTTTGTGATCTGAGAAGTTGGTGGGTAGAATTTCAATATTTTTGACTTTACTGAGGTTCTTTTGTGGCCTAGTAGGTGGTCTATTCTCGAAAATGTTCCATGTGCACTTGAGAAGAATGTGTATCCTGTTGCTTTTGCGTGTAGAGTTCTGTAGATGTCTGTTTGGTTCATCTGTTCTAGTGTGTTGTTCAGTGCCTCTGTGTCTTTACTTATTTTTTGTCTGGTTGATCTGTCCTTTGGAGGGAGTGGTGTGTTTAAGTCACCTAAAATGGATGCATTGCTGTCTGTTTCCTCCTTTAATTCTGTTAGTATTTGTTTCACACATGCCGGTGCTCCTGTGTTGGATGTATATATATTTATAATGGTTATATCCTCTTATTGGACTGACCCCTTTATAATTATGTAATGTCCTTCTTTATGTCTTGCTACTTTCTTTGTTTTGAAGTCTATTTTGTCTGATACAAGTACTGCAACACCTGCTTTTTTCTCTTTGTTGTTTGCATGAAATATCTTTTTCCATCCATTCACTTTTAGTCTGTGTATGTGTTTGGGTCTGAGGTGAGTTTCTTGTAGGCAGCATATAGATGGGTCTTCCTTTTTTATCCATTCTATTACTCTGTGTCTTTTGATTGTTGCATTCAGTCCATTTACATTTAGGGTGATTATCAATAGATATGTACTTATTGCCATTGCTGGCTTTAGATTCGTGGTTACCAAAGGTTCAAGGGTTGTTTCTTTACTATCTAACAATCTAACTTAACTTTCTTGTTAAGTTATTGTAAACACCGTCTTATGTTTCTTTATTCCTCTCCCTTCTTATTCTTCCTCCTCCATTTCTTATATACTAAGTGTTTTATTCTTTGCCTTTAGTTAGTATTTGGATGTTCTACTTTCTTTGCTATGATTTTATTTTCTCTGGTGACATCTTTTTAGCCTTAGGAGTGCTTCCCTCTAGAGCAGTTCCTTTAGGATGTCCTGTAGAGGTGGTTTATGGGAGGCAAATTCTCTCAGCTTTTGCTTCTCTGGAAATTGTTTAATCCCTCGTCATATTTAAATTATAATTCTGCTGGATACAATATTCTTGGTTCGAGGCCCTTCTGTTTCATTACATTAAATATATCATTCCATTCTCGTCTGGCCTGTAGGGTTTCTGTTGAGAAGTGTGATGATAGCCTGATGGGTTTTCCTTTGTAGGTGATCTTTTTTCTCTGTCTAGCTGCCTTTAATACCCTGTCTTTATCTTTGATCTTTGCCATCTTAATTATTATGTGTCTTGGTGTTGTCTTCCTTGGGTCCCTTGTGTTGGGAGATCTGTGGGCTTCCATGGACTGCGAGACTATTTCCTTCCCCAGCATGAGGAAGTTTTCAGCAATTATTTCTTCAAAGACACTTTCTATCCCTTTTCTCTCTCTTCTTCCTCTGGTACTCGTATAATGCGAATTTTGTTCCGTTTGGATTGGTCACACAGTTCTCTTAATATTCTTTCTTTCCTAGGGATCCTTTTATCTGTCTCTGCCTCAGCTGCTCTGCATTCCTGTTCTCTGATTTCTATTGCATTATCAGTCTCTTGCATCTCATCCAGTCTGCTGCTAAGCCCGTCAATAGCTTTTCTCATTTCTGCTTTGTCTTTCCTGACTTCCCTCACTTCCTCCCTCAGCTCTTGAATATTTCTGTGTAGATCCATCAGCATGATTATTTTATTCTGAATTCCTTTTCAGGAAGATTGTGCATTTCCATCCCTTCAGGCTCCCTCTCTGGTGTTGTCTGGGTGAGCTTTGTCTGTACCATATTTCTCTGTCTTTTCATGGCGATAGAAGTGGTTGATGGCAGGTGCCAGGTATGTCCACTGGGCTCTTTAAGACTTAAAAAAAAAAAGAAGGAAGAGAAAGAAAAGTGAAAAAGGAAAGAAAGAATAGAAAAGGAATTTAAAAAAAGCTCACCGGGAGTAGATTCTGTAAGGATGCTGTAGGTGGTGCTGTTGCTCCACTCTTCTGCAGCCTCCGCCGCACCGCTCCCCTGGGCCTTTTGCAGCTCTGGCCGGGGCTGGAATGAATGGGAGGCTATTGTTCTCTGTGTGAAGTTTCAGTGCGACTACTTTTTCTCAGTCGCCAGCCAAGGGGTCCAAAATTCCTCAGGACTCGCAGCCTGCTGGGGTGAGTGTGCTGGGACGATCGTAAGACCTCTGAGAAAAGCACGTGCTTTTCTTTTTTCCCGGGAGCCGTCTGCAAGGACCTGGGCGCGTTCCCAGCTCAAAACCTGCACCTTCTGCCTCTCCAATCTCCACTACACCAAGCAATGTGTGTCAGTGCTCCTGGCGCAGATCACCAGGGCTAATTATTTTGCAGGCCTGTACTTCCACTCCTTCCCAGCTCTGAATCTTCTCCTCCCATCGGTGCAGGGTGGGGGAGTGCTCGGATCCCGCCAGGACGCGGCTCCATATCTTACCTGCCTCGCTGGTTGCCGAGTCCTCTCAGGTGCAGATTCAGGCTGTGCACTGAGCTGTGTATTCTGGTCTCTCTTTTAGGAATAGTTGTATTTGCTGTATTTTCACAGATATATATGGTTTGGGGAGGAAATTTCCACCGCCCTGCTCATGCTGCCATCTTCCCTGAACTCCTCTCCTCTGCCCATTTTTTAATTGGCTGATTTGTTTTTTGTTTTTTGAGCTGCATGAGCTCTTTATATAATTTGGATGTCAACCACTTATTGGATATGTCATTTATGAATATATTCTCCCATACTGTAGGATGTCTTTTTGTTCTACGGATGGTATACTTTGCTGTACAGAAGCTTTTTAGTTCTATATAGTCCCATTTGTTCATTTTTGCTTTTGTTTCCCCTGCCTGGGGAAATATGTTCACGGAGAAATTGCTCATATTGTCCACGAGATTTTTGCCTATATTTTTTTCTAAGAGTTTTATTGTTTCATGATTTCCATTCAGGTCTTTGGTCCATTTTGAGTTTACTTTTGTGTATGGGGTTATACAGTAATCCAGTTTCATTCTCTTACATGTAGCTGTCCTGTTTTGCCAACACCAGCTGTTGAAGAGGCTATCATTTCCCCATTGTATATCCATGGCTCTTTATCATATATTAATTGACCATACATGCTTGGGTTTATATCTGGGCTCTCTATTCTGTTCCACAGGTCTATGGGTCTGTTCCTGTGCCATTGCCAAATTGTCTTGATTACTGTAGCTTTATAGTAGAGCTTGAAGTCAGGGAGCTTAATTCCCCCTGCTTTATTCTTCCTTCTCAGGATTGCTTTGGCTATTTGAGGTCTTTTGTGGTTTCATATGAATTTTAGAACTATTTGTTCCAGTTCATTGAAGAATGCTGTAGGTATTTTGATAGTTATTGCATTGAATCTGTAGATTGCTTTAGGCAGGATGGCCATTTTGACAATATTAATTCTTCTTATCCATGAGCATGGGATGTGTTTCCATTTATTGGTATCTTCTTTAATTTCTCTCATGCATGTCTTGTAGTTTTCAGAGTATCGGTCTTTCACTTCCTTGGTTAGGTTTATTCCTAGATATTTTATTCTTTTTGATGCAACTGTGAATGGAATTCTTTTCCTGATTTCTCTTTCTGCTAGTTCACTGTTAGTGTATAGGAATGTAACAGATTTCTGTGTATTAATTTTGTATCCTGCAACTTTGCTGAATTCAGATATTAGATCTAGTAGTTTTGGAGTGGATTCTTTAGGATTTTTTAATGTACAATATCATGTCATCTGCAAACAGGGACTGTTTGAGTTCTTCCTTGACAATCTGGATGCCTTTTATTTCTTTGTGTTGTCTGATTGCCATGGCTAGGACCTCCAGATCTATGTTGAATAAAAGTGAAGAGAGTGGGCATACCTGTCTTGTTCCCAGTGTCAAAGGAAAAGCTTTGAGCTTCTCGCTGTTATGTATAATGATGGCTGTGGGTTTTTCACATATGGCCTTTATTATGTTGAGGTACTTGCCCTCTATACCCATTTTGTTGTGAGTTTTTATCATGAACTGATGTTGAATTTTGTGAAATGCTTTTTCAGCATCTATGGAGATGATCATGTGGTTTTTGTCCTTCTTTTTGTTGATGTAGTGGATGATGTTGATGAATTTTCAAATTTGTACCATCCTTGCATCCCTGTGATGAATCCCACTTGATCATGATGGATGATATTTTTTATGTATTTTTGAATTTGGTTTGTTAATATTTTGTTGAGTATTTTTGCCTCTATGTTCATCAGGGATATTGGTCTGTAATTTTCTTTTTTTGTGGTGTCTTTGCCTGGTTTTGGTATTAGAGTGATGTTGGCCTCATAGAATGAGTTTGGGAGTATTCCCTCCTCTTCTACTTTTTGGAAAACTTTAATGAGGATGGGTATTAGGTCTTCACTAAATGTTTGATAAAATTCAGCAGTAAAACCATCTGGAACAGGACTTTTATTCTTATCTAGTTTTTTGATTACCAATTCAATTTCTTTGCTGTTAATTGGTCTATTCAGAAAATCTGTTTCTTCCTGGGTCAGCCTTGGAAGGCTGTATTTTTCTAGAAAGTTCTCCATTTCTTCTAGATTTTCCAGTTTGTTACCATATAATTTGTCATAGTATTCTCTCATAATTCTTTGTATTTCTGTGGTGCCTGTAGTGATTTTTCCTTTCTCATTTCTGATAGTGTTTATGTGTTTTGACTCTTTTTTTCTTGATAAGTCTGCCTAGGGGTTTATCTATTTTGTTGATTTTCTCAAAGATCCAGCTCCTGCTTTCATTGATTCTTTCTATTGTTTTATACTTCTCAAATTTTTTTATTTTTGCTTTAATCCTTATTATGTCCCTCCTTCTGAGTTTGGGCCTCATTTGTTCTTCCTTTTCTAGTTTCATTAATTGTGAGTTTAGACTGTTCATTTTGGGATTGTTCTTCTTTCCTGAGGTAGGCCTGTATTGCAGTATATTTCCCTCTTAGCATGGCCTTCACTGTGTCCCACAGATTTTGCGGTGTTCAATTACTGTTGTCATTTGTCTGCATATATTGCTTGATCTCTGTTTTTATTTGGTCATTGATCCATTGATTATTTAGGAGCATGTTATTTAGCCTCCATGTGTTTGTGTGCTTTTTCGTTTTCTTTGTGTAATTTATTTCTAGTTTCATACATTTGTGATCTGAGAAGCTGGTTGGTACAATTTCAATGTTTTTGAGTTTACTGAGGTTCCTTTTATGCCTAATATAGGATCTATTCTTGAAAATGTTCCCTCTGCACTTGAGAAGAATGTGAATCTTGTTGCTTTTGGATGGAGTGTTCTGTAGATGTCCGTTAGGTCCATCTGTTCTAATATGTTGTTCAGTGCCTCTGTCTCTTTACTTATTTTCTGTCTGGTTGATCTGTCCTTTGGAGTGAGTGGTGTGTTGAAGTCTCCTAAAATGAATGCATTGCATTCTATTTCCCCCTCTAATTCTTTTAGTATTTGTTTCGTATATGCAGGTCATCCTATGTTGGGTGCATAGATATTTATAATAGTTATATCCTCTGGTTGGACTGACCCGTTTATCATTATGTAATGTCTTTCTTTGTCTCTTGTGACTTTCTTTGTTGTGAAGTCTATTTTGTCTGATACAAGTACTGCAACTTCTGCTTTTTTCTCACTATTAGTTGCATGAAATATCTTTTTCCATCCCTTTACTTTCAGTCTGTGTATGTCTTTGGGTTTGAAGTGAGTCTCTTGTAGGCAGCATATAGATAGGTCTTGTTTTTTTATCCATTCAGTAACTCTATATCTTTTGATTGGTGCATTCACACCATTGACATTTAGGGTGATTACTGATACATATGCACTTATTACCATTGCAGCCTTTAGATTTGTGGTTACCAAAGATTCAAGGGCAATTCCCTTACTATCTAAAAGTCCAATTTAACTTACTTCGTATACTATTACAAGCACAACCTAAAGATTCTTTTTTTTTCTTTTCCTTTTTCTTCCTCCTCAATTTTTTGTATGTTATGAATCATATTCTGTACTCTTTGTCGTCCCTTGGGTGACATCTATTTAGCCTTAGGAATACTTCCATCTATAGGAGTCCCTCCAAAATGCACTGTAGAGGTGGTTTATAGGAGGTAAATTCTGTCAGCTTTTGCTTATCTGAAAATTGTTTAATCCCTCCTCCAAATTAAATGATAACCTTGCCAGGTACAGTATTCTTGGTTCAAGGCCCTTCTGCTTCTTTGCATTAAATATATCATGCCACTCCCTTCTGACCTGTAAGGTTTCTGTTGAGAAATCTGATGATAGCCTGATGGGTTTCCTTTGTATGTGATCTTTTTTCTCTCTCTAGCTGCTTTTAAAAGTCTGTCTTTATCCTTGATATTGGCCATTTTAGTTATTATATGTCTTGATGTTGTCTTCCTTGGGTCCCTTGTATTGGAAGATCTGTGTACCTCCATGGCTTGAGAGACTATCTCCTTCCCCAGATTAGGGAAGTTTTCAGCAATTATCTCCTCAATGCCACTTTATATCCCTTTTTCTCTCTCTTCTTCTTCTGGTACCCCTATAATGGGAATATTGCTGCATTTGGATTGGTCACACAGTTCTCTTAATATTCTTTCATTCTTAGAGATCCTTTTTTCTCTCTGTGCCTCAGCCTCTTTGTATTCCTCTTCTCTGATTTCTATTCCATTTACTGTCTTTTCTACTACATCTAATCTGCTTTTAAATCCCTCCTTTGTATCTTTCATTTCAGATATGGAATTTCTTAATCATTGAATCTCCAACTTAAATTCGTTCCTGAGTTCCTGAATATTTTTCTGTACCTCCATAAGCATGTTTATAATTTTTTTTTGAACTCTCTTTCAGGAAGATTGGTGAGTTCGGTTTCATTTGGCCCTCTTTCTGGGGTTTGTGAGATTTTGGTCTTAACTATGTTCTTTTATCGTTTCATATTTCTGTGTGGTGCCCACTAGAGTGCAGAAACTCCATTCTTGGAGCTGCTCAGCCCCTAAAGTGAGGTTGTGGGTAATAGGGGATTGGAGCTGGTGCCTGGGGGGAGGAAAGATCTGTTTCCTTCTTCCAGTCTGCAGTGCCTGTCTCCAGTGTCAGAGCCAGTGGGCCAAGCACACACGTGTAAACCTCTGTGTTTTGTGTCTCTAGCTGTTGTAGGTGGGGCCTCTGTCTGGCTGGCCTGATGCCTGTGCAGTGACTGCGGGTTTGTGAGAAGGTGCC
Source organism: Smutsia gigantea (assembly GCA_032199065.1). NCBI lineage: Eukaryota > Metazoa > Chordata > Mammalia > Pholidota > Manidae > Smutsia > Smutsia gigantea. The sequence goes on along the minus strand of JAVSCE010008223.1, from coordinate 6,441 downwards.
TGCAGGCCAGTAGGAAGGTTTGGCAGGTTGTGTGTCACAGTGGGGGGTCTCAGAGTTGAATAGGCAGCTAGGCAAATGGAGCACCTGAAGCTCCCCAAAGTTCCCAACCAGGTGGGTAGAGCACGCCCAGACAACCTTGTCCAGCTCTCCCTTCTCCCGCACAGCAAGCTCCATGGAAACCCCACCCGTTCAGCAGTCCTCTCACTGCTAGGAGGCCTCTCAGACTGCCTGCCTTTCCTCTGACACAGAGCAGCCAGCTGTGGATCCCCTCCTCCACAATCGGCTGGAATGTCAATTTCTCAAGCACTCTGCCTGTCCGAGCTCCCCAATGTCCAAAGCACCACACACTATAGGATTCTGCTCACAAAACAGATCTCCATGGTTAGGTGTTCAGCTGTCCCAAGCTTCCACCCCCTCCCCTGCTGCATTTCTCTTCCTCCTACCAGTGAGCTGGGGTGGGGAAAGGGCTTGGTTCCTGCCAGATTAAGGCTTTCCTACATTACCCTGTTTTGTGAGGTCTGCTCTGTTTGTGAGGTCTGTATGCAGTCTGTTTCAGCCTTCTTTCTTGTTGCTTTTTTAAGGTTAGTTGTATTAAATAACTATATTTTGTACCATTTTTTGTTTTGGGAGGAGCTCTCCATCTCATTTCTCATGCTGCCATCTTGAATTCCTAGTCTAGAAACATGTTTTCATCTTCCCAAAAAGACTAACCTTTTATCTTACTCTCCAGGATTAAAATTAAGAGAGATAAGCCTCATCAGAAATGATAATGTCATGTAGATGCTATGCATCATTCTTATAATATTTCAAATGAGAAAATCCATTGTTTCTTGGCACCAATCCTAACATCAACCAGAAATGGTAATGTCAAAACCACCATTGCACTTTTTATCATAGTGCATGTTGTATTTTTAACATTGCTTTCATTTCAAATCCTTATCAAGTTATTGTGAATTATTACCAGCAGCATTTAGATTTGCACAAACAGGAGCAAATATATTGCCCAACTACTTGATAAAAGGCAAAATATGAAAACTCAAGACCTTCGTAACTACCTAATAAAGTCCTTTTCAGAGCTTGAAAATATTAACCAGGTTGAATAAAGTAAAACACACTTGCCTAATGCTAATAACCCTTCCAGACTTTTTGTCCTTTCATCACTGCAGATCTTAATTGAAAAGACTCATGTAAATGTAAGCTCACAAAAATAAATCATGACTGGACAAGGGCTCATATTAAGAAAAATGAATCATAAGTGTCACAATGAGCTTAATAACAAGAGAATAGCTCTTACTGCATAACTTCTCTCTGATCAATAGGTTATCAAATATTCACATCAAAATCCTAAACCATATGAATTCATGAACCAACTTACAAATTCAGCAGAAAAGTCAATTCTATCTTGCACATAAGATTTATGGGTCCCAAACCATCATGTCATGCCTTCCATTTTTCCTTCTAAGTATTTCCTGCTAGGTGTTTACCTTCAACACCTCATTTGAAGTGACAGCAAATTACCAGCCAGTATATCTCCTTTCCTTCCTTTTAGTAATAAATTCCATGGCATTTCTGCTTGGCATGTGAGCTCCCAGGTAGGCGGTACATTTTCAGCTCTCTCAAAGAGAGGCATGACTAGAAACAATACTGGCTGGTGACACAGATGGGAGCAAAAATGATATATGTAATATCCAGTTATCTCCTGAGGGTCAGCACTATGTGCCCTTTACTTTGCCTTTACTCTGTCTCATTTCCTTAAAAAAATGCAGACGACTGGGACAATATTGAAAGTCACAGGGTGAAAAAGTGAGAGCTTTCTTATTCACAGTAAACTGCTCACCATTGGACTCTTACATGAGAAAATAATAAACTTCTCTCCTGATTGAGTAACTAATTCTGGAGTCCCTTGGTTGTAGCAGCATGACCTGTGTCCTAACTAACAGGATGTCATCAGCTGCATAGGCTGAAATAGATTCTCAAGTTGCCAGCTAGCAGTTCTCAAAGTGGGTTCCCAGATCAGCAGTATCAGCCTTACTTTGGAATTAGTTAGAAGTAAAAATTCTTGGGCCTAACCTGATGGCTACCGATTCAGAAATTCTGTTGGTGAGGCCTGGAAATCTGTTTTATCAGGCCTTCCAGGAGATTCCACTACACGGGAGAATCATAGGTCTAGACGCACACCATGAGGCTTACAGCACGCCGTCGCTGTACTCAGGGAACCCTACGGGACCTTGGGGAAGAATTAGTTCTGTTTTGAAAGATGAATGATCAAGGCCTGAAACAAAAACCGCTGGACAAGAGGATTTCCCCAGACTCCAGTTCAGCGCCCCAGGGTAAAGAGGGCATCCCTGAGAGGGTGGAAGGAGAGGCTCCGCTGGGAGCACATTCCAGAGGCTTGGAGGTTCTGAGTTGCTGACTTTTCATGGAAAGGTGATGATACTCTGATGTCCAAAACACACTGCCCAGAAACCCAGACACAAAATGTTCAGTGGTCTGCTGCTGGAAAATCAGTAGCAAAACTCTCCAGTGAATATTTTTAAATATTGCCTTGGAATCGTCATCAGAACTGGTTCAAATAAGAACATTTGCATGTGAAGACCTCAGACGAACCAGAAGCAGGTGAAAGGGGCTGCTAAGCACGGTTTTGAGGATGATCCTCATTCTTCTGATCCTTCTAAAGGGCTTTGGCCTGACCTCAGCATCCCGGCGCATACAAGAACTTGGCTGTTCGTTTGTTCACTTGCTTTTTCCTCATTCATTTAACATTGATGAAGTACTTACTTTGTATTCAGCAGCACATTAGGCCCTGGGAAGGATTAGTCCCAGGCTTCTTTCTATATCAAGCTGTGGAGGTAACTCAAAGTATTAAAAGTGCCATGGAATAAAGAAAAAGATCAAGAAGGAGAACTGTAAGTTGCATCAGGAAGAAACTTTTGGCATTTCTCAAGAAGAGAAGAGCAGACAGTTGTCCAAGCAAAAGGGCCAGCAGGAGCAAAACAGGATGAAAAATGTCCTCTGTGTTGGGTGAAGAGGAAAGAGCCCAGTTTGGTTCAAAGCGCCGAGTTCATGGGCCAAGGGAAGGCAGGGAGACACAAGGCCAATAGAATCAGTTAGGGCTCAGATTGTAGAGGTGGCTTCAGCAGAAATGGAAAAAATTCTACAGTCCCCACTAGGCCCCAGGGAGTTCCCCAGCCTGAGTTTCCTTGCACAGTAAACAGAGCCCACTCACAACCCCCCACCAGTCATCTCTGCCTCCTACTCCCATAGGAACCATGCAATTCAGGGCATTTCCTACTGACCTAGAACTTTCAATCTTGAAGGCCAAAGGCCACAAGATGCCAGAAGCTTCTGAGAAAATAGCAAGGGTTGAAATAACAAGCATATTTCTTCTGTCTATCTTGATAATGTTTCCTCTACTCTTCTAGCATTTGATGAGAGTTAGGTGCAGCTCTGAGTTGGAAGGGGGCAAAATTATCGTCTTATGAAAGTTTATGCTGAAAATAAAGGAGTATTTCATGACCTTTATGCATATTGTTAAAAAAAATACATCATTGACTTAAGCATCTGGAAAAAATAGTTGATTGCATTCTCTGAGATCTCTCCTACAACAGTACAACTAGATCCCAGATAAAATACTGTAATGCTGTACTGGGTACAGGAAAGGAAGGTCAATCTATTGGAAAGAGTGAAATATAAGTTTAGAAGGGTCAGCAGCAAGCAAACACACAACCAGTGTTATTGCAGAAGGTAGATCTGTAACAGTTTGGGGATAGGAATCTAGTTTTAGGCCCCTAGGGGTGAAAGATGGAAGCCAGAGTCCCACTTGGCTGCTCAAAGGGGCTCAGATGCCCCATGTCAAGAGCACCCCCAATGATTCCAAGCTGAATAAATGAAAATGTCTCTGGAAGGAACATAAAACAAAGCCACTAAGAAATAACACTACACAACTGCCAGATTGGCAAAATAATAGTAATAAAAATAACAATTAATAATAATGTCTGAGAATACAATATGTTGATAAGACTGCAATAAGAATTCTCTCATGTGTGTTTTTAGCAGAAGCATAAATTGGAACAAGGATATTATTAAAGAATTTGGCATTAAAGTACTAGCAAAGCATATACAGTTCTTAGAAAAACTCCAGGAAATGTATAGACCAATATTAATAGTAACATTATTCACAATAAAAAAAAACAGTAACAACTCAAATTTTCATTGGAAGAATGGATTAAAGTTTATAAGCAGACAATGAAATATTACACAATAGGAAATATAAAATAACTAAAACTGGAAGCAGAAATAAAACTCTTTATAAGATAAACTTTTATATCTGATGTTAGGTTTGAAATTTTTCTTTAAAAATATTATAGAAATGACTTACTCTGAGATCTCAACCTTTTTCTAGAATGGTGTGCACATGTGTTCCCTATAGTTCTCTGTCTGTCCTGAGATCCCTAGGTGAGTTTTTCTTGTTAATTCTGCATCTGGGAGGGGAGAACATAGTAGTTCTCAATAAATGTTTGTTGATTTTTTTTTAATCAAGTCAAATCAACTCAGTGTGCATTATTAATAGGGGATACTCTAAAACTGTAAATGTCCAAAAGTTTATATTTCTAGGAGTTATCCAAGTACCTAGGACTACTATCTCAATATAGAGAATTGTTTGCTATAACTGCTGTAAAGACCGCACACACATTTATACATGTACATATATATTCCCTAGCCCTCTCTGCTGAAAAGGTCTAAAATCAATCACACCTAGTTGCAGTGAGCCCAGCTCTTGCTTTCTAAACGCCATTCTCTACTACAATGAATTGGAATTCCATTCAAGAAATGACTAGTCTCAGGGATATCTCAAGAGCAGGGCTGGATGAGTCTGGAACATCTTGTTGCACCAAAATGTAATGTTGAAATAACCATGGGGAGATGTCAAAAGGTCACAGGAACCAGCTTAGAGGGTTCCTACTGGCCAAATCTGGGACAAATTAAGGAACAAACTAATGATAGCAATGAACTGTAACCCACTGAGTGAAGTAATAATCCATGAGTTCATTCTGTTATAAATAAATTAATTAATAATTAAATAAATAGGAAACAGGGAAATCTCTTACAGCATAATGATAGCTAATAAATACAGGAAGAACAGTGGAGTAGAAAAACATCAGTGGATGCTAAAACTAGGAAGAAAACTTTGATAAGAAACAATATTTTTATATATTTGCATATCTTCCCATAAACTGCTTGCTAATTACAAAAATAAAAATAGTAAACTTACAGTGGAGAAACCTAACATCACCAACATTGCGACACACTGACATGTGTCTGAATACAATGGTCTAAGAGTAGACAGCATTTCTGCAGTTGCTTTCTTGCCAAAAATCCTAAGTACAAAAAATATCTAAAATAAGGAAAAATCAGATAAACTCAAGTTGAATGTCATTCAACAAAATAATCTAGTAAATTCAACAACATTCTACATACTCTTGAAATTGTCAAAATCAAGAAAAACAAAGAAAGACTAAGGAACTATTCTAGGTGGGCTGAAAGTAGAGCATGGTAAGAGCACTGTGCTCCTTAGATTTGATCCTAGGCCAGGGATAAAAAGAAGCTATAAAGGACACTGATGGACAATTGGTGGAATTTAAATAGGCAGTGGATTAGATCATAGTATTGTATCAACATTAAATTTCTTGGTTTTGAAAATGAAGAGAATGTTCATTTTCTCAGAAAATAAATGTTAAATTAGTGATGGAGTATAATGCCTCGATTTACTCTCAAATTTTTTCAGGAAAAACATTTACATGTACATGTGAAAAAAAATAGAGGAATGGGAAAGAAAATGATAAACATATGGGGCAAAATGCTAGGATTTTGAAGACACTTTATACAAAGGTTTCTGAAAGGTTTCCTTTCATTATCAGAAAAGCACGCTGCTGCAAACATAACAGATTACAATTTTTCCCGAGTTCTCATTAATGTTTGACGTTTAACAGGATGCCAGGTACAAACCACAGTGAAATGTCATTCTTTTACAGCATAATACTATTTAAAATCCTGTAGACTACTACACGATGGCTCAAGCCCCATATAACATCTCTAAATTCTGTGCAATAGTGTGTATTTACATTCCACAGTCAGAGTAACACACAGGTAGAACCAAAAATATTGGCAGTCACAAAGGGGAAATCCACTCAGAAAGTAACATTAAACTTGATATATATGTAATGGCCATAATATTTTGAAAATAATGCAATCATGTATTTTTAACTCCCCATGGCTTTTGCAGGCCCTGAATCAAGGACTTCCGTTGCCTTAGGGGAAGAGCCCATAATAGCTAGGAAAAAGGAATTGCTCAGATTTAAGGGTTAAATCGGATTTAAGTCCATAGTGAGAAACAGTCTTGAAAGCCTGGCTTTCTTGAGCAAGAGCACCCCACCTCCAACA